>CM076583.1:610405762-610632917 GCA_034641835.2 Pinus albicaulis
CATCATCCATACCCAAATCTTCAGCCAACCACCATCCTTGATGCCAAAGTGAAGAAAGATCTAAGATTTCAATCCTCGGTCTTCAAGCAAGTCAATCAAAGGGTAGAAGGCAGGATATGGTGTAGGCCCACTCCGAGGCCATGGATCAAGACCCAAATGAACTATAACTTTTTCTAAAGCCTATGCTAAATCAATACCAATGAATATGAAAATTCACCAAAGGCTTGAAAATATTCAAATAAACAAAACATAGTTTTGGATTTATAGGAACCATTAATGGAGAAAACCCAAATTAGTTCATCCAGTTTGTGTCAGATGAATATGATCATCACCAAGGCTTGAATGTAATTAATTCAGTGAAGAAACTTTGAAGTCATCATCCATATCCAAATCTTCAGCCAATAACCATCCTTGATTGCAATCCTTGGCGGAAGGCAGGTTATGACGTAGGCCGCTCCGAGGCCATGGATCAATACCCAAATGAACTATCACTTTGTCCAAAACCTATGGTAAATCAATACCAATAATGTCAAATCTGTTGAAACAACATGACAAATAATAAATAAATATTTTTGATCTTGGTTTATTCAGCAATCCAATTTTCAATGGATAAAGGATCAATGCATTTTTGAATCACCAATTTTCAATGTATTTTTGATTCACCATTTAAGTTCATAAATTGTCTAGAGATCAACACCACCCACATTTGGCAACCAAATCCTTGGAAAATAAATGTGAATTTTTTAAACCCTAGGCACCAATTAGCCGGGGGTTTAAAACCTTTTTATTTTTCACCCGAACCCATAGAGAGAAGGAGGGAGCATAAATTTTGAATCTTTACGAAAATATTTTTGGCAATCCACCCTATAAGGAGGCCCAATACACTAGAACGACCTCTAAAACTAATTTTGTAAGGACCAGACACTGATTTTGTAAAGACCAGGCAAACAACATGGGAAAGCCATATTTTACACCAACTATTCAATAATTTATCAACCTTAGCAACCAACCAGACCCAATGTTCATTTATATAACAGTAGTACATCCATAGGAAATGAGCCAACATGTGCAATGTGAAGAGGTGTGTCTCCATATAGGCTGATTTGAATACTTGTGTGAAGTCGACTTGTAGGAGAGTTATTTAGGCCAACTTTGTATATTTTAGAGAATACATGAATTGGTGTATATGGAATGTCTGTAATTGCAAGAAATATTTACTGTAATGGCTTACTTTTAACACAATCTTCAAATGAGTAGTACTTCCTATATACAATTGTCACCTTAATACAAATAGGACTTCCATTTTTTCTCGGAAACTAACTATTTAGTTTCATTTTGTTAAACATAACTTATACTTGAAAACCAGGGTATTTTTCATACTGAAAAAAAATCTATCTTACCAGAGTATGGTACCCAATAACACATGTCCATGTCCTGTTGGTAATAGCCTTCAGCATACTCGTTGTCATAATTTTTCGAACAAAACTTATTCAAGGAGTCTATAATTCATATATTCTGGGAATCTATATATAGAGTTCTTGCAAGTTTCATTTTGGTGTTTGTGTCTCATGCTCATCGTTACAGTGCTTCCTGTTTTACAGTTTGTGTCTCATTCTGTATGTACATTTATAATTTGTATGCTGTATGTACATTGATTGAATGTACAATTCATCCCTTATTTACAGATTTTTGATATTAGCCATTTATCGTTGCTCCACTTTTGCGCATTGATGAATGAAAATACTTTTATAGTGGATAGCCCATCTTCTCCCATGTTATTTGGAGCACTTGTTGAGCCATTCGACTCTTTTGCAAAAATTGCAAAAAGAGTGTGCAAGTAGGTAGCCTACTTTGCAAGATTGGATCATCTTCTTTTCTATTCTTTTTTTTCTATCTATATGATGCTTGCATCTAGCTTCTCCACATAACTCTCAGCTTCAGCATGCTCATTACCCTCTTCTCTACCATTTTCTTGACACCATGGAGGGATTTGAAATTTGAATTGTCTCCATGACAACTTGGACATGTGCCTCTCCTTAATCAAATTATAAAAGTCTTGTTTCATGGCTGTAATATTTTTCCAAATCTGCAGCTTAGTTGCAGGTTTTATGATTTACATGTTTCTGGAAAAATTAGTGTTGTTATCACCTTCAGCGAACTAGATGGCTCTACTTTGAAGTCTTCATTAAACTGTTTCCTTTTCTAATAGTGCTTGCTTTCTCCCCTCCAAAATTTTCAAAGACTGCAAGTCTTTTTCAGTAAAAATTGCATTTACATTATTGTCAAAAAGCCTAGAAATGAATTCTTCTACTTCTAAAAGATCATTTTTATCTTCTGTTGCCTTCTTTTTAGACTAGTTAGTAGCCACTTTCTTAACTCTTTTGATATTGTCCACAAAGTGTTTCATTAAAGTTCCCTCAAAGCTTCATCATATTTTACTCAAATGTTTGTAATTAAGAATCCATCCATATCAATAAAGGTATAATACTTTGGTTCATATTGTACATTATGTTTGTTATTCTATTTCCTTTTGTGATATATTTGAGTAATATTTGTAAGTTGTAACTTTCGCTTTGAATATTTCTATTTGGCACACCACAAATAGGAATTTAAACTATTAAATTAATTAATATAGATTTAATTTGATTTCAGATTTATCAAGAGGTGTTAATATGGATTTAAGTTACTGTAAATGAAATTTATAAAAAAAAAATTTGGTTCATTCCCAATTTTTTTTTTTTAAAGTTAATATTATTTAAACTTTTATAGTATGAGTAACTCTTGTCTTATATTTGACTAATTTTTTATATAATTGAAATTCAAAAACAGATGATTTTCTCCAAGTTTTAATTGTTTAAAATATGATTGTTTGAGCAACTCTTTCTTTGGGATACAAGGAGGCTGAAAGATTTTTTTTTTTCTTGTATATTTGAAGCTCTCCATTATTATAGAAAAGGATTTTTTACTAGTATATTTTTATGCTCTTTGCCATAGTAATGTCATAGTGTATGAAGTTTTAAATTGTTTTTATTATTTTTATTATATGTTGGATGTGATTTTGATTGAAAATGCTTCTTTTTTATTTATTAATTAAAAAACAATTATTAGAAAAATTATTTTTTTAAGCCTTGGTATTTACAATCAAAATTAGAAAATGTATTTTTATCTATTTAATATTGTTTGATTTTATCTACCATGTCCTTTTTACATATATCTAGAATAATATTATTTGTAGTTTCCGGTTTTTTGTAACATTTTACTACCATAATAAAAATCTATAGAAATAATAATCTAACATTATAATATCTTGAAATGGAGCTAGCCAACTCAAATATAGTATTGCAAATCCCTGGATAAGTTAGATGAGGAAGCTATGTATTACTTAGTATTGTATCCATATTGGGGTTGCAAGTTCTATGGGTTCAAAAGAACACTTGCAAACAATTTGTTTTCCATATGACCTCTCTTTTTCATAGATAAATTTCATTCTTTTAGCCATTATGGATTTGAGAAAAATACATCCTGACAGGCCAATAAGAAGCCTTAACAATGAATTAAACATGAACAACTATTAAATATGGGTAACCAAGTAGCATCAAAACAAACAACTAAATCACCAAGGATATTAGTGATAAATAATAAACATTCTAGGATACTTCAAAATTCCATGTAAATAATTTTTTACCTAAAATCACTAGATGGTGAGGCCCACAGCAACAACTGCAAAAGCAATGCAATATAACCAATCAAACTACATCAACAAAACATATGGTCTTGAATGAGGTTTTGGAATCTTTAGATATAAATGTACACCGTGGCAATGTATTTTAAATATAAAACTTTAATCCATGTGCTTAACCTTAACATAATGGAATACAATTTTACTCACTGCTTTATGATAATGAAAATGATTGTTCCAAGTCTCATGTTGCTTCTCATGTTATTTTATAAACCTTGAGTGGAAAGAAAAATAGGAGGGCAGAAATGTAAGAAATATAAAACATAATGAAACACAACGTAAGAAATAGAGAACACAATGAAACACACACATACATATATCTCTAGACAATCAACACAATTATTTTCCTATGAATCCTTATGGGAGACAAGCAACCCTAAAAAGTAATGATGCTCTAGACTCTTGTTTCCCTAGGAAATCCTTATGGGAGAAAAACAATACGAAAATGTAAACATGCTCTACTCTCTCTTTTCTGGTATGGAAAATATGTGAGTACAAAGAAAGAGGTAACTCTCTAGAGTTAGGTAAGACTTTTAGCGTGTAATGTTGCTATAAAAACTTAACTTCATACATTTTTCTCTCTAACTTCACACTCCTAGTTGTATTTTCAACTATGGAACAAAATACAATAACACAAAATGGAACTCTTATTCCTCCTAGTGGCCGAGTATTTAACATAGCGTGATAGCCAACTAGGTGTAAGATTTGACTCTGTCAACCATTAACGAGGTTTTTGATTTTAGACCTTTTAGAGTCTTGTTAAAATTCCACATGTAGCTAGCTTGCCATGCATGAGTAATGGGGCTAAAATGTTATTCTCTCATACCATGACCTAGTCAACATGATAGTAATACGTTTTGAAAAATAATTTTTAAATGGATTCTATTTTCCACATTCTCTCAACCATATCAAAAACCTTCTTATAATATTTGAAACCTAAGGTCTTTCCCATACCAAAGTATGTTCTTTTAAAACATGTTTTCTTGGTGATATGGGTGATTTAGAAATGATTGGGAGAGCAAAATTCCTCATTTAATACATGTACAATATGTTTGGTTCATGCCACTAAGCCAAGAATTTTAAATTCAACTGACTTTTAATATAACCAACTAAATCTTGCAAAAAAAAAATAAAACAATTTATGTTAGGGTTGTGGATTTAGGCATTGAAACAACACACCGTGATCTATTTCAAATTTAAAAATAATGGTTTGAGTCCTAGGTGAATTTGATGAGGAAATTACATCCTATTTCTCCCCCCTAGCACAATTACCAGCACAGTTAGAATTTAATAGCCCCAAACTGGATTTTACTCTCAGGTACTGGAACCTCTACAAAGGTTCGACCTGAAAACATAGTTTTTCCTTAGGTTTCTCCACTAGTTCTATGTCCAACTTGGATAACCTACAGTTCAATATCCTTCTTTTCATTTTTTATATCCCCTCTTGGATAACCATAATATCTTGAAACGGAGCTAGCCAACTCAAATATAGTATTGCAAATCCCTGGCTAAGTTAGATGAGGATTACATATGGTCTTGAATGAGCATTTGGACTCTTTAGATATATATCTAAAGATTCCAAAAGCTCATTCAAAACCATATGTAATACATAGCGTCCTCATTTAATATATAAAAATTTAATCCATGTGCTTAACCTTAACATTGACACAAATGGAATACAATTTTACTCACTGCTTTAGAAAAATATGCAGATGAATATTGCCCACATATCCGAAGTCAAAAGGGATAGATTAAAAAGGGATGCTCCGGTCATCTATAAAAGATAAATTAAAGAAGCATGACATATTAAAGTAATGTAAATTAGATATGCATACCAATTATGTTCATATAACACAACAAATAGATGATTCAATACAAATGTCACATAGAAGTCATATTCAATACAAATTATTTGGAGAAGACCATCATCACTTATGTCTAGATTGAGATGGGGCATCATCACAATAAAAAACCAAGTACAAATTGTAGTAATCCTAGAATCATGCTTTACATATAAGGTAAAATTGGGGAACTCGTGACTTGTACTATAGATAAAAAAACATTTACCCTTACCAAAAAATATATGATAAAAATTGACAACCTACGCAAGTTTAAGCTTAAGGGTATATAATCCTTCTTGCCTTCCATATAGATAATGAAAATGATTGTTCCAAGTCTCATGTTGCTTCTCATGTTATTTTATAAACCTTGATTGGAAAGAAAAATAGGAGGGTAGAAATGTAAGAAATATAAAACATAATGAAACACAATGTAAGAAATAGAGAACATAATGAAACAAACACATACATATATCTCTAGACAATCAATACAATTATTTTCCTATGAATCCTTATGGGAGACAAGAAACCCTAAAAATTAATGATGCTCTAGACTCCTTTTTCCCTAGGAAATCCTTATGGGAGAAAAACAACACTAAAATGTAAACATGCTCTAGAGTTAGCTACTAAATTTTAGCGTGTAAGGTTGCTATAAAAACTTAACTTCATACTTTTTTCTCTCTAACTTCACACTCCTAGTTGTATTTTCAACTATGGAACAAAATACAATAACACAAAATGGAACTCTTATTCCTCCTAGTGGCCAAGTATTTAACATAGCGTGATAGCCAATTAGGTGTAAGATTTGACTCTATCAACCATTAACGAGGTTTGTGATTTTAGACCTTTTATAGAGTCTTGTTAAAATTCCACATGTAGCTAGCTTGCCATGCATGAGTAATGGGGCTAAAATTTCATTCTCTCGTACCATGACCTGGTCAACATGATAGGTCAACTTACTAAAGGCATAAATTTTGAATGAACTTCATTTGATGTTTTTCTTGCACCATTGGATATGTCTTTAAGTGTAGAATAATGGTCAAGATTTTGGCACAAGGGATAATCGTTTGACCCCCGGAAATGTCATTTAATACCTCAAAATGACTCCAAAAGGTTTTAGACCCCAATTCTCCACCCACCATTAAAATGACCCTACAAGTTGATTCTTTTAGTTTTTTCACTCTATAAGCATCAAAATATAATATGACAAATAAGTTTTTTCAGTTTTTTCAGTTGATCCATTTATGGTAAAGAAATCAAATAGTTCTATCAATTCCACCTTGCAACTCTAAGAGACATTGAATTAAATTTCATCTCAAGAAATGTGTGAAGTTGGTATTACACACCCAATTGGACAACCTCGAGGATAAAACATTTCTCCCACTTTATTTGTTGGCATAACCTAGTAAGTGTTATTCACTAGCATGTATTTTGTAAAGGCCTTTCAACCTAGTTCCCATTCAACTCCATCCACCCGGTTGTAGAGGATTCCAAGCCTAATTTCATAAAAAGTAAGTTGGGGATGATCACATTGACTTGCTTGATGACATGTCTATGAAGATTAACTACCTTGAACTATTTTTTTGCGTAGGGAAAGAGACACATTCCCATGTCCGAGCATGAAAACGTTCTTTGATATTGTTAATGCCTCTAGTGTTTACTTCTACAAGTTCTATAGGCAGAGTCTGTAAAGGGCCAGGTAGCCTCTGGATCTCATATTTTATGAAAAGTGACATATCTAGTAAATGCCCCTACAGTCAATCTCTGGAATGGATCTAAATAGAAGTTCTTCATTTTAATATCCATAAAACACAACTACTTTAAGGTAAACTATGTACATGTGTCATTTCTTCCACAAACTAAAGTGTATAAGTAGGAAATTTTATACCAAGTGTGCTCCCACCATGTAAAGCGCAATTTGGTGAACTTATCATTTTTATAATATTTTTTTCGATTAAATTTAGTTTCACACATGATCAATTATTGCTTTGAAAGTTGTATTCTACATAATTTGTGTACACTAAATTACAAATTGATTTTTTGAAATCTATTTTGTGAATTTCGACCAATAGATATATATCATGGAGGATGAAAGATGAAGATCATCTGAATCCCATATGGAGGTTCAGGGATCGGAGGATGTTCACGGTATTTAAATATAATATTAAATCTCCATACATGTGTGTACATATGGAATTGATTTTTTTATTAACTTTGTGAGTGAAATTAGTTGTTAATAAGTTTCATATTTTAATTTTTAGGAGGCAAGAGGAGAAGGGTTTCGACTCCATCCATGGAGCGTGGCCAAGGTTTAACCGGTCGAGGTATGAGTGGTAGCAGGTTGCGGGAAGGGGGTGATATTTATTCCCCCGAAGGCCAATCAACAGTTGTTGGTTCTCAACAGGGTCACTGTGGGTCTGGTTCTCAACAACGTCATTCTGGGGTTGGTTCTCAGCAGAGTCATGTTGGAGATGATGTTAACCAACAACATCAAGGTTGACATCAATTTCAATATTTTTTCATTAAATTTGTGCAACTTTTTTTACATGTGTTTTTTCTAATATACGAAATTTTATATATATTGATGCAGAAGATGAAAATGTTCGAGCCAGTGGTCAAAATAGACGCAGGGCAGCGCACTACATTCAAGAAGAAGGCTGTCAACCCAGCACAACTTATCTGGCTGAGATTACTGATATACCATGGGAAACGAACATGGCGGAATGCACCTTAAAAAGGTGTCAAAGCCTTCATGCAAAATTGCAAAGAGATCTCGAGGCTTTGTCTCTACCTGCTGAGAGTAGACAAAGCCTCGAAATAGTTACACATTCATTGGGTGAAATGGTAAAGGTGTATAGAAATTTGGGGCCAACGACTGATTCGTTTGTAGAACCGATGAGAAAGAGAAAAGAAACAGTGATAGGTCCCGATAAATGGCAGGACATAAAACAAAGAGTTACAAGAGCATATGCCAAGTCAATGTTTAATTATAAGGAAGGGCTAAAAGGAAAAATGTTGAAGGTGTAGTATTTCAAGCACCCAGACAAAGCTGCTTATTTGTATGATCGACATCTTGTGGCCTTTGGAAGGCTTCCATGGAACGATGAGGTTCCTGTTTATTTTGCACAAATGTTTTATGCAGAATTTTTTTTGGGTATGAAACCCGACTACAATGACCTTCCTTCAGAATTTTTTGGCCCGGGGAGAGGTCGATTATATCAACGTAAGGGTGCTAAGCGAGATGTGGAGTTGCCTCGCCCTGAGCCGCCATTGGTGAGTCGACCGTCTCGAGTCGAAACCCTGCGATCAGAGATGGATGCGACTTCTCAAATAAGTCGTGAAGCAAGAGATGTTATGATCGAAAATGTTCATAGCGGATTGAGTGGAGTCAATATTGGCTTAAATAGACAAAGAGCACATGAAAATGCACGTACCAATTTTGTTTATCATACAGATGAGGAGATTTACAACATGAATGTTGAAGATCTCCGAACATACGCAATAAATTGTCGCAATGGTCTGCAAGACCTAATTTTTCGTGAGGAAGAGGGCACCGGAACGGTATGTGTTAGTGACCTTAGGATTCGAAATTATATTTACATATACATGTGTACAATTTGTAATAAATACATGTGTATGTACACATGTATACATTTATTTGTATGTGTACATTAATCTAACAAAAATGTATGATTATATGTTAAAACACCATTTGCAATTCTCAGGCATGATGCGTGATGAAAATGTTAATATTACGTTCGGGACCTCTGGCTCAAACGATGCAGATGGGTCTGACCATCATGATATGTTGGAACATGTATGTTAGTGTTTTTTAAGTGACTCTAAAATAAATAATTGTTGCCACACATGTACATGTATGTATATATATAATTTGATAAAATGTTTTAACAGGTACCGATTCCGTCTGATGTTTTTGGGATGGCGGTACCTTCTTCTTCCTTAGGAGATATACCTTCTACTTCATTGGGAGATGTACAAGTATGGACAATTTTTCACGAGTTCAAAATTTATGTTACCTCAAAAAGTTCCATTAAAAATTGAGATATATAGAGAGAGAGATCTATATTTTGAGTTATTTAAAATTTTTTGAATTTAGGTTCGTGCAGAAGATTTTTTTAATCCGAGGACTCTAGCGACGGAGATAGGAACATCCACAACATTTGAACAAGTTGTCTTTAGTTCTTTTTTTAATATTATTGTTCAAATAAGTTTATATATGTACACGTGCATTTTCATTTGAAAGTTTTTAATTTATATAAATTATTTATGTATATATATATATTTATATTTAACTGTACATGTATATTGTACAGGTTACCACTGCAGATGTTTCTATGGCAGAACTTGTTCATCAAATGGAGAGGGAACCTTACGAGGTATTGCATGATTTTTTTGTTATATTTTGTTTTTTACATGAAGTTCTAGATATATATATTCTCATTCATTTTTAAAACTTCAAATTTTAATGTTCAAGTACATGTGCATTGTGTATGTAGGTTTTCTATTTACAGGATAGGGCGTAGACTGAGACCCATACGCTAGATCCTCCATTTGATGGACATGAGTTACAGTAGATTTGATTTCAAAATTTAGATGGTTTTAAAATTTGTTAAACTTGATACAGTTTGATACTCAAGTGAGATTTACAATTTTTGGACATATTTTATTACATTGTTATTATATAATTTGTTTTATTTAATTTTTGGATGGTTTTAGTAGTTTTGGCATGTGAATGTGAAGTAATGTTGTCATCTGAACTACATTTGGCATGTGATATTTAATGTTAAATGTTTTTGTTGGATAGTCGAATTATAATTTTGGCATGGCATGTGAATTTTTTAAAACTCAAGTTTTGGATGGTTTCCATCTACATTTTGCATGTGATATTTAATGAACTCTAAATGTTTAATGTTTTAATGTTGCACAATATATAATCAAAAGGGTTTTAAAACTTAAAGTTTTGGATGGTTTCAATCTACATTTGCACATGTGGTAAATTGAAATGTTATTTGTAAAAAGACAATCCCCATTGATTTCATTGTATATGTTGATTTCTGATTTGATATAATTGCATGTATGATGGTACATTACTTGTAAAGTCATTGGATTAATAGTGTTCATTGATTTCAGTGTAAACGCAAAAAATTATTGACAATGTAGAACGATTTTTGTGTTATAATAATTAAACCTAATAATATTGGAGAGCAAGAGAGACTTGAGGTATGGTGTTTACTACAAGATTTCAAGCTAAATATTTAAATGGTTTATGATTTATGATTTTTACTTTCTTTTTAATATAATTGATACGGAAAGATGACAAAACTAATAAGGGTGACAATAAGAATAGAAGAAGAGAATAGTTTAAGATTGATCACAATAAATGCTATTTGTAATTGATTACATTCTAATTATTCACATTCTATCATTCAATATTATTACATTGTCACTTTGCATTCAAAAATTTTATTTGATCATTTTTCATTATTAAAGTTATTCTACAATATTTATCATCTCAACAAATTGAGGTAACTAAGAAAATTTAAAATTAAAATGACTTGATAAATCTCAAACATATTTAGCATATTTAAAATGGTTATATTAATATTAGATGTATTTACATATTATTGATAAAATTAATCATGTGTTTCTCATATTATCGATAGTTTTTTCCTTGGTTGCACACGACTGAAACCAACTTAGATCCATCTTAACTACGGATCTATCAAGCGCCGAGAGGGATCAAATCTCTTGAGGTGCAAACCTTTCTTCAAGTTTTGCACTCAAAAAAGAGGTTTGCACCTCTAGATATTTGATCCCTATCGACGCTTGATAGATCCATAGTTATGATGGATCTATGAAAATAAATTTCTAAAAATAAGTAAGGGAAAAGCAGCATAGGGAACAATTAGGAGTAGATTTAGGGCATAGGGAACAATTAGGAGTAAATTTAGGAACATGTGATAGTTGGGTGAGATAAAATCATATATTTTAATAAAATAATGGGAATTTGTAGGAGAGACAAATAGTGGATATGACATGTATTTTGGTGAATAATCAAATTTATGGAATTAAACAATTAATTATTTTTGTATGTGAAAACAAGATTCACACCTAATCCTCACCTAAAAGACTGAATTAAACACATTATTATTAAGGGGATGAGGAGCTTTCTAGGTTTTGAGCTCCCCATTGTTAGATGAGTGTCGTAATGGCATTCCATGTATTTTTGTGAGAACTTATGATATTGTGATATTCTAATTACGAAATAGTGATCTTGATTACATGTTGGATAATGTAGTAGATAGGAACTTTTTGATAAGGGGAGATAAGGGATGTGACCAAATTCCTATCAGTGAAAAAAAATTTCTTCACCTTCCTATAATTCCATTGTAGCTTTGGGGGCCAAAGGTAAGAAGAGTACCTTGGAATTTCTTGGGTGAAAAACCAAGTGGGTCACCAACTTTGGTCTAGTGCATTGGAATTCATTAAAGAATTGGTCATTGGAGCTACTTCAAGCTAGGAGTGAGCATCGTCACCAACCTACATTGAATATTTTACACTCCCTAGGGTGAATGATACTTTAAATTGATTGACAGTCCAAGACTTTCGAATTTTTCCGAATGCCAAATGATCTTACAAAGCTAGTATTTATAATATCCTAGTAGGTCATTCGGTGACAACTTTTATCGGAAACTTGAAACAAAGAGAATCTATCCTTGGCTAGGACATCATGTAAGATGTCCGCCATAAACAGTAAAATTGTACTTAAACGCCGAGATTCGGGCAAGTGGGGACAACCACTTTTTATCTCGTCCCTTGGAGGCTAGGCCATATGGGGACCGAATCTGACCTTACAAAATAAAGTGAAATAATTTTTACCATACGATTGGAAAACATATACAAGAACAATTAATTTCATTCTAGAATATATATATATATATATATATATATATATATATATATATATATATATATATATATATATATATATATATATATATATATCCAATACATATAACATTTTTCATCAATGCACATGTATAGAAAAACTACTTTCAGTTGATACTAGAGCATGTGCTTGTACCCAAACAATTTGTAACATGTGCAAACCACAAATAACATAAGCAGCTCAATTTTTAGTTGAGTACTGGAAGTTCTAAAACATATTTAATCCAAAGATAATAAATTGTTGGACACTTTACTCAAAAAAATTCTAATGGAATTCCATCCTCAATAATCCATTCATGATCGGATTTTGACATTTTCCATTTCTTAATTTTCGATTTTTTCTTTGATTGAACTTCTATCGACTTTATGCGTGCTGCACACACCAAGTGACTATATTGACAACTTATGGAATCAGGTTCATAGTCTTCAAAGTAAACAAAGTCTCCACTTTGATGAGTTTGTCTGAAAAAATAACCTTTCAGTATAATAGACCCTCTGTCATACTGAAATTCGTGATCATTATAGTCTTGTAATAATTTCATTTTTCGTTCAGTGCAACGCATCAAATAATAATTCACATTTTCATCGTTGTCAATAGGTGCAATTACAGCAAAAACATCTCCTGCACAATAAAATAAAAATTTAACATTTAATTATGCATATTTAAATTTATTTCTAGATCTTTAAATCATTGGAAAGTAATTCAAATGTTACCTTCTTTAACAAGATAAAAAACTCGATCACCATCGGATGATATTATAGTTTCCTCTGATTGCATTTCTTCAAACATTGCAACAAATATTTTGCCCTTTGTATTTAGCTCTGTATGTTTCCAATCGTTCATCGTACATTTTGTTTTCACAAACGTCATTGGATTTTGTGTTGTCTATGCAAACATCACAAAAACAAGAATATTTTCTTTTATCCAATGCAAACACATTTGTGGACGACTTTGTTTGAATTGAATGCAATTTTCGAGTCCCTTTTATTGTTTCAACGTCATTTCCAATTGATCTATCTACGTCTCTGATTCCAATATGCCAGAAAAACCTTTATATGGAAAATTAGAAAAAGAATTTTTAAATATGATATCAAAATACATTTAAAAATAATCATTGCATGATAAATGTACAATGTTTAAAATTAGATTTCCAATATAAATTAAATTGAATGTACCTTCGCACTTCTCTTAATGGGTTAATTTCATGGCTTAGAGCAGTGATGCACCATTGAACAACTTCTTCAGCGTTCACAAGTCGGCGTGCAGAGTGGTTCATTTGATATCTTCGAAATACTCGTTTTATGCATGCTCTTGCACCGTTATGTTCTCCTTTTCCATGGTCAGTCTCAAAGAAATTCCAACAATGTTTAATGCAGGTTTTCTTATGAAGACAACACAACCAAAAGAATGATCGTGCAGATTTGAATTGACCTGCGCATCCGTCTGACCATATCCAATGTTCATTGAATGTTATTCCATGATTTTTCAGTGAATCATAAATTCTTCCAAAACAATGTTGTATAAAACATGTATCATGTGTACGATCGTCACTGATATAAAAGTGATATTCTTTAATGATATGTTGATTTTCACTCGTGCTTTCTATATGATCGACATTTTGTTCAGCATGTCTATATAGAATATGGACGAGCATGGAGACTTGGTTAGAATGATAGTATTCACTCTGAATTTCTTTTTGTGGAACAAATGTGTAGTTTTCTGCAAAATCAATCACTGACAAAATGGTCCCTGGTGGAAAAACTTCACGAGATTTTTTGAATTGCAAGTCTTGCCATCGAGCTCTATGGGAATGTTTGGTGTATTTGTAAATTTCTGCCTCAAGCTTTCTCAAAAAGTCTATCAGAAAAATTTCGTCTTCTCGTAATTCGATTCTTTTAACACTATTTGCACCTTGAATCGATGTACCGATATATTCATATCTCTTCCATTTCACTTTCATGTTGGACAATGATTGATCATTTATATCAATGCGATATTTGTTTTGAAATTTAGTCAAATTTCCACAATCATTGCATTTTTTACCACCAACACATCTCTTTTTGTAAAATAGTTCATCGCTTTCTCTTTCACATAGAATTTGAGATATGAATTCACGGATAGTGGAAGGAGGAGGTGAATCCTTCCATAATGTTCTACCGAAATCAAGGAATGTGTCATAATATAACTCAAATTCCACATGATAACGGCAACAACAAGTGTCGCGTACGGTGATAGGTTTTACATACCATGGTTTTGTTGAACAAAAGCACTGAGTGAAACTTGAATTTGACGATTCTCTTCTTTGAACTTGTTGAATAACTCTATTTGAGTGGTTTCCAAGAGATGTTTTCATGTTCTTCGTATTGATTTCGTGTTATTCTTCTTCGCATCACATGTCTTGCAGTCGGTGAAACACGCGAATTGTTCTTCCAATATTCATATATTATTTTTTTAACATCTTCTCCAAGTCTATCTTTGTATGGTTGCCTACAAATAGCTCTCCAACAAGCGAGTTCATCATTTACGTCTATTTGCAGTCGAAATTTTCGATGTTTGTGCAGAGTTTTTCGCGAGGTTCCCGGTGCTCGTGCCATAGATGTTAGATTCAAACGATTCTCTTGAGTACTTGGTGAAACCATTGCCATTTGTATTCCTCTACGTATATTTGAAACATATTTATCTCTAGATCTCTTAATTGACTCTATAGCACTACTCATATTTTTTATCACCTCTTCTTTCATTTTTTTATCTTTGGTTGATTTTTGAATACCCAATAGTGTCGTCGCTTCTTTTAATTTCTTTGATGATAGGAGACCTTTCAACATTTGAGCTTGAACTGTCACTCGCTCATTTAAGAAATAATCTTTAAAAATGCAGTTGACACGATATCGTATAACATGGTCAGGTTTTTTATCTCCATATGTGTGAGTGTCAACATTTTCTAACGTCTCATTATCGATAGTGATTTCATCTGTACATATTCGAAAAAAATAGTACATATTCAATAAATCACTAAATTAATAAATATGTCAATAAATATTAGGAAAATTTTAAATATATCAATAGATCATAATATTTACATTTACATACCCGCTTCAATTTCTGCTTGAGGTTGATTTTCTTCTTCAATATTTTGAGGAGTCTCTCTGTCTGTTTACATTAAACAAAATATTTTTCAAATTAGTTCATCAAATAAAAATTAAGTTTCACCTTTTACATTAGAAAATTTTTAAATATATCAATAGATCATAATATTTACATTTACATACCTGCTTCAATTTCTGCTTGAGGTTGATTTTCTTCTTCAATATTTTGAGTAATATCTCTGTCTATTTACATTAAACAAAATATTTTACAAACTAGTTCATCAAATAAAAATTAAGCTTCACATTTTACATTAGGAAAATTTTAAATATATATCAATAGATCATAATATTTACATTTACATACCTGCTTCAATTTCTTCTTGAGGTTGATTTTCCTCTTGAGGTTGATTTTCCTCCTCAATATTTGAGAGGGCTTCTAACTTTCTTTTGCGAGATTGTCTCGTTTCTTCTCTATGTGTCTCAGGGTCTCTTTTTCGATCATATTTTCTCGCACAAGTTCTTTGATTTCCCATGATAATAGGGTATGAAGTTCAAAAAATTTCCTTCAAAAAATTAGACAATAACTCAATTACAAAAAAATATCACAAAAGATTTAATTTAAAAAAATTCAGTGTAAATTTTTTGTAAAAAATACATACTCCAATCCAAAACACACACTTTAAAAAATTTGAGAGAAAAATTTCTTATAAAAATGAAACGAAGCGCAAAAGATTTACTTCAACTCAAAACACATACATACCTCCAAGAAATGTCTTTTGAATGTACGTCCAAGAAATTTTTTACAATTTTTGCCAAAATCACGTCGCCTCCAAGAAATGTCCTCCAAAAAAATTCTGTAAACCCAAAATTGTAAAATCAATTTGCTTCCAAGAAATGCTCTTAAACTCAAACCTTGAAGAAAAGCTTTTGAACCCAAACCAAGATTTTGTAAAATCAATTTGCTTCCAAGAAATTCTCTTTAACCCAAACCTTGAAGAAAAGCTTTTGAACCTCCAAGAAATGCTCTTTAACTCAAACCTTGAAGAAAAGATTTTGAACCCAAACCAAGATCTTTGTAAAATGAGATGAAGTGTGCAAAATGTGCGAAAATTGTGAATCATTTCACGGCAATTTATATTGACGCGAAATGTGTTTTTAGTAGGGGGCTCCACAAAACTTTCCGGCCGACAGAAAGTTATACAATAGTTCGGCCGAACTTTTGTTAAAAAGTTCGGCTGAACTATTAAGACGTTAGAGTTAACGACTCTTAAGCGGAAAACATAGTTCGGCCGAACTTGGACTAAAAGTTCGGCCAAACTAACGCGTCACCAATTACGCAAAAGCAGGCTCTGAAAACGGTTCTGCGACTTTGGACTGATTAAACTCCATGAAAGGTTGTTAATTAACTGTCAGAACCAAGACAAGCATTTTCAGAATTGAATCTACTTTCAGGAAATATAACTTTTATGGAATTTCATAAACGTTTATTAATTTTAATTATTTTTCTAATAAAATAGGTGCAAACAATTTCTGAGGGTTGTCGTGATTCAGTGAAATCAAAATTTTGTATCTCCCAAAATATATTGTAAAAAAAATTGAAAAAATTATGGGGCATTACATTGGTCCGTCGTCTCTTTTGGGTAGCTTTTATATTTTTAGTTTATAACTTATATGTTAAGAAATTTCTTGCGACGCGAAACATATCCAAAATATGCAGTTTTTCGTATTGGACCAGTTCAAAAAATTCTAGTAATTATGATATGCATCCATTGGCTTTGTAAATATGACAAAAACAAAATAGACTCTGTCTAGATTGTTGTAACACATTTTGTTTTTTCAAAAACACAAATTTTCAATGAATACAACATTGCATCATAACATGACTTCTTATGAATCCTTTGATTGTTAAGAAACACACACTCAAAGAAACGATAAGTTGACATATCAAATCTGCATAAAAATAAGTAATAGAAAGCTAACAAAAATTCTCACAACTTTTATTTTTATTGCAAAATGAAATTCTATACAGAAAAATTGTTATAGTTTGCAGAAAGTTGAAGAACCGAAAAAAATAAAAAAAAATTCTCAAAAAGGGGCAAAAAGTGTAACCCAGCTTCACATTTTCACCCTTATACCAAACTCAAACTCAAATATCTCATGTTCCATGATTGAAAACATTTGAAGCATGACCAAAGCCACAAAATGGAATAATCAAGATTTCCATGTTGATATTCCACTACCTCCTCTCGCACTTATCGGGGAAAGACAGGTCTCTTTCGGGAGGTGAGACAAGCAGCTGGGACATCACATATCCAGATTGAGGCAAGATGGACGTAGCATCATGACACCGAACAAGTGCAGGAGGAAGGAAATGTTATTAATTTCTAATTACAATGAATGGAAATGAAGTACATCATTCCAGTTGCATCATTCATTCTTAAGACACATTGTGAGCAAAATGACAGTTTTAGGGAAGGAGGCTTGTGCCGAGACTGATCAACGGTAGGGGAATTGCATTCAATGCAATAAGATGTTCACTACAATTGAAAATGAGTTGGATGAAATAGTTAAACTTAATGGCCATTCACATACATGGATGAATTTCACTCAAAATGACATCCTCCAGAACCAATGGAAGCGACGATATTATGGAAGAGGAGGGGTCATTGTCTAAGGAGGACATTGTGACGATGGCAACGAAAATTGGGGAGAAAATCACCCAGGAAGTGCATGACCAATTCACAGTTGTGATGACTCAAATCAATGGAATAGAGAATGATTTGGAGCTTTTGCAAAAGTTTATGGACCATCTGAATACAAAAATGATCAATCTTGATTTCAAAGTCGACAACTTGGGAGTCAAGGTGGAAGCAGAAATAGTTGGCATGTTGAAGGAAATCTTCGGGCTCAGAGAAATGACACCATCCAATACTCAGGCTGGCGAGGAAGAGGGAAAATAATGCAGCAGGGCAAGAATGCATATCTCTGTTGGAACTAGTGAACACACAATCCAGGAGGAAAACCCACCGGAGGAGCTAGTGAGCAACATGTAGTTGTTTTATTAATATAGATGTGTTACGTTTTGTTGTTTTGTCAAACTCTGTGGAGTTTTTTGGCAAAAATACAATCTAAATGTAGTAAGAAGGATCGTAGTAACTATCCAGAGTAGTTATAAGTACTCCTATGAACCAATTTTGGAAAGAACTAAACTAGAGCAATATATCAATGTAAAGTACATGCCTTGTTTCTAGCTTTGATATATATATAAAGCTACCCGTTTCTGTATAATAATAAAAAAATCCTTGTCGAATTTTGGTTAAATTTAACCAAAAAAAAAAAAAGAAAAAAAAAAAGATCATTTCCTCTATAAATTAAACTATTCTTTAAATAATATTAAATTGAATATGATTTGATGTTGTGATTTAGACATGTCATACATAAATTACATACTAAATATTTACTATTATGCTATTATGTCTACTTTATTCATGTTAGTGCATTGTTAAATTGAATAAACATTATATAAATTATGACTTTCATTCATGTTATTTGTAACACCCTCCTCCCACACTTACCCAAGTTTACCAGTCCACCAGGGTAAATATGTAACGAAGAGTTACTATGATATGATTCAACCTCCTAGATCACCTTAAGGAGGTGGAATCGACAAAACAAAACCTTATTGACCTTCCTCAAGTGCTACAAGGCCCCCAAGGGCTAAAGTTGTGCCACATTTTTAGGGCTAGACTCCATGTCACTGTCTAGAACTTGATGATACTTTCCAAAACAATAAATTACACAAAGAAAAATCTTCAAACACAAAACTTTATCAATGAATTATCCTAACCAAGCCTAACCATGACAAACATTTCGTCGAACAATTGTGAACATGTAATCTACAAGTCGTAATTACACATTTGAACATAAGGGTCTCATACTTATCTGAAAATCATTAAGAAGGATTGATGCCTCCTCATAATAGTTGCAATATCATCTACTAGGTCATGCATTCATTAAAATTTCATATACTAATCAAAACATGATGAGAGCCATAACTCGAGTCTGTCATAAACCATGCTTATAACCAACATAAAAAAAATCAAAGAGCAACCATTAATATCACATAATAACAAGAACATTTACCCATAAAATACAAGAGGAAAATAGCTCTTAATAAAATATATAAAGTCCAACCAAATTAGGGAATTCCACGCACCACCTGGCCATAGATTGGGATGAACCAAATCTCTCTTTCAACCAATCACCCTCGTGCCATATTCCAAGCACAAATGTGGGATCTCATGGAGTAAACCAAATAAAACCAAACCATATCTTTCATAGGCCAAACCACCTCAACCCTCAACTATTGATTCCACCTCATGGTTAGACATCACTAACAATCACTAGTTCGGTCTCTACCCAATCTATGTAGGGCTCTAGAGTGTTTGTTCCAACTAAGGCTTATAGGAATAGTAACTCAACCCACAACTGTTGTTGGGCTCCAGAGTGTTTTTCCAACCAGGGTTTCCAAGACTAGTAAATTATCCCAGCAAGGGCTCCAGAGCATTTTTCCAACTAAGGCTTCCATGACTAGTAACTCAACCCAAGTTGTTACAAGGTTTCTAGGGCGTTTTTTCAACCAAGGCTCAAGGAACTAGTAACTCAACCCACATCCATAATAAACATGAGCACCAACCATAAGAAAAGGTGAACCCACAACACCATGGTTATCCAGAAAATGGCAAGGCTAGGAAAAACCACTATCAATCTAGGAAATCCTCCATTTCAATGACAGATCACAACCATGAAACCAAATGCATGTGTAATGCATGCCAAAACTAGAAAGGAAACCATACATGCAACTCAATCCCTGCAAAGAAATATATCTATATTCTTTGATCCAACTATCCTCTTGCGCTTTCCTGCTTTCATTTTTCCTTCTTTCTCCAATCCAAGTGAATTCTAGAGTGCACCTAGCATGTTCCAACAATGCTCCAAGATTTCTCTAAATGTGCAAGAGTATGATAGAGAGAGAGCGTGCCAAATACTAAACTGGAAAAATCCATGAAATGATCCTCAAAATTTTTTTTATCATTGAGGCCTCTAATTTTCTTTATTTTCCTTCATTTTCCTCCTCACATGCAACCTGTGACATTTCAACTTTATTTTCTCCTAATTTCCATTATTTTCATAAATAAATGCCAAATAATGCCTCTTTGCCTTTCCAAAGCCTTTTCCATTTCCTTTGCCAATTTCCTTAGCCATAATAAACCAAATGAACACCCCACTAGGATGCTTTTCTAAACATTCAGCTTGGAATATGTGTCCCATGACCTTGGTCTTATTTTTTTTACATGGAAATTCAGCCAGGGTTGTTACAGAACATTCCCCCTTGGGGGAACACTGTCCTCGGTGTTCAATAACATCTATAACTATTAACATTGTTGGAAACAAAACAACATACTGCTTACTGGAGCTTTAACACAACTTATTACGGTATTTACATTAACAACCACAAATACATATGCACATTTTATTTAACCAACAAATAAAATGATATTATGTCCATATCAATAAATAAGGGAATCCAAAGGCTCACACCTCCACCCTCAAAGTAGTACCAAGATTCGCTTCCTTCCCAGGAAGTCCAGAATCCACTGCCAGAGCCAAAGTCTGCATCCAATGTCCAGTGCTATAATCCTACGCCAATTTTCCTCTCAGTGAACAGTTACTGGATAATTTTTCCAGGGCACACTCCTAATGTGCCTCTGATTCCATCTAGTAATGCTAATAACCAAAATAAATCCATCCTCGGCCTTCCCTTCTCTGCTACACAATACCTTGGGAAATCTGATCACCCCCTTCTGTGCAATCACACACCTTCCAAGTTCCACTGGAATCCCCTTCTCTGCTACACAGTCCCTCGTGCTACCCCTCCCTTGGAAAGGTTTCTTCGCATCGGAAAGGTCCAAAAAACAAGGCATATCCTTTCCTAAAAACCATCATATTCGTCATAGCATGATCATGGAAACCAATGGAAACTATTGGATACCGGTATCCCACAATGGACCTACTCCTGAATGCTTTACCAACATGTTTTTACATGTTCCACTTCCTTTTGTTGTTGCTACTAATTCTTGCAGTTAGTTCTAACCAACCAACCAGACATTTTCATGCTTTCCCATACCAAACACATAATTTCCATTAGACTCAAAATGAATTGAAATAAATTCAAATCATGCCTCATTGGTGGCTCACCAATAAGGTACACTTGCAATTATATTCAGTTCCAGTCACAAAAAGTCAAACTAGTTGTTTAATAAAATCATCATGTATAAACATATCACATCCGGTTAGCTCAAAACACAACCATAATAATATAAATCATAGATCATATGTAACCATCATGAACCATAATCATATATCACATGTAATCATCATGAATCAGAATTATAGATCACATGCATCATAAAAATTGAAGTAAATGTTGATACTTATCCTTTAATCAGTCCTTTGCTTCTACCTTTTTTCTTTGTCCATACACACACCATATCGATTTCCCCACTCGACAAGCACCAAATTCCTTCTCTCTTCTTCAGTCACGTACACATACATAAAATGTATGTCACATGGATACACCCCCACATGATGTACCACACAACACAATACATGCACCTACACCTGGTGTACAACATAATACAATACATAAACCTATATCCGATGTACAACACAACACAATACATACACCTGCACCTGGTGTACAACACAATGCATATACATACACATGGTACAACACAACGAATACACATGTCATGATACAATGACTACACAATACACATAACATAGTACCACATGTGCATAACACGTGTGCAACATGCACACAATACCACATGTGCACAACACAACATATACGACATGCACACAATACCACATGTAAAACATGTACACATTACCACATGTACACAACACCACCTGCACAACATGTACACAACACCACATGTACACAACATCACATGCACAACACCACATGTACACAACATCACATGCACTGCATGTACACAACACCACATGCGCGACATGTACACAACACCACCTGCACACAAAACCCCATGTACACATCACCACATGCGCACAACACCACATGTACATAGCACCATATGTACAACATGCACATCATGCATATGTACACAACACCACATATACAACATGCAAAAAGCACCATATGTACACAACACCACATATCCAACATCTGCACAACACCACATGTACACAATACTGCATATCCAACATGCGTGTTATGCGGAATTGTGATCTACAGATAAAGAAAATTCCCTAAGTGTGGTGTTTGTCACTTAGAACAAAAAGTGAAAGATAACTATCATTTCCTCTAAAACAAGCATATATACAAAAATGAGAAAGAGCCTACTTGTGATTATTTTCGCTCTCTTTCTCCTTTTGTCATTGTTGTCGTCACTTTCAATCCAACCCAAGTCGCTAGATTGATTCCTGCAAACACAAACAGAGAACAACAAACAACATACAATATACATATATCTGCTTTATCTTACTCAAATCAAAACGATTAGATCTGAAATACATATATCATTCAAGAATACATTGCGCAAGAAATAAAGACATATGTATGGGAAAATGAACAACAATCTTTATTAAAGGATAGGAGGAGAAGATTACAACCAACGGATTGATTTGTCATCAACCTGCTCCAACTTCATTCCAACCTCATCACATCCAACATCATACCAGCAACATATCAGTACTTTCACTCTCTTATCAAATGAGAATCCAACAACATAAATTTGCACAAGTTCTTCCTTCCCAACACTTAGATGGAGTGCTCAATTTATAAGGAAACTGATGGTAGTTTCTTAATGATTAACTTTCTAATAATAGGTAAGACATGTTTCCAAGTTCAGAGGTGTTAGATGGACACTTGGATTCGAAATATGACACCTATGGACTCTTCTAGAAGGCACTGGCCAAGTGGAGATTCCAGAACAATGAGAATTTCGCTCTGAGGTGACCAATGCACCCTTGAGGGTCGGGAAGTGCACTGCAGTGCACCCTTGCATGGAGGAATTGGCACAGCAACATAGTTATTCCCTTGCAGAGGAGTGTTGGTGAGTCATAGGGTCATATAATATGTACTTCAAACCTAGGAAATCTCACAATAGAAGCCATGAATGAAATGTTCTTCACTTAGGGCATGTAGCAATTGAAATATAAGGGGATGATAGACCCTATTTCATTGGTCCTAGGGATGATGTCCACTTTGACCAGATCTTGGGGATGATGCCCAAATTGACCTATAAAAGCTGCCCCCTAAAGCATGAAGTCAAAATAATAATAGTATTTAGATGAGATGCTTTACGATGTGATGAGGAGGATCTGAAGTGGACAGTGACCTGCATCAATCTTGCAATACATTACATCATGATATTTTCATCTTCATCACGAATTTCTGAGGGAGGCATACCCATACTCAGCACATAAACTATCTAATAACATGTACATAATTCAGAAATTCAGCTACATTGAAATGTTGCCCAATACAGACATGCCTACAAATATAGGTCCATGTTCGGATGACGATCTGTATGTAAAGTCATTGTACAGATGGTCTATACAACAATCCTGAAATCGCAGCCCAGATGGATGAAACTATATCCTAGGTCTTCTTATCTCGTTCACTCGATCGTTTAGGTACAAGTCTAACCATGTGAATATATGAGTTGAAGTCGAACATGGGAAGATATCGTCTGATTACCAACAAATGATGTGAGTTGGTAACAGACGTGAGAGAACCACCATTGATGTTAATGGCTCTCAAGGTACTGCAGCATAATTTTTAAGGCATGAATAAATGATTTGATGTCGAACGACAAACAAAATCTTTTGGTCACAGGTCCGGAAGCATGAAACTTTCTAATGTTGAGAAAAACTTCAAGGTACTAGAAGATGTTTCTAAGTAAACTTCCTAGACGATGAGCTGATGTCGACAGGAAGTAAATTTATCACGAAATGGAAGTAATTATTTCGGAGGCAAAATGTGACTTGATATAGAAATGTTCAGGGATGACTATCATGAAAATGAAGGTTTATGAGTATTGCAGAGGATAATGAGGATTTACTAGATGACTTCTCTTGAACATATCAACGAAACTGAGATGAGCTGGAAACATTGACCCAAAACCTAAGTGGTGGTATAATGAAACATAGGTATGAATGAACCGTCAAGAATATTACCCAACCCAAAATTCACGGTGATGGAGTGAAAGTGTCATGTTCAAGAGCGATCTGCTACCGTAAAAGTGTTTTGTTCTTTTTCCCAAGTTTTTTGCATGAAATGGATCCTTATGAAGCTTATTATTTTGTTTCAAGTATTCATCGGATGAAAATGATGATTACGTGGAGAGAAAGAGAACATGAATAATAGAACATGATTTCCCTAAACGATTCAGGTACAGTAAGAGGCCTCAGAGATTGCAGGTTGCTAAAATTCTCCAGATTATCGGGTATGAGGCAACAAATGGAACTATTGGAATTCCTTTTTTGTTCATAACATCTGGTGCTACAGGTTTTTCACATTAGGGAAAAAGTGGTCCCAATATTAGTGGAGGACATTTATTTTCTCATAGGATTATCGAGACGAGGGTCTCCCATTTCCCTCGTAGGTTCTGCCCTTGGAGGAGAGACAGTGAGAGATTACATACTGTAGCACTGCCATCCAGGTACTGAACCAACTAAGGATGGGAAAATAAATATCCACGATGTATGTGATATACCTTTGAGGACCATCCTGTTTACTATCATAAAGCTTTCCGGTTCTGCTACACTACATGTGGCAAACAGATCATACATGCAGTACGCACTTGGGTGTTTAGAACCAACAGTATTTAACTGGGCTAAAGTTGTCTCTTTCATATGAAAGAACATCTGGGCTAAATTTTGATGCTAATTTCCTTCGCTTTAGAGCGGATTCCACTGATGTAGCCACAACATGTTACATTGGACATATCTAGCCCTAAAGATCCACGGATGCAGAGATGAGTTGAATTGATGTCTATACATCCTGGTCAATCGACCATCGTATTCTCTATTGCATTCTCCGTTTAGTTCAAGAAATAAATGATCGTCATCGATGATTATGCATATGCAGGCGTAGACTTCCAAGGAGATCCAAACTTGATTCTACTAGACGACACACAATCGGGTGCAATTGGTAAGAATGTTTTGACCATGCTTTTTTATTTTTCTAAGGTTTCTACATGTTTTTGTATTTTGATTTTTTCTTGCAGCTAAACTAAAGTTTTGATGTCTACAGATGTGGGTCGTGTTCAACCAGTGGGTCAGCCAGAGCAGGGAGAAGGCGAGCCAGTAGAGAGGACTATTGGGAGAGCTTCACTTTTATATAAAATAATACACAAAGTACATTGGCATATTCTATCTCTTAAGGTCCTATTTCAAGTAGGATCTAAAGGGTTCATGATCTCAACAATGATATGGAATTCAAGTGCAACATAATACCAAACTAGAGTTGAGAAATTGAATTCTTGATGAAGATATCTAAACAAGAGTGGTCCAATATCGGTTGCATCCCATTAGGTTTGACTTGCTGAAGTGGCATCCTAATTATGTACTTCGTATGAACTGGAAATCCATTTTGATAAGTGGGAAAGGAGTAATAAGCCCAAAAGGACTCGTGTGTACAAAAAAATGTGGAAGGCATGATTGTATGTCCAATTTGGAGCTCTTTTGTAGGAGTCCTAAAGGAGGTGCAGGACCTACTTCAAAACCTCATTAGCAGCCTCATAATGTTTAAGCTATTTTAAGGCATTAAAATACCATAGATAATTAACATTAAACCAAAAATTTACCTTAAGATCCCTAATTAACATAATTCCTTGTATTATGCATAAAATTGGGTAGTAACTAAGGGGGTGAAAATAGGGGTTTAAAAGGGTAAAAAAATGGGTAGTTGAAAACAAAAATGTTGTCAATTCTAGGAACCATTTTTTTCTAAAGGGTGTTAAAAGACATTGCATCAACATAAATAATTACTATATTATTTTGTCCAAAAAAATTATTGTAACCTCTATTGAAAGCAATAATGAAAATTTCATTCTTTAGTTGTTGGGATTAGGGTTTTTAGAAAGGACCCTGTGTTAAAATCTATAAGCCCTATGCAAAATTTTAAAAATTCTTTGTAGAAACTTGAAAGTTCTATGCAGAAAATAGAATTTACTTTACAGAAAATCGAATGTACTTTGTAGAAAGTTGAATGTATTTTTCATAAAATTGAATTTACTTTGCATAAAACTAAATGGAACTAAATGCTATATGTTGTTGCAATTACTTAGAATGCATATTTCTTCTCCAAAACTTTTCATATCATCAATTGGCGATAGAACATAAACTTAAGGATCATTTGAAGACAACTAAGCACAAATATGGGACACTGAGATTTAGGTCTAATGACCAGGGTAAAAACCCTCAAGGGGGGAAACCCAAATGATTCTTCTTCTATTATATTTCTTAAATTTCTCAGTAGAGTACACCGAGAGAGAGAGAGAGAGAGAGAGAGAGAGAGAGAATGAATAAATTCACCAATGTCTAACCAACTTGAAGCTAAAGTTCTCTTGCTCTTTGCTTGAAGATCACTTGTTGCAGCTCTTCCCTTGATCTTTCTCTTCACTTGATCTCACACTTCTCTTGAATACACTCAACACTTGATCTCCTTCTTCACAACTAACATGCTACTCTCAACTCTCACTTGTTTTTTCTTAAATATATGAAAAATGAGAGGAGGTATAAAATGAATTCATGCCTTGAATCAACAATAGGAGAATTAAATTCCATGAGGGAGGAGTTACTTGATGAGAAGTGTAACTCATCCCAAGAATAGAGAGAAAGGTACACTTGTCTTGAGGAGTTACAATTCGAATCAGGGAGAGAGAGAGAGAGTTACACTTAGACATGAAAGAATTTTAACACTTCCTCTCAGCTAGGGAGGAATATTTATGCATCAAATATCTTTGATTCCTCTAATCTCTTTCATTCATCTTAGTTCAACATTGCTCTGTAACATTTGTAGCAATTAATTCACGATATAATGAAGAATCATCCACTTGACACAAATTTGGAAAGGAAAGTGATCTGAAATTGACCGAATAAAGTGCTAAGGTAGTTTGATTAGTTTGTCCTTTAGATTGACTGTTAACTAAAGTATGCTTTAATGAAAAATAACATAAACCAGTAGCATAAATGAATTAAATTACAACGATAATCAGATAGAAGAAGAGGCAAACAGTTTGATGACGGAGTTCGTCCCTCCTGGACTACATCTCCAGGTATGCTTTTAAGTGGGCGTCCATTTTTATTAGGATTGATCTTGAAGAATATTTACAGTGAAATGATTCAAAAATATTGTGCTCGTAGGCACTTCTGAACCCTGTAAACATAAAGTACTCTTCGCTTCCTTTCCAACGCCTGTCTCTGTGCTCAATTCCGACCACCGACGGCTGAGCAATGCTGCAAATAAAATCGCCTCTCAACTTCTAAAACTGCAATATGTCTTCACAAAAATCCAAGCTTAACTTCATGAGCTAATTCTCTAGTTTAAATAGGCTGCATTCGAACCTCTGAAATCCATATTTAGAATATGGTTGAGAATTTCATGTGATAAGGGTCGAATCCCTTTCCATTCATGAACCTAGGGATTAATATCCTGATACCTTAGCGCTGTAATTAACTGCAAAAACCCATTTTAAAACATTATATTGTAACTTTAGCCCTAATGGCTAACTAACCGGGCAGAGGTCCTAACCGTCGGCATGTGATCAGCACCGAATTCCGACTATTGCGATGGCTTCGGTGGTCACGGTCCATCTGGCGGTCAAAACATTTGTCAACTAACAACTCCGCCGCAGTTTAGATACATGTCACATGGTGTTCCGACTTCCGACTCGGTCATTGTAACTCTGTGGGAGTTTATTAATAAATTTTATTTTAAATGTTTTAAAACATGCCACCCGAACCCTTTACATAGTTTGAAACTTTATAATAAAGTTTTATACACCATGGTTTATAAAACGCATCTGAAACTTATATAATAATTTTTTGATATATGTTAAAAACCCAACTTTCGAACCTTTAGAATAAAGGTTTTTGGTTTAGTTTTAATGTTTTTTAACATAGGATTTAATATCCTGAACCTTAGTTTTATACAAATTTTATGGTATAGGACTTAGGAAATTTATGACATAGTTTTTTAATATGGTTTTGCATTTGCGCTAGGGCTTTAGCATTAGGGATTAATGCATAGGACTTTTTCATATGGATTGGAGTTTTAGGAATAGGATTTTAGGTATTAGGTTTTTGACATATGTTTTAGGTATTTATGAATAGGACTTACATTTCATAAGGTATTTCACCATAGGAAACCTTAGATCTAGGTCCATAAATACTATGTCCCTTTTTACACCTTTTTCATCCAAATTCTAAACACATGACAACCATAACATTTGAAGAACCTTTTACTGGTGATTTGACGATTCTGAAGACTGAACTGGACATTGAACTGCTAGAGTTGACTTGGAACTCTGTCGATCTTGTACTAATGAGGATCCTCCTGGATCAATCCTCCCCACTTAAAAAGCTTTTGGACCACCAAAGCTTGATTTTAAACTGACAATAAGTGAGAATACAACTCTCTCACTTTCATCTTGACTTTGATGATGTACCAATACATTTGATCAATCAACTGCAAGTGATGACCCCGATGCTGACCATGGCACTTTTTGAACTGGTGACCTGTTCCACATTTCTGCAGTATGTACAACTTGCGATGATGGTGAAACAACCTGTTATAAACATGGCAATTGACTTCTTTCCACAAGATACCATTAGTTAGTGATTCACAATCTTTGAAAAAATTCTCTATAGGATATCGTTCAATACCATTGACTTGTATTAACAATATATTTTGCGGAATGACAGAGACTATTAAAGACATTTTTTACATCACTATTTGATGTTTCCATTGATTAGCACTTTCCCCTAATGCATAAGCTGAATACTTTGACACTACTTTTAGAAAGGCTTTGATATGAAAACAAAAATTCTCCCTCTCCACTTGAAAAGAGGCTTCTAATGGTGACACAATACAAGAGAAATCAAAAACTAATTTTCCCCAATACTGACCTGTATCCCTACATCTATTAAGTTTCAAACTTAAACTAATTTGATTCATTATGACATTAGGAATAAGAGATCTTGGCATTATCTGTAATGCATGTTCTATTCCCTGCTTATGAGTAAGATGTTTGTTTCCTTCAATCAAACTATCTTTAAACTGGGACTCATAACTTGAACTAACATATGGTCGACCCTTATGTTGTTCCTTTACACACATGATTACAACTCTTTCTAATTGCTTTATTTCTTTATGCTCTACAACTAACTTGTGACACATTCCATTATTAGAGGCATCAAGCATCAACTGCATCTCATGTGATATTTCCTTATTATGAAGTAGATGTTTTGGTTCCTTAACTAGATCTTGTAATGAATCTAATTTTTTAACCAAATTACCTTCATTCTGAAATTCACAACCTGAACAAGTATCCTTAAGATCCTTATGTTGCTCTTTTATCGACATGAGTATGTACCTCTTACTTGAACTAATTAAGCGCTTCATTTGATTAGCATTAATTAAATTCAAGTGATTTTGATGTGCCCAAACGATGTACTTAATCCCATCTTTTATGAGATGACACATATGTTCCTTTCTATAAAATACTGCATCACGGTCATAGAGATAAGGGCTACCTAAGACAATTCCACAAATGTCTAATGGTATCACATCCAGATCTACTTCATCGATATAGTTAGATGTGATTGCAAATTTTAACCGACACTGTTTGGTAACATGAATTTGAGATTTTTCCTTTAACCACCCTAAAGGATATGGCTTTGGATGATTATTTGTTTTCAAACCCAATTGTTTAACCAATGACTCAGAAATCAAATTTGCATGTGATCCTGTATCGAACAATGTATCTATATTAGTATGCTTTGAAGTTACCCTTATATGAAATAACTCGATCATTTTTCCTTCATTCAACTGTGTGATATTAGGAGAAGCAGAAGTACTAGCTTCAGAAAACTTACCTATTGTAACCATAACATTGATTTTACCTTCATCACCTGAATCGGATCCCAAATCCAAGCATTGTTGGATTGTTGTTTCAGCCTTCTTTTCACCCTTTCTCATTTGGAACTTCTTTGGCTTCAGTTCCAGATGAAGTTTCCAACACCTTGCTTCATCGTGGCCGATCCTTTGGAAATGTGTACAAGTAGGTTTATCATCTGCCTTCTGAGTTGTGGCAGTCTTATTTCCCTTTGACTTGCCCTTCTTTTTCCTATCTTCAGTTTCCATCTGCGTGGATGTCTTTGGTGTAAACTTGAATGGTCTGCCACCTGACTCGACATGAATAGCTTGAACACAAACTTCATCAAAATCATCAGGATTGAACATTAATAATGTATGTTGCAAATATGAATGCAAACTTCCTATATAATTCAACAAAGTTTCTTTTGTGTCCAAAGAAATACTAAGTGCTAATGCCTTCTTTTTGAATTCCTGTGTGAAATCTTGAACACTCTGTCCCTTACCTTGTCGCAAACGCTGCCAATCCATTACAACTTGCTATGTGTGACCCAACGGATAGAATTGTTTCTTTAGAGCCCTTATAAACTTAGTGCATGAGGTGATAACTTTTCCTTTATGCTTTAAATCTATCTGTGTCTTACTCTCCCACCAGATTAAAGCAGTACCCCCCATTCTAAGAGTATTTAATTGGATCTTTGTCTTATCATCAGTAATATTTTGAATACGACAATAGACTTCTAATTGTTTCACCAAATTATCTAATTTCTCAGGGTTCATTTCACCGTCATACACAGGTAATTTGAACTTAACATCAAGTTTCAAAAGTCGACTCTTAAGTTTCTTTTCTTTATCTGATTCAGAACTAGACGTAGAAGAAGAAGAAGAATATGATGGAGATGAAGGAGGAGAAGGTGATTTATCGGTCTTGCCTTTACCCTTCTTCTTTGATGCCTTCGTCGATGAGGCTTCATCTCTCTTCTTTTTGTCTTCATATAATTCTGTTGCATGTTCATAAACATCTGCTGTATTTGAGTCTCATCCATGGGCTTCGTTTCAGTAGCTTCAGGAGTCTCAACGTTCTCAGTCCCTGTCATCGTTGATTGATGAATGAATTTCCATTTTCTGATCTCTGGATCGAATTCCTCAAGCTCGCCTTTTCCACGTTGCAATCCCAACCTGGTTAACATCCACTGACAAACAAACTACATGCACAACCTGCTCTGATACTAATATGATCTGAAATTGACCAAATAAAGTGCTGAGGTAGTTTGATTAGTTTGTCCTTTAGATTGACTGTTAACTGAAGTATGCTTTAATGAAACATAACATAAGCCAGCAGCATAAATGAATTAAATAACAACAATAATCAGAGAGAAGAAGAGGCAAACAGTTTGATGACGGAGTTCCTCCCTCCTGGACTACAACTCTGGGTCCGCTTTTAAGTGGGTGTTTGTTTTTATTAGGATTGATCTTGAAGATTATTTACACTGAAATGGATCAAAAAGGTTGTGCTCGCAGGCACTTTTGAACCCTGTAAATAGAAAGTACTCTTCGCTGCCTTTCCGACGCCTGTCTCCATGCTCAATTCCAACCACCGACGGCTGAGCAATGCTGCAAACAAAATCGCCTCTCAACTTCTGAAACTGCATTATTTCTTCACAAAAATCCAAGCTTAACTTCATGATCCAATTCCCTGGTTTAAATAGGCTGCATTTGAACATCTAAAATCCACATTTAGAAGATGGTTGAGAATTTCATGTGATAAGGGTGGAATCCCTCTCCATTCATGAACCTAGGGATTAATATCCCCAAACCTTAGCGATGTAATTAACTGCAAAAACCCATTTTAAAACATTATATTATAACTTTAGCCTAATGGCTAACTAACCGGGTGGAGGTCCTAACCATCGGCATGTGATCAGCGCTGAATTTCAACCGTTGCGGTGGCTCTGGCGATCATGATCCATCTGGCAGTCAAAACAGTTGTCAACTAACAACTCCGTCGCAGTTTAGATACCTGTCACATGGTGTTCCGACTTCCGACGCGGTCATCATAACTTTGTGGGAGTTTATTAATAAATTTTATTTACAATATTTTAAAACATGCCACCCGAACCCTTTACATAGTCCGAAACTTTATAATAAATTTTTATACACCATGGTTTATAAAACCCATCCGAAACTTATATAATAAGGTTTTGATATATGTTAAAAACCCGACTTCCGAACCTTTAGAATAAAGGTTTTTGGTTTAGTTTTAATGTTTTTTAACATAGGATTTAATATCCCGAACCTTAGTTTTATACAAAGTTTATGGTATAGGACTTAGGAAATTTATGACATAGTTTTTTAATATGGTTTTGCATTTGCGCTAGGGCTTTAGCATAAGGGATTAATGCATAGGACTTTTTCATATGGGTTGGAGTTTTAGGAATAGGATTTTAGGTATTAGGGTTTTGACATATGTTTTAGGTATTTAGGAATAGGACTTACATTTCATAAGGTATTTCACCATAGGAAACCACAGATCTAGGTCCATAAATACTATGTCCCTTTTTACACCTTTTTCATCCAAATTCAAAACACATGACGACCATAACATTTGAAGAACCTTTTACTGGCGATTTGACGATTTTGAAGACTGAACTGGACATCGAACTGCTGGAGTTGACTTGGAATTATTCCGATCGTGTACTGATCAAGATCCTCCTGGATCAGAAAGGATCAGTACATGTCATATAGAACATAGGCATCATATAGACAAGACTCAAATAAGTCACACAAATAAGAATTAAACACAACCAAGTTTCTTTAAACATCAAGTGGTGGAACACTTGCATCCTAGATAAGTCACACAGACAAGTCTCACTACACTTTTTAACCATATAGGTGGTTCTTCCCACATCCCAAACTATGGTTCAGATGCATATTGAGGTTTACTCTTGTGGCATATACTACACAAGAGGTCCCTCATCCTCAAGAGATTTTTGGCATCATTCCCTAATCCTGTGCACTTTGACAGGGGGAAATGTAGTTAGTGTTCTCGATCAGCTATGATTGCTTCTCGAAAGGGTCATGTCCACAATTCCAAGCTACTGTCTAAAAACTAATAACTTTAATTTTGGTAAAGGCTTGGTAAGAATGTCATCTATCTGATCATCAATGGAGATGTGATGAAGCCTCATTGCTCCTCTTTGCACCATATCCTGGATATAGTGATACTTGATATCAATATGCTTGGACTCATCATGAATCACAAGATTTTCTGCAAGACGAATCCCACTGTTATTGACGAATCCCACTTTTATTGTCAATATATATATATATATATATATATATATATATATATATATATATATTTGTAACTTGATCAAATAGTTCCCCAAAAATCTTTCTCAGCCAAACTGCATCAGATCTATCCATGCTAGTAGCAATGTATCAACTTCAGTTGTACTCAATGTAATATACTTCTACTTTATCCTCATCCAAAATATCATGGTAGATCCCAAGCTAAAGTAAGACCCCAAAGTGTTCTTTCTATCAACATAGTTACCAACCCAATCAACATAAGTATATCCATGAAGTCTTACATTTGAGTGTATTTCAATCCTAGATTGATAGTTCCATGCAAGTATATGAGTACATGTTTTGAAACAATCCAATGGCCATGAAAGAGATTAGTCATATGTTGACTTAAAGTTTTTACAATAAAGTATATGCCAGGCCTAGTGTTTACCAAAAACACCAAAGCACCAATGATTTGTTTATACTCTGTGGGATTTTCCATAATAGGTCCTGCAACTTTGCCACATAATTTCCTAAAGTTAATTTCCATTGGAGTATGCATGGACTTAAATTCTACAATAGAATTTTTTTTAAGAAGCTTAACAACATATTTTCCTTAAGAAAGATAAATTTCACCATCTCTTTTCCAAACCTCTAGACCCAGAAAGTAATGCATCAAACCAAGGTATTTCATTTCAAATTCAAAAGCTAGCTCCCTCTTACACTGGAGGATAAGAGGTTCTATTCCTATCAAGAATAAATCATCAACATACAATACTACAATCAAAGGTATACCTTGGACTGTCTTGAAGTATAGATTTGGGTCTGCACTTCTTCTTGTGAAACCAAGCTTTATCAGGTAGCTATCAATGTGAGCATACCAAGCTTTTGGAGTTTACTTCAACCCATATAAGGTTCTCTTCAGTTTATATGCATGATTTTCCTTGCTGTGCTCTTCAAAGCCTTGAGGTTGTTCCAAAAATACCTCTTCCTTGAGGAAGCCATACAAAAAAGCATTTTTCACATCCATTTGGTGAAGATTCCATCCCTATCTAGCAGCTAATGAAACACCAGATCGAATAGTATTATATCGAGCTACATGTGAAAAAATATCATCGTAATTTATTCCCTCTTTTTGAGAGAAACCTCTAGCTATAAATATAGTCTTGTATTTTTCAATACTACGATCTCCACCATGTTTAATCTTACACAACCATTTGGAAGTCACAAAAGATTTACCTTGAGGTCTAAGAACCACTTCCTAGACATCATTCTGGATGATGGACTCATATTATTCAGTTATGGCATATTTCCATACTTATTCTTTTGCATCTTCTTCAAAGGTGCATGGTTTTTCCTGAATGATGTTTCTCATGGAAGAAACATACCCTTGAAACCGACTTGGGTTCTTACTTTCTCTTAATGTTCCTCGTGGAGCAACATGTTGTTCAACATATTTCAAGGTATCTTACAACCATATTGGTATCTATCTGGCTGGTTGATAATTTGGTGGAAGATCTATACGATACATGGAACCCATTGGATTACCAATAAGCTCATTCTTAGGTTACGGTTTAGACTCAGATTCAGACTCTTTTTCATTAACAACTTGTCTTTCAACAATGGTAGGAGGAGGAGAGTCTCTTGCTTTTATAAGAGTTGCATCTTCATCAAATGTTACGTCTCTGCTAAACTTTATAGTTCTTTGACTAGGTATATAAATTCTATAAGCTTTTGAATTATCACAATAACCAACAAACATACCTTTCTTACCTCAAGCTTCAAGTTTATTCGTTTCCTCTTTTTTCACATGGAAGTACACATGACAACCAAAGGATCTCAAATGATACACCTCAAGCCTTTTACCAGTGAAGACTTCTTCGGGAGTCTTGTTTTCTAAGGCCCAATGAGGATTTCTATATTGCACATAAACAACAGTAATTATAGATTCTCCCCACAAAAACTTTGGTATATTTTGATCATGCAACATGGCTCTGACTAGTTCCATAATGGTTCTATTCTTCCTCTCAACCACACCATTTTGTTGTGGATTTTACATCACAATGGTTTATTTCTTTATTCTGGTGCCTTTGCAAATATCATTAAAATAATTAGAGTTGAAGTCTCCGCCATTACCAAATCTAAAAGCTTTGATCAACTTTACATATTAATTTTCAATCAAAGCCTTGAAATATTTGAACATGTCAAATGCTTCCCCTTTCTTTTTCAAAAAAAATATCCATTTATTGCAAGATCATTAGAAAAAATCATGAAATACAAGTAGCCACCAAGAGAAGTAACATGCATAGGTCTACATAAATCAGAATGTATGATTTGAAGTACCTAACTAGTTTTTGTTCTGCTTGAAGGGAATAGTCCCTTTATATTATTCCACTTGCACATATTGGGAAAATATTTCATAATCCATTCGATCTCAGGCATTCCAGAAACCTTCTTCCTTACATGAGGTAAGCATTTGTAGTGTAGGTAATCAAATATTTTGTGCCATAACCCACACTAAAGATTGGTATCATGGATAATGCATCATTGGTTTACCATTGAATTTGTAAATCCCTTCATATTTTGATACAAGAGTGAAGGCTTCTCTCATACTTGAGCTTAAAGGCCAGGTTAGAAATTTTACAATAATAAAAGCAACTTTCATTCCTTTATCTTATAGAGCAGATATAGATACAAGATTTTTTTTCAAACCAAGTACATACAAAACTTCTTGTAGAAAAAAAAAGAATGCCATCATCTAATTGAAATGAAACTGAACCATAACCTTTAACTTGGTAAGTATAATTATATCCAAGGATAAAATTTAAATTAGTCTCCCTCTCTCAAGTAGATTAGAGAGTGTTTCTTTGTAACTAGTAAAATGTTTAGAAGCATATAAAGGAAAATAATAAAAAGAAAAACTTAAATTCAAGAGACACAGAATCTTCGAGGAAAATGATTTTAAGCGTGAATGTATATTTCACAAAGAATAATGATACATATAAATACATCAAGATATGTCTCAAGATAGTTAGTCTATCTTGGACATTCAATCTCTTGGTTGAGTGAATGTCTCAACCACCCACCAATATAGGAAGCTAACAAGTTGGAGAGAATCTCTCAACCAACTAGACCTCAACGAACTCCTAAGTATTAGGAACAGGCTCATTCTAGAATGGATGAGCACAATAAAGACAAGTAGGAATTATATTTTCCAGGTTTCATGATTTTATTATTTTGTGAATATTTTGGACTTATTGATTGTTTTATGTGAGTATGAGGCTAACATTCCCCCCCTCAATCATAATTCCAAAGTAAGAACCTGGCACCGTATCCAAGTATTCATGCTGAAACTATTGAGCTGATACTCAATGAATAACTTCCTAAAAAGTTGCCAAAACTGGATGCCGAAAACTCCAATATGAAGAGAGAGAAGTGAATCAGCTGCAAGTCTAACACAACTCTGAAAATGATTGGAAACTCAATCAAATGCCAATTTTAAATTAAAAAGGATCCATATATCCTTTGCTTGGTCCAATGATCATCCAAGTGAACAAAAGAAATGTCCACAAATGCTCTCAATCAACATCCTAATCGCTTTTCCACTAACAATTTTGGTTCCCATTGGAAAATTTTGTTGTTGTCGAAACTTTCAGTCTGACAACCATCATCATTAATTCAATTTTAATTTCATCATCAATTCCCCCTTTTTTCAACTTAAAGGAGAGACCATAACCATCTGCATTTTTTTTTAACTCCCCCCCCCCCCCCCCCTCTTAAGATGTAGGAGAGTTTCAGTATGGTACTCAACACATGAGAGTACCATCTTCATTTAACTGTTGGTTGCAATATGTGAGATTGAATTCTATGATAAAACATATATAATCGTTTGATTATAGATGACCACTCCCAAGGACCAATCCATGCATAATAAATCTTTAATCATGGCTGGTTGGTTTTGTTTGCAACATCTCTCTGATGAGTGATTTTTCATGCCACAATGGTGACAAGGATGGAGATCAAAACAATGATCTTCCATATGGCCTATTCTTTGACAATGTTGACATTTTGGCTTTTCTTCAACTTTCCCATTGATTTCTAATGTTTCCTTATCAATAAATCCTCCACTGATGAACTTGATTGGTTTTGAATAATCAGGAATATGCAAGTTTTGTCATATCCTAAGCCACGTCTATTTTTCTTGCATTGAAATTCTTCTCGTGGTTTAATGATTGGCTTGGAAAAGTAAATTTGAACTTGTTCATATATGACTTATACACTTTAAGTTGTATCGTTGAGCGGCTTGGAATCATCTTCATTATTTGAAGTTGTGTTGTTGAGTGGCTTAGAAATGTGATTCTTCTGTTGCAGCTCATCACATTGTAGTTGTGATTCAAGTTGGAGAAATTCAACGGTCTCATGTGCATAATGTAGATGCCTTTTAATATCAACAAGAGTCACTTTGCTAATTTTCACCATGTCTTCAATAGTGGAAACTATTTGATTATTTAGAAACTCCAACAATTGAATGTTTTTCTCTATTTGAACTCGCTTGCTTGAACTCAGGCTCGCTTGATTTTAAATTTTCATACTCGATTGATCTTAGATTTGTACTTTGATTCTCTCAATTTCATGCTCGCTTTATTTTATTTTAACAAGTTTAGGGTGTCGGCTACCATCGAAAATGCACCCAAAAGAGTTTTTACAATGATTTAATGACGAAATGACTTGACTTACTTTGTATCCTCACTTGACATGGTTAAAATGATAATAATTGACTCACTTTACATAATTGACCCCCCATCAATTTTGACTTAATGATTCAAGGCTTGGGTGTCAGGTTAAATCGAGAATGCACTCGATACAACTCAAAATACCAAAATTTGATGTAGCATCCAACACTTACCAAACTAAAATTCTCACATTTCTAGACTCGTGAGCAATGCTTTATGACCTTGACACTAATTTGTTTTTAAAATAACTCTGCCCAAAAACACTAATTTTTTTAAAAAATAACTCTGCCCAAAATACTTAAAATGGTCTCAAACTTCACTCAACTCACTTTACAAATAATAAGTAATTAAACTAACTCCCTCTCTTAAAAACTTGTCTTCCACATACTTGATGGCTTAGAAGTGAAGATACCCAAATGATGAGTCTGAAATTACCTTGGTACCCATTTCCTTTTCCTTTGCTTAGAATTTTTGTGCACTTACATTTGTATTCATTTCATAAAGTCATCTCCATATGCCAAAACATAATTTCACCCAAAAAATATAACATTATACAATGAGCACTAATTATCTCTCCCCTCAACACTCATTATCTTTCCTCCAAGCTCTACTTCACAGATTGGTCTCATATAAAAAAAAGTTATAGGAATTGAATAAAATACATACATTTGTCTTTGCTTTGTTATGATGACATGTATTATTATTCATTCCAGATAAAAACAAAAGTGTTTACCATATGGTATAGGAATTGAATAAAATGCATACATTTGTCATTGCTTTGTTATGATGACATGTATTATTATTCATTCCAGATAAAAACAAAAGTGTTTACCATATGGTATAGGAATTGAATAAAATACATACATTTATCTTTGCTTTGTTATGATGACATGTATTATTATTCATTCCAGAAAAAAACAAAATTGTTTACCATATGGACCGCTTCTAAATACGCTCAGGCTGTTCCTTTGAAGATTTCTCCTCCACACGAGAGTTTAAGCACTCTAGTAGTCAATGAGAATGGCCACATCGTAACAACCAACCCGCTATGTCTCATAAATCACCATCTATAAATATATAAATAAAATAAAAAAGTAAAAAATAAAATAAAATATAAATATAAATAAATAATTCTCCAAGTGAAGTAACAGTGTTGCATGAAACAAAAAGTGGGCTATGGAACTAAATTGAGCCAAATGTGGACACCACCGACTATGGGCTCAGTAGCAGCCAGTCAATGTTTATTAAATAGATTGAAAAATCACAATAGAGACACAACAGTGTTCTGAGCAGACCACAGAAGCAAGGGACCTATGCAATTTTTAGACTAATGATAAATTTTTGGAAGAGGCGATTTCCAATAATGACATCTTTGTTTATCGACTCACCAACCGTGAAGAATTTTAGAGTCCAAGGGAGCGTTAGAAATCAAATTCCAATCACTTCTCTTGGATTAAAGGCATCCAGAAGAAACAATGGGATGTGGCATAAATACAACTACTGATGCATTAAAACCAATAAGAATCAATAAAATAAAATTCAAAAAACATAAAATTTTAAAAATTGATCATTGTTGCACGTCACACCAGAATATAATACACAGACCTCACTTATCTCTGCCAGTTGATTTGGCTCTAATACCAATTAAAAATAATAAAAATAGGTGTCCAAATTCCATGCTCTTTTAAGCCTAAATGTATATTTCACAAAGAATAATGATACATATAAATACATCAAGCTATATCTCAAGATAGTTAGTCTATCTTGGACATGCAATCTCTTGGTTGAAGTAATATATCAACCACACACCAATTGAGGAAGCTAACTAGTTGGAGAGAATCTCCCAACCAACTAGACCTCAACAAACTCCCAAGTATTAGAAGCAGACTCATTCTAGAATGGATGAGCACATCAAAGACAAGTAGGAATTATATTTTCGAGGTTTCATAATTTTATTATTTTGTGAATATTTTAAACGTATGGATTGTTTTATGTGAATATGAGGCTAACAACACCACTATCAACTAACCAGCTATCAAATGAATCTGTAGAAGAACTAGAAAGAGCATAAACAAGAAAATATTACAATTGAGTTTCCACTGCATTATTTTTATACCTTGGATTTCTTTTTTTCTTGGATGGTCTTTTCTTGGATTTTCGGAAGTGTCTTTTTTATAATCAAATTTGTTTTTGAATCTAGGTGCTCTTCTTTCTTTATAGTCACGAGAAAAGTGACCATGCTTTTGACAATTAAAGCATCTAATTTTTGACATGTCTATATTCCCTTTATTTGATTTGAATGCATATTCCTTTTTAATGCCTTTCTTTCTCTTGTCATAGGTTGAAAATGCAACAGGTTATCCTTCTTTATGATGTGAAATTATCCCTTTGGATATTATTCTTGCCTCCTCTTGGATACACTTTCGTGGGAGCTCATCAAATATCGAAGTAGTGTTGATATTCGTGATGGTGGTGATAAAAGTATCCCAAACATGTGAAAGACCTCCAAACACAATCAACATCATTTCTTTGTCGGGTACAACTTCACCAATTGTTGACATTTGATACCTGATTTTGGTCATTCTTAGGAAGTATGCTTGAATCGTCTCTCCCTTATTCATCTTGATGTCCTTCAACGGATTCTTTAAGGAAATAGTTTAGTTCAAGATACTAATTGCAAACATGTCAATTCGTCTGCCATGCATTTATTTAGCTTCCTTCAAAGCAGAAACATAAGTAATGAGATGATCACTGAGATAATCAATGATAATTTTTCTAGCTTTGATTTCACCCTTTTTATGTTTGGATTTGACAACAACACTTGAATTATTTGGTGGATCAACCATTGTGCCTTCAACATACTCCAGAACTTCATGTTCTTCAAGAGTGATATCTAGCCTTACTTTCCATGGACCAAAGTTTGAAGGATCGATCAACTTCTCATCTACCTTGAAGTAGGATGAAGCCATCTTGATCAGAAAGCTTTGGAAACAAGTGGGGTCTCTTTAGGCGATCTCTGGTCTACTTGGACTTGTCTTCACCAAGGCTTTGATACCATGTTAAAATCTGAAATTTCTATGCAAAATTTAAAAAAATATTTGCAAAAACTTGAAAGTTCTATGAAGAAAAACAAATGTACTTTGCAGAAAACTAAATGTACTTTGCAGAAAACTGATTTACTTTGCAGAAATCTGAATGGAACTGAATATCATATGTTGTTATAATGACTTAGAATGTAAATTTCTTCTTCAAAACTTTTTTGATCAACAATTGTAGATAAAACATTAACTTAAAGATCATAGCCAAGCATAAATTGTGAAAATTCCTAAAACCAAAACCCTATTGTAGCAACTGGAAAATATTCTCCTAGTTGCTAATTTTAATTTAACAATTTATTTTTTGTTTCCTACGACAAATACTTAATACATCATGCTTCAACCTTCACAAATAAAAATACGGAAGAATAAAATGTTGGAAGAAATTATAGCACACACACATAAAAATAACAAAATTGTTTTTGGACAAAAGTCCCCAGAAAAATCCAACTTGGGAAATTCGGTGCGACAGTGAGGGTTTTATTTTATTATGCAGTAGTGAAATCTGAGTACATTTATGGATTCCCAACAAAATCCTGGAGCTTTGCGTTAACCTCTATGCTGCTCTGTGCAGCTGGCTGGATGAATTGCCTCAGACTGGGCTCTTATGAAGTCATTCTACCTTTGGATGCTGAGAAAATTGTCTCTTCGACCCTCTTGGACTTCTTCCTAGCCTCTAGAACTAAGAACAATTTTTCCTTCCTCCAAATCAAACTACCTAGCCGAAGCAGCTGTGTTATCCCTCAACATTGCCTCTTTGGGATAACTCGACTCTCTTGTTGATACCTCTAAGGATCTGGAAAATGTTTCCTCTAGATCATTATCTTTGCCCCTCACACTGCTTAAATCTTACCAACTCTCTCTCTCCATTAAATAACTGTTGCTACTCTGGAAATTGATCTGCTTATGAAATTGAATTGTTGAAGTGATTTCTCCATCACCACATTGACCTCCTCTTGTACTCCTCCGTTGGAGCACCAACAAATAAGTTTAAAACTTAATCAATGGTTAGGATCATGTTTGTTATAGGTCAATTTGGGCTCCATTCCCAATGACCTGGTTAAATTGGGCATCATCTCTAGGACCAATGAATAGGGTCTATCATCCCCTATCATTTCAAGTTGTTATATGCCCTAAGACAAAGAACAAGACAATTCAATCAAGACTTTCATCTGCAAAGGTTTCCAAGATTTGAAGTTTGTAATATATCATATGAGAGCTTATCAAAGTTGCCTCTAAAGGGACTAAGTGCATTGCATATGCAGGTAGCCCCATGCAAGGCTGCTCTCCAAAGCACTTTCCGACATTCACAGGTGCATTGGTCACATTGGGAGAAAAATAATCATTGTTCTGGAATCTCCACTTGGCCAGTGCCTTCCAGAAGAGTTCACATGTGTCAAGCTTTGAATCCAAGTGTCCATTTGACATCTACAAGATTGGGAACATGTCTTGCCTATTTTTGGAAATTCATTGATTGCAAAACTACCTTCATCTCCTTTATAATTTGAGCACAGATCTTAGTGTTTGAGAAGGAAGAATTTGAGTAGAGAAATGCTGGTGGAATTTCAATTGAGAGTTTGATTTGAGTGACATATTGCTGGAGATATTTGCATGGAGATGAGGTTGGGATGCTGCTGGAGATGGTGACACTAAATCAATCACTGGGTTGTAACCTCCCCTTCTATCATCAATAAATATTATTGCTTATATTTCCCTATATGCATCTATATAAGCTTTGATTTTCCATATTATGATGTCTTAGTTGATGTATATGGTTTATGCTTTATTGTTTTATCTAACTAACTTGAATAAACATATGTATTATTGCTATCTCTTTTTGTTTAATGTTCATTCTTGCTGGAAATATTTTGCACAGCCGGCTGGAATTTGAAGCTACAACAAAAGCGACAGAAGGAGATTTTGGAAGCACTTGGACTCCAAGTAAGCTTCTTGTTTCATTCTGTGTGTTTGTTTACAGTTAGGAAAGATAGTTGTAAAGTCTTTAACCTATTGTTCTAGATGAGCACCTGTCTAGGGAAGAATGATTTATCCGTAATTCATAATTCCATCCAACAAATTGGTGACTCCGCTGAGGAGATTACTCTTTGTCCTAGGTGTTTTAGCCTCCGATTTTCTTTGTTTATTCTCCCAATAGTTGTTACTCACAAAGATTAAACTTTTTGAAATCCAAATTTTCAAAAGAAGTGTGTTAAACAATGTTTTTCTTTATACACTGTGCCCAACGAACTCTTGGACAGGACACAGTGCTTTGCATAGCACTGTCTCCCTTTCAGGCCTGCGTTGCAAAGCACTGTCTCTCCTTAGAGACTGTGTTGCCTCCTGAAACCATCAAAATTCCCTTGAATTTGTCTTTACAATTTGATTTAGTTTGTTTTCTGCTGTGTTTTGAAAATTTTGAACCTCATATTGACCAGTGAATCTATCTACTTCTTCCTCCTTTGATAGAAAATTTGTTCAATGTTTGTTTAAAGTGTTTTTCTTTATCATTGACGAATTAATTTCAAAGTATTTTCATTGTCGCATTAGATCCATTTGCTTTTGAAAAAGGAAATTTTCGTAAATTCTTCATTTCTCGATAGGAGAAATTTTTGTTAAATTCCTCATTTTTCCTTCAAAAGAGAAATTTTTGTTTGTATTCCTCATTTCTCGAAAGTAAAAGGCATTTGTTTTTGTAGATTTAGTGCACTTAGTTTCTTTTCTGCATTCATAACATTAAAGGAAATAAAAAGAAAAGCTTGCATTTGCATGTAGTGGTTTGTGTGTTTTGAAAAAGGAACAATTAGGAAATCTGCATTTAGTTTGTGCTCATTGATTTGTTTGCTCGCCAATTGTTTATTTTTCCCCTCTAGTAGCTAGGATTTTCATTGAAAAACTAAAAGTGAAAGATTTCTTATCATTCTTAGTTTGCATTTTAGGAATTTCCAATACATCATCGCGGTGAACCTTTGAAAGGAAAATTGTTAAAAAATATCAACATAAAATTTATCTCAATTTACCTAACAAAGCATTGAAACCATAACGATAAAATTTAGAAGGTCTAAGCTAGAGACGTGTTCCGACGTCGTAAAACATAGCAGTTGTTTTTAACTTGTTTGCGATACATTCTAAGTGTGATACCTCACTCCACATACGTAAGTATATCGTAGCTCGTCCACGTACTTTCGGGTATATTGGGTGGTCGGGTGGTGTTACAGTACGAAAAGTATAAAGGGGTGCTCTCACTATGTGGTTTCGCATCAGACAATGCTAATACGGACTTGGGCCTCCACGTACCTTCAGGTATATTTGGGAGGACAAATTTAGGTTGATATCCATCCATAGTGAACCGAGTCGGCCGCCTTATAAATTGTAATACACCGAACACAGCATTCGGGGAGATTACTTAACCATACTACTTGGTTCTCCAAGAGGTATTTTGCAGTTCACAGTTTCTTGGTAAACCTTTTTTCCTAGCAATACCCTTTTATTTTGTTTATTTGTTTTTGGTTAAAATAAATCAGTAATTGTGGAAGAAAAAAATCCTTTCCCCGTCATTCACGTAAATTAGCATTGAAACCACTTTTACCACCAGAAGTTACTTTTGGACGACGAAGGCGACATCACTCTACCAAAACTAGTACTATCAGTACCTCTGGTGAGGCATCATATTCCCATGTACTAAAGTCGGCACAAGTTGTTTCTACACATCCTGATTTGTCTACTGTTGTTGAGACGAAGTCCTCATAGCTACCTGTGGTCACTATCCATCCAATCAGTGAGACCATACCTCACGAACTCGACGTTGTTCAACTGGAAGTTGATCTAGATCCCATTGTGCTTTAGGGGGTAGCTGTTATTGGTCAAACTGGACATCATCCCCAGGACCAATGAAATAGGGTCTATCATCCCCTTATATTTCAGTTGCTATATTCCCTAAGTGGAGAAAATATTGATCCCGAAGTTGAACAACCAGAAGTTGTTTCCGTATTGGTCACTCCACAATCTATTGTAGCCATTAAGTCTCCCATATCACAGATTCAACCACCTGAAATATACTTTGGGCCTAATGGCAAAGTTCTTCCACCTGGTTTGATTTTTATTGAAGAAATATCACAAGACGAGAAACCTTTAACTCCAACTCATTTTTCGTAGGAGCTTTACCTGTACGAGTATTTTCCTCAATCACCTTCCTCTGCTTTTGTTGATCCTGTTTCACTTCGAGTTCCCGTATATTCTATAGGTTATACATTGGGTCATTTGACCATGGCTAAGATAACATGCCAGACTGAACCATCTATTTCAGTTGTGACAACATCTATTGTTGCTTCATCTTCGATGTTTTGTCCATTGAATTCACCCATGTCATCATCTTGAATTCTATCTAGTTCCTCCTTTATGAGTACTGAACGACTTGATCCTTTATTCACATATTCCGTGCAATATCAAGTTGAGCCCGTTATTTATTCTCCTTGGTGGCCAGTGATACCACATAAATTACCCTCGGAAATTCCAAAATTCAATGGAAACCCTGGAGAAGACCCGTCAACGCATGTTATAACTTATCATTTGTGGTGCTCATCAAACTCCTTAAATGGTGACTCCGTTAGACCATGTCTTTTCCAACACACACTCACTAGTCCAACTGCACAATGAGGATGGTTCTTTTTTTGTGTCAATCTTGTTAAAAATGAAACAAATTTATGAGGATGGTTCTTTTTATGTGTCAAACTCGTTAAAAAATGAAACAAATTTATGAGGATGGTTATTTTACTATGTCAACCTCATTAAAAAATGAAACAGGTTTTGAGGATAGTTATTTTTTCTTGTGTCAATCTCGTTAAAAAATGAAACAAGTGCTTATGAGGATGGTTGTTTTTCTGTGTCAACCTCATTAAAAAATGAAACAAAGTCATGAGGATAGTTCTTTTACTGTGTCAACCTCGTTAAAAAATGAAATAGGTCATGAGCATAGCTCTTTTCCTGTGTCAAGGTCGTTAGAAAATGAAACAAAACCTCCCCTATAATTAACCTTCATTCCATCCAGCTATTAGTAACCAGTAATCTACTTAGATGAATGAAATGAAGCTTGGGGGGATCTGCTCTCGCAGGGGGCATTCGATATGTGATATTGAAGGGGGCATTCAAAACATTCTTACCAATTGCACGCAACTGACTGATGAATTTTGGGGGCAAAACAGGTTCAGAGCTCCAAAATGAAAATGGTAACTATTGAATGGTAAAAATGAATAGTAAAACTCTTTTAAAATAGTCATTTAATTGTTTGCAAATCATATTTATTGCTATGAATATGGTTTTATTATGTTTTTATCATGAAACAGGTATTTTTACTCCATTTGGTGTTGTTCTAAATAGGCTTTACAACTGACAAACATATTAGTCGTGCAGATTTATTTCAAGAATGATTTGACCACAAAGCATACTTTTTCTCCTTATTTTTCAAGCTTTGTTAAAAATGAAAAAGGATTTGAAGCTCACTTTTATCTCTTTTTTGAGCTTTGATAACAATGAAAAACGAACCCCTGGAGTCTTCTTTCAGCTCTTTTTAGACTCCGATAATGTGAAAATATTGTCGAGCACTTGTCTTTTCGAGCTCGTAAAAGTAAATGAATTGATATCTACTCATTATAAGTTTAACACTTTTCCAGACTGAGATAGATTATTTACGAAAAAGGAATACCTTGGTCGAACATGACTAAAGAGGTTCTCCAGATATTATTTTACACATTTTCGGATCTGAGCGACAACTTTACGAAAAAAAGTACTTATGGAGTTTTCTTTCGTCCTCTTTTTCAAACTCTCTAAATATGAAAAAGGACCGGGCTATCACTGTCGTTAAGCTTGTTAAAACATAAAATAACGACGAGCTTGTCGATCATGGCAAGAATCGAGTTTCATTCATCGCTAGACTCATTAAATTATTAAATAGCAATACATTATTCGCTCGAAGGGTTGAATTATAGATCAAGAAAATGTTATCCTCCTCAAGCTTGTTAAAAAATAAATAGGTACTGGTCGACAAATGACCAGGGAAAAATTGGGAAAAGTGAGTAGAATTCTTTATGGTAGCAAGTCGCTCTTGAACATGACACTTCCTTCACTCCATGTCTGTGACTGTTTGGGTTGGGTAATCTTATTGATGGTTCATTCATACCTATGGTTCATCATACCTTCACTTCGGTTTTGGGTCAATGATGCCAACTCATCTTAGTGTCGCCGATATGTTCAAGAGAAGTCATCCAGTGAATACTCATCCTTCTACAATACTCATAAACCTTCATTCTCATGACCGTTATCCCTGAAAATTGCTATATCAAGTCATATCTTTATCTCTGAAACTAGTAACTCTCGTTTCACAATAAGGTGGCTTGTTGTCGACGAAAAATCATTATCCAGGAATTTCACTTAGAAACATCTGATTCTAGTACCATGAGGCTTGTTACAGCATCGACAAGATCCTCGCTTCCGGACTTTTTTACCAAAATATTTTGTTTGGCGTTCGACATCAAATCATCTATTCACGCCTTACGAAATGTACTGCAGTACCTTGAGGGCCATTGACATTAATGGTGGTTCTCTCGCATTTGTTAACAGCTCACATCATTGGCTGGTAATCAAACGATGTTTTTCCATGTTGGACTATAAATCATATATTCGCATGGCTACACTTGTACCCGAATGATTGAGTGAACGAGATAAGAAGACCCTGGATCTAGTTTCATCCGTCTGGGCTGCGATTTCAGGATTGTTGTACACATCATCTGTATGGTAACCTTACATATAGATTGTCATCCAAACATGGGTCTATATCTGTAGGCATGTCTTCATTGGGAAACATTCCAATGAAGACGAATTTCTGAATTATGTACATGTTATTAGATTGTTTATGTGCTAAACATGGGAATTCCTACCCTCAGTAATTATGATCAAACAGGATATATCATGATGTAATGTATTGTAAGATTGATGCAGGTCGCCACTCCACTTCATCTCCAGTCTATCACAGTGTAAAGCATATCAATCAAAATATTGTAATTATGATTCTGAATTCATGTTTTAGGGGGCAATTTGTTATAGGTCAATTTGGGCTCCATTCCCAATGACCTGGTTAAACTGGGCATCATCTCCAGGACCAATGAATAGGGTCTATCATCCCCTATCATTTCAAGTTGCTATATGCCCTAAGACAAAGAACAAGACAAATCATTCAAGACTTTCATCTGCAAAGGTTTCCAAGATTTGAAGTTTATAATATATCATATGAGAGCTCATCAACGTTGCATCTAAAGGGAATAAGTGCGTTGCATATGCAGGTAGCCCCATGCAAGGCTACTCTGCAAAGCACTTTCCGACATTCACAGGTGCGTTGGTCACATTGGGAGCGAAATTCTCATTGTTCCAAAATCTCCACTTGGCCAATGCCTTCTAGAAGAGTTCACATGTGTCAAGCTTCGAATCCAAGTGTCCATTTGACATATATAAGATTGGGAACATGTCTTGCCTATTATTTGAAATTCATTGATTGTAAAACTACCTTCAGCTCCTCTATAAATTGAGCACAAATCTTAGTGTTTGAAAAGGAATAATTTGAGTAGAGAAATTCTGGTGGAATTTCAATTGAGATTTTGATTTGAGTGACATATTGCTAGAGATATTTTCATTGTGATGAGGCTGGGATGTTGCTGGAGATGGTGACACTAAATCAATCACTGGATTGTAACCTCCCCTTTTATCATCAATAAATATTACTGCTTATCTTTCCCTATATGCATATGTATAAGCTTTTATTTTCCATATTATGATGTTTTAGTTGATGTATATGGTTTATGCTTTATTGGTTTAGCTAACTAACTTGAATAGACATCTGTATTATTGCTATCACTTGTTGTTTAGTGTTCATTCTTGCAGGAAATATTTTGCACAGTCGGCTGGAATTTGAAGCTACAACAAAAGCGACAAAAGGAGATTTTGGAAGCACTTGGACTCCAAGTAAGCTTCTTGTTTCATTCTGTGTGTCCGTTTACAGTTAGGAAAGATAGTTGTAAAGTCTTTAACCTGCTTTTCTAGATTAGCACCTGTATATGGAAGGATGATTTATCCATAATTCATAATTTCGTCCAACAATCTTGGAGTCGATCCGTGTGAGTTTCTAGATGATTCTCGCCTTGAATTAATTAATTATAATTAATTTACCATATTCCCTAAGTTTAGACTTAGGAAATATTTAAAAAATGGTTAATAATATAATTAAGCCACTTCTAGGTGGAATTTCCAGAAATAATTTCTGGGTTTTGGAGAAATCGTGTATTCTATCCTCTCCACAAAATTCTTTACTATAACACATCCTATGCTACAAAAACTAACACTCCCTCTTAGCGAGGAATGTGTTCTAGTGTTGCACTTGCTGCCACAGCACCCTGTCTCTGCACCATCTCTTATCACATTGTTGATGTCTAGATATTGTTTCCCACCAACCATTGCACAACTCTGATATGAGTTGCATATTTGTTGCTTCCCACCTTGCTAAACTGCTGCAAACACTGCATATTCACTATAACTCCCTCACATATGTTGTTGTTGCAACTACAACATTTGCAACATAAAAACATCCAAAATACTAAACCAGTTTTGTTCAATACGATGCATCCGTCACCCGAATCCAGACTGTTACTAGAATATGCACTATCACTGAGGAATCTGCGTTGTTGTTGGCTCTGCACTATACTCTCCATCATCTGACTGCTACTAGTTTCTGCAATTGTCACTCTAGCATATGACTGCACCAATTGTGACTCGTCTATCTTGCTACTGAATATTGTGGGCCCCTATATCGAGGTATTGATCCAAGAGGTGGACTCTTTAAGTACCCTTCCCATCTCTGTAACTCTATGGGGCTACAACTCCAAGTCACTCCACCTCACTCCTGGAGGTATGTGGGAAATCATCACGAAGTATTCCTCTAGCCTGGAGGAAATCCTGTCAATCTCTATTGAAGCTGCCTATTGAACCTGCTTCTCCTCCTTTTCCTTCTTCCTAAGAGGACATTGGGCATTGTAGTGACATAGCTCACCACATTTGAAGTACTTGACATTTGACAGGTCCTTCTTCTTCTTCCTTTGCTCCCCCTATCCATAGCTAGGACCATTAGATCCTGCTTCTGCTCCTTTTCCTTCTTCCTAAGAGGACATTGGGTAATGTAGTGACCAATCTCACCATATATGAAGTAATTGACATTTGACAGGTCCTTCTTCTTCCTCCTCCTTCTCCTGCTTCAATTTGTTGTTGTTGTCACTGATGGAGATCTTCAAAAGAGCTCATCTCATTGGCTCTTCTTTCAATTCATCCAACATCATGTCCCATCCAAGTAGCGTGTATCTTCCCAATATACTTTGGGCGAAGACCTACCAATACTCTGAGACGATATTGAGCGACAACTGCACTACCTCCAAAGCTTGAGGCACTGCCCAAACAGTCGACAAATGATCCAGGACATCCTAAATCTTGGTGAGGAAGGGATCTATGCCTTTCCCTTTTTACATCCTGATGCATCTCGACTTCTCCTCGAGGTACATATTTCGTTGCTCAGAAGTACCCTGATACAACGTGGCGAGAGAATCCCACATGCTTGGCAGTATCTTTTCCAACTATATGTGAAACAACATTGTTATAGGTCAATTTGGGCACCATTTCCAATGACCTGGTTAACTGGGCATCATCTCCAGGACCGATGATCAAGGGTCTATCATTCCCTATCATCTTATTTTATATATGCCCTAAGACAGGAAACAACATAAATCAAATAAGACTTTCATCAAGCAAGGGTTTCCATGGTTTGAAGCTTATTATTTAACATATGAGAACTAACCAACGCAGGCTCTAAACAGCCTAAGTGTGTTGCATATGCAGGTAGCCCCATTCAAGGCTGCTCTGTAAAGCACTTCCCGACATTCAAAGGTGCGTTGGTCACATTGGGAGCGAAATTCTCATTGTTCCGGAATTTCCACTTAGCTAGTGCCTTCTAGAAGGGTTCACATGTGTCAAGCTTCGGATCCAAGTGTCCATTTGACATCTACATGACTGGAAACATGTCTTGCCTATTTTTGGAATGTTATTGATTACAGAGAAATGCTGGAGAATTTTCAATAGAGAGTTTGATTTTTGGAGCTATTGCTAGAGAGATTTATGCTGTGATGAGACTTGGGAACTCTACTGGAAGGTCACTTCAAATTATTCACTAGGTTGTAACCTCTCCTTCTATCATCAATAAAGAGTACTTCTTGTTTTTCCCTACATGCATCTATGTTTACTTTGATTTTCCATATTGCAAGATCTTGGTTGATGAATGTAGTTTATGCTTAATTGATTTAGCTAACTAGCTTGAATAGATATCTATATTATTGCATCTTCTTTTGTTTCAGTGTTCTTTCTTGCAGGAAGCATTCAGCCAACAAAACTGCTTGAATTTGAAGCTATAGTGGAAGCGACAGAAAGGAGCCATTTGGAAGCGACTGAAACAAGTAAGCATCCAATCCTCTCTGTGTATCTGTTCTGAGTTAGGAGAAAAGGTAGTATATTCTTTCACCTGTTGTTCTAGGCTAACACCTTCCTAGGGAAGCGTAATTTATCCGTAGATTACAATTATGGCCCAACAAACTAGCGACTCCACTGTACCTGCTATGCAACGTAGGTTTCGATGTTCAATGGTGCGTTGCCCTCAATTTGAGCAGAATTTACCCTAGGGGCCTCAAAACCCTAAAAAAATGCAAGGAATGGTAGTGAAATGAATACTTAAAGAAAGAGGAGGTTCATGCTATTAACCTGGATCAAATGGTGACGAAATCCGTCCACAGAAACGACCGCAATCAATGACTAAAGTTCGGGGGAAAAATCAAGTTCAGAGCTCCAAAATGCAAATGGTAACTATGGAATGGTAAAAATGAATAGTGAAGCTACTTTTTATAGTCATTTAATTATTTGCAAGTTAAATTTATTGCTATGACTATAGTTTTATTATGTTTTTATCATGAAACAGGTATTTTTAATCCATTTGATGTTGTTCTGAACAAGAAATACAACTGATGAATGGATTAGTCGTGCAGATTTATTCAAAGAATGACTTGACCACGAAGCATACCTTTTATCCTTATTTTTCGAGCTTTTATAGAAAAGAAAAAGGATTTGAAGCGCACTTTTATCTCTTTTTCGAGCTTCGATAACAGCGAAAAAGGAACCCCTGGAGTCTTCTTTCAGCTCCTTTCAGACTCTGATAATGTGAAAATATTGTCGAGCACTTGTCATTTCGAGCTCATTAAGGTAAATGAATTGATATCTGCTCACTATAAGTTTAACCCTTTTCCGGACTAAGATGGATTATTTACGAAAAAGGAATACCTTGGTTAAACATGACCAAAGAGGTTCTTTCAGATATTATTTTACACTTTTTTGGATCTGAGAGACAAATTTATGAAAAAGTACATTTGGAGTTCTCTTTCGTCCTCTTTTTCAGACTCTCTAAACATGAAAAAGGACCGGGCTATCACTGTCGTTAAGCTCGTTAAAACATAAAATAGCAACGGGCTTGTCAATCATTGCAAGAATCGAGTTTCATTCATCGCTAGACTCGTTAAATTATTAAATAGTGATACTTTATTCGCCCGAAGGGTTGAATTATAGATCAAGCAAATGTTATCCTCCTCAAGCTTGTCAAAAAATAAAGAGGTACTGGTCGAAAAATGACCGGGGAAAATTTGGGAAAAGCAAGTAAAGTTTCTTTTTGGTAGCAAGTCGCTCTTGAACATGACACTTCTTTCACTCCATGTCCATGGTTGTTTGGGTTGGGTAATCATCTTGACGGTTCATTCACACCTATGATTCATCATACCTTCACTTTGGTTTTGGGTCAATGCTGCCAACTCATCATAGTGCCGCCAATATGTTCAAGAGAAGTCTTCCAGTGATTAAGAACTCATCCATCTGCAATACTCATAAACCTTCATTTTCATGACCGTCATCCCTAAAAATTGCTATATCAAGTCATACCCTTGTCTCTGAAATCAGTAACTCCTGTTTTTCAATAAGGTGACTTCCTGTCGACGACAAATCAATATCCAGGAAGTTCACTTAGAAACATCAGATTCCAGTATCATGAGGCTTGTTACAGCATCGACAAGATCCTCGCTTCCAGACTTTTGACCGAAAGATTTTGTTTGGCGTTCGACATCAAATCATCTATTCACGCCTTATGAAATGTACTATAGTACCTTGAGGGCCATTAACATTAATGGTGGTTCTCTCGTGTTTGTTAACAGCTCACATCATTAGCTAGTAATCAAACGATGTCTTTCCATGTTCGACTACAAATCATATATTCGCATGGCTAGACTTGTACCCGAATGATCGAGTGAATGAGATAAGAAGACCCCATATCTAGTTTCAGCCATTCGGGCTGTGATTTCAGGATTTTTGTACACATCATCTATACGGTGACCTTACATACAAATTTTCATCCAAACATGGGCCTATATCTGTAGGCGTGTCTGCATTTGGGCAACATTCCAATGTAGACGACTTTATGAATTATGTACATGTTATTAGATTGTTTTATGTGCTAGCTATGGGAATGCCTACCCTCAGCAATTATGATCAATAGAGGATATATCATGATGTAATCTATTGTAATATTGATGCAGGCGACCACTCCGCTTTGTTTGCAGACTCATCACAGTGTAAAGCATCTCAATCAAATGTTCTTATTATTTGGATCTCATGCTTTAAGGGGCAATTGTTATAGGTCAATTTGGGCACCATTCCCAATGACCTGGTTAACTAGGCATCATCTCCAGGACCGATGATCAAGGGTCTATCATTCCCTATCATCTCAGTTGCTATATGCCATAAGACAGGAAACAACATAAATCAAACAAGACTTTCATCAAGTAAGGGTTTCCATGGTTTGAAGCTTATTATTTAACATATGAGATCTCACCAACGCAGGCTCTAAAGGGCCTAAGTGTGTTGCATATGCAGGTAGCCCCATTCAAGGCTTCTTTGCAGAGCACTTCCCAACATTCAAAGGTGCCTTGGTCACATTGGGGGCGAAATTCTCATTGTTCCGGAATCTCCACTTGGCCAGTGTTTGTTAGAAGGGTTCACATGTGTCAAGCTTCGGATCCAAGTGTCCATGAATGGAAACATGTCTTGCCTATTTTTGGAATGTTATTGATTACAAAACAACCTACAATTCATCTATAAATTGAACATAGATCTAAGTGTTTGAGGAGGAATAATTTGAGTACAGAAATGCTGGAGAATTTTCAATAGAGAGTTTGATTTGTGGAGCTGCTGCTAGAGAGATTTATGCTATGATGAGACTTGGGAACTCTGCTGGAAGGTCACTTCAAATCAGTCACTAGGTTGTAACCTCTCCTTCTATCATCAATAAAGTGTACTTCTTGTTTTTCCCTACCTGCATCTATGTTTACTTTTATTTTCCATATTGCAAGATCTTGGTTGATGAATGTAGTTTATGCTTAACTGATTTAGCTATCTAGCTTGAATATATATCTATATTATGCATCTTCTGTTGTTTCAGTGTTCTTTCTTGCAGGAAGCATTCAGCCAACAAAACCGCTTGAATTTGAAGCTGTAGTGGAAGCGACAAAAAGGATCCATTTGGAAGCGACTGAAACAAGTAAGCATCCAATCCTCTCTGTGTATCTGTTCTGAGTTAGGAGAAATGGTAGTATAATCTTTCACTTGTTGTTCTAGGCTAACACCTTCCTAGAGAAGCGTAATTTATCCATAGATTACAATTCTGGCCCAACAAACATAATCCTTGACACCATCAAGGATTAATCGCTTCGCCCATGCCATATCCTTTTTGTACTCCTTCATCTGATCGAATCCATGGGAATTTCCACCACATTATTGATATTGGCTTTCAGATTAAATTCATCTAGAAGGAAGGAGATCCTTGCCTTCCAGATGACATAGTTGGAAGCACCATCCAACCTGTCTTGATCTCTTAACCCTACAATGGCCATCTCTAAAAAATGTTGAAAACTCTCTCTTCCTTTATTCTTGTTTGTTGCTTTGCTACTCACACTCCTTCCTGGAATGTGTGGCTTCGCTAGTTGTTACTACCAATCTACAACTGGAAAATCGAACTTTCGAGACTAGAAGTTCCCTGAGAGAAATTTTCCCTCGGTGTGTGCTATTCTTCCACCTGACATAGGTTCTACTATAGCAACTGCTGAAAAACCCTGTGCATCCAGCTAGAGATCTGCTCAATAAAAAATTCAAGTTACTCTCTCTGTCTTTTGAGCTACTCAATCTAAAAAAACTCAAATTTTTCTGCCTCTCAGAAAAATCGAATTTCCTCAACCAACTTGGCCTCTTGACAAAGTGAACGCACTTCCCCTGGGAATTTCGGCATGCTGCCCTTGTTGAGTAGCGAAATTCCTTCTTCTTCACCTCTAAGCTCTCTGGATAATCAACTACGCTTTGATACCATATGAAAATTCCTGAAACCAGAATCCTATTGCAACAACTAGAAAATATTCTCCTAATTGTTAATTTAAAAATTTATTTGTTGTTTCCTATGGAAAATACTAAATACATCACACTGCAACCTTCACAAATAAAATTGTAGAAGAATAAAATGTTGGAATAAATGCTAGCATACACACACATAAAAATAACACAAATATTTTTGGACAAAAGTCCCCAGAAAAACCCAACTTGGGAAAACCAGTGTAGCAGTGAGGGTTTTATTTTATTATGCAACAGTGAAATCTGAGTATATCTATGGATTCCCATCTAGAAATCCAAAAACAAGGAAATTTGGGCAAAATAATAATGGGAAATTACCCTTCTCCCACAATCAATTTTTAGCACGACTTGTCTACCAAAACTTAGCCTCCTAGAGCTCTCCCTCAGCTTTTGCACTACTCTTCATAACTGGTTGGAGGGCTTGCCTCTTACTAGGCTCTGATGAAGTTGTTCTGCCTTTGGATGCTAAGAAAATTGTCTCTTCAGCCCTCTAGGACTTCTTCCTGACATCTGGAACTGAGAACAATTTTTACTTCCTCCAAATCAAACTGCCTGACTAAAGAAACTATGTTCTCCTTCAGCACTGCCTCTCTGGGATAACTCGACCCTCTTGTTGTTGCCTCTTCAGATTTGGAAAATATTTCCTCCAGATCACTTTCTCTGCCCCTCACACTACTTCGATCTCATTGACTCTCTCTCTGACAATTGTCTGTTGCTACTCTGCAAATCAATCTACCTATGAAATTGAACTGTTGAAGTGATTTCTCTATCACCACATCGACCTCCTCTTATAATCCTTTGTTGTAGCACCAACGACCAATATTAAAACATAATCAATGGCTAGGATAATCTTGGAGTCGATCCGTATGAGTTTCTAGATGATTCTTGCATTGGATTAATTAATTCTAATTAATTAACCATATTCCCTAAGTTTGGACTTAGGAAATATTTAAAAACTGGTTAATAATCTATCTAAGTCATTTCTAGGTGGAATTTCCATAAACGATTTATGGGTTTTGGAGAACTCGTGTATTCTAGCCTCTCCACAAAATTTCCTAGCTATAACACATCTTATGCTACAAAAACTAACACAAATATGAGACATTGATATTTAGGTCCAATGGGAAAAACCCCTCATGGGGGAAAACCCAATTGATTCTTCTTCTATTAGATTTATTCAATTGTTCATTATAATACAAAGAGAGAGAGGGAGAGAGAGAGAGAATGAATAAAGTCACCAATATCTGATCAACTTGAGGCTGAAGTGCTCTTGATCTTTGCTTGAAGATCACTTGTTCTAGCTCTTCCCTTGTTATTGCTCTCATACTTCTGTTGCACACGCTCAACACTTGATCTTCTTCTTCATAATGAACATGCTACTCTCAAATCTCACTTGCTCTTGCTTAAATAGATGAGAAAGGAGAGGAGTTACAAAATTAATACATGACTTAATCCAACAATAGGAGAATCGAATTCCATGAGGAAGGAGTTACTTGAGGATAAGTGTAACTCATCCCAAGAATAGAGAGAGAGGTGCACTTGTCTTTAGGAGTTACAATTCGATTGAGGGAGAGAGAGATTTCCACTTACACATGACAAAATATTTGGTGAGAGTTACAAATTGAGTTGAATGAGGAAGTTATAAGTTCATTTAATAAGGAGGAGTTATAGTTTTTCCATACATTGAATTAGTGAGGGAGAGTTACATTCTCTTAAGTATGGAGTTACAATTTTATTCCAAGAGAGAGGTTTGATTTTCCAAGAGATTCTCAATTTAATTTACTTATTCCATGAGAGAAACTCATTTTATTAATCCATTAAAAGTGAATGACTTTAGACTATTTTATAAATAATAGTATCATAATACTAATATAACACTAGTAAGGATAAAAATATTAATTCTTGACTTGTATAGTCATGATTGATTTGATTTTAAAGTGGATTCCATATGTCGAGATCATCCTTGATCGTTTAGACTTGACTTTCTATTTTTTGGAAAATCAGATTAGAATTGTTAGAAATGAAATTTTATTATAGGTGGTTCAAACATAGCTGAAAGGTATGATTTCTTTTAGGAGAAATTCATCCCTGCGCTGCCAAATTTTAACACCGAGATCCTTGTTTTTCACAAAGAAGTTTAAAAGAAAGGATCATGACTTTGACTGCCTATTACTAGACCACAAAATAGTGTTAAAAATAATGAACAACATATATGGAAAACATGGTGTCTAAACTCCATTATACCAATCACTCTCTTACACTTAGAAGACCTTAAAAAAACACAAATGTTTTATATCTAAAGCATAACATTGTAACATGGATAAGGTAGTGAAAATAAACCATCAACTTAGATGTTACCTAGATATGAGGACATAACACTATTTCTGTTGTCTTCCACAATCCGTGATTCTTCAAAATTTTGCTAACCATGTTTTAGATAACTTGCAAATTCTTCATTCTACTCTTGAAAATTGTGATTAAATGAAATAAACTCAAAATAATCTCACGATCAATTGATTTGCTTTCCTAATAACTTTTAACAAATGTCAAGGATTTAGTTACTTTATTTCATCTAGTCTACCACCAATGATGAGTCACTAAAAATCTAGATTTGTAAAATATGTCTATCTTTGGGTAATATTAAAGTGAGCTTCAACACCATCAATTCCATAAAATTGTTACGAACTAAAATGTAGATCTACCTTAAGATTGATATAATGGGAATATGAGATGAACAAAATAGCTTTAGCATTTCTAAATGCAAAAAAAAAACTTGAATCACTCCATTAAAAAACCCTTGGGCATTTGTCTTATCAATAGACATATTCTCTAGTACCCATATAAAGTGACATGATAGATTAGAGATATCATCAATGATGACATTTGTAACAAGAATATGTTGTTAGTCAATGAAGAAATTATAGATGGGGAAGGCACTACAAGGAAAATACCTTATAGCAGAGGTTTTTAGTGTTTTTAAATTGGCAAAATTGTCAAAAAAACATCCACTAAAACATTTGTCTGTGATAATGGATGTTTTAGCGGAGATTATAACCGAACTTCATCATAAATGAAAAAATATGGGTGGTCATAGGTTTTAGCAGATGTTTTTTTTGCACCTCAAGGAATAAATAGCACTGGTGCACTACATATATAAAATCATTGGGTTGCATACATAACTAAAAGAATTGGTGCATTGAATGAAAATACCACCGAAGCCTGAAATGTATAACACCTTGGTGCTTATCTATCAAAAAACGCCCTAGGCGTTCTTTTAAGGAACGACACCGGAGCGCGCAAAAAATAATTGCCGTCTCGGTGCTTTTGTTTAAGCTCGAAGCGTCGATGAGTATTATTTGTATAAACCCACTGGTGCATTAGGGATATAAATATACTGGTGTTGTTAATTTTAATAATGCATCGAGGCTGGAAGTAATATTTGTAGGACTAGGGTGTTAGTTCTATGAAAGCACTGGTGCGTTAAGAATTACAACACATACCGATGGTTAAATAAATAAATGCCCTGGTTCTGTCGTTTTCTGAAAAGGAATTGGTCATGTAAAAAGATGTCGTTGCAGTGATTTTTTATAACATAACGCACTGATGCATTTTATGTTATGGATGCACTAAATTTTTGTATGAGATATTCTCTTTTTGGGAACATCGTCTTGTGACAGTGCAACTATTGTACTTTTTAAAATTTGTTATTCATCGAAAAATTGACATATATCTTATAACAATGTTCATATAAATTAAAATTTTATTAGTGCATTTGTATATGATGTTTGGATTAATTTTTTATATTATCATATTTCACATCTCTTCATTATAATATTTAATCATCCATATATTTAATCAATGGTGTAACATTTCACAATGACATTAGATAACACAATAAAATAAATTAAAATGTATTTTATTAGATATCAATAAGAGGCTCTTTTTCATACAAAATGGGATTGTTATTGGTAACCCCTTATCTTTCAATTTTAACACTGTGTCCATTACATTAGACAAAATGTCTGGTTTTCACAGACATTTATTTCAAAAAATATAGCAGCTTGCATTGATATCCAAATTGATCATCATACTTTGTTGGAACTGTTGTCAGTGCTCCAGCTACTTCCATGACTTGGGTTATTTGGAGGAGTGTTTTGTTGATTGCATTGGTTGTTTTCATCTTCTTAATCTTGGTCCACCTACAAACATAAAAATGAAGTGTCATGAGTGTATCTACATTGGTGAGAATAATGAAAATTGAAATAAATAATATATATCAACGTAAATCAAATAGCAATGTACCATAGCAAGAACTAACTCATAAACTGTGCACATGGCTTCAAAACCAAGTCTCATGTCTTGTTGCAACAAGTATTTTGCTGGTGTAGTTCCATACTTGGTTTCTTGCATGTTTTAAACCCCATTATAAATCATAGATTTAATATAAAGGTTTTTTTGTTCTATTAAATATAAACTCAAAGAAGTAAAACAACATAGATACTTACAAATTCCACAATTAATTTTTGATATGCCAACATATACTCACAACCCATATTTAACCCAATCTCAATCAATTATTCTAATGGCTCTTCTTTGTATATTAGTACCTATTTGAAGACATTCAGGGATGGTTGTTGTAAAACAACTTAATACACAAAAATGAAACCTTGAGTTGTTATAAGGAAATATTAAGAATTACTCAAAGACTTTGAAATCTACCCTTTTGTTCCTTGTCGTCCTGTTTTATGTGCTGAATGAGTTCCATTTTGTTTCTTTTATGCAAGAAATTACTTGAAAATTAATATTTAATGCTAAAGTATTATTTTTATATGTACAAAGTCAATCATGATTATATACATTTGAAGCACGTTGTTGTTGAGATGGCTTCTCCTATGATGAAATTATGCCCATTTCTTTGACCACCTCCTTGTACACTTTTTTGGACATTCCTACTGGCATGTTTCACATATCATCTCGTTGATCGTTTGATATTTTCATAATCTTCCTGAAAACATTAATAAACTATTTTTATATTGATATATGAAAACTAAATATAAGAAAATTGATATTAATAAATGAACGGTTTGTAGTAGTAGTAGTAGTGTGTGTATATATATAGAAAATCATTTTAATTAGGAATACTACCTTTTGAATGATTCTTTTTTGTTGTTGCATGTTTTTGCTATTGCAAGTCTGACATGTCTTATTGACCATTGCTCTGGAAATGTTTCCTCTAGTTTATATATAATTTGGTTCTTAGAATCATTGGATTGATTTTTGTATTGTAAGTAGAAAGTACGTCTATACGTTCATTCCACTAGATCCCTCGTAGTTTTGTAAAAAAAAACTCCCTTTCATAAACTTAAGCACCACTTCAAATGAGCTAAGAACCAATTCATCGTCATCACATGTTCTATAATTTTTCTTTTCTTAGAATGACATTGATCTTTTCCTTCGTTGTTGCTCCTTGTAGAACATTAAACATATATGAATTAATAGATTGTTTGAAACATGTTATCTAACATTCTTGAGTATATTATTACTGAAAATTCAAAAAAAAAAAATCATATTGAATAATATTTTTTCATTCACCTCATTCATCCTTGTGTAATTTTTCTATTAGGTTTTTACGCTCTTCTGCTTTTAGATTAGAAATAATTTGATCAACCTTCTTCATTTTATGGCTCTGCATGACACACACTAACCAATACATATTAGTTAAACATACATATAGTTCAAACATTTTATTTTTGTAAATAATTTACAAAGAACTTGCATTCTTTACTTTTTTCAATTTGATATCATTGTGTCAATCAATGTTTTTGTTAGTTGACACCTTCTTAAACATTTTTTTATCAATATACAACATGTACCATTCAATACAAAAGCTATTATAAAAAAAAAAAAATCAGCCAAAAATAGCTTTGGTAACCGATGTGTTTATCCCCCATTAAACGCACCAGGCGTTTAATTATTCGACACTACTAGGAAAAAATAAAATTTTAAAATAATTTTAAATTATTATGGTGCGATTTGTAACACTAAACACGCATAAATTATTTAACTGTGCTATTTGGAAGAGGCGTGTCGATGCATTATATTACATGGAGAGCAACGATGAATAGAATAGACAGAGTCGACAATGTTATACTATACTAGTGTGTTGTATCACACAGGGCACATCGGTGTGTTATATTACACAGGGCGCACCGCGAAACATGTATCTGTTTTTTTACAGGGCCGAGAGTGTTTCGATCTAATTCAATAAGTGATTGCCCTACTTTACATTACAAACACCCTATATATAGTAAGTACAAAAACCATTAAATTTAAAATGCCTAAACTGTAAAACCTTAATTGTGAAATGGTAGAGGAAGTTAAACCCTAAGGTGTAATTTTGCAGGAAGAAGCAAGGGTTTAAGGTAAGTATTGAATTTTTTTGTTATTTTTCCGAATTTTGATTAAATTTAAATAGGAACAGAGACCGTAAAAGAATTTACTACTAAAATCAATAGTAGTTTTTTTATTATACAATGTTTTTATTTTTATTTTTCTGAATTATAAATAAATCTAACAGAAATCGTAAAAAAAAATTAACAGTAAAATTTAAAAATTTTGCTATCTAAGGTTTTGAGTGAATCACCATACCTTTCAAAATTTTGATTTTTATGTCATTCCAAAATAGTTTGTTGCTCCGCAGTGCTCTCAATATGTCTCTCTTGCAAATGAACTCTCTTTTAATTAAACCCTAATAGAAATTGTAAAATTTTTTATTAGTAAAATAAACAATAAAATTTAAAAATTTTAATATGTAGGGTTTTGAGTGAATCATCATACCTTTTAGCTTTTTGTCCTTTGAATATTTTTGTTGCTCCAAAGTATTATGCTGCTGCATAATGTTCTTGGTATATCTCTCTTACAAATTACTCCCTTGAAATTTTGGGAAAAATAATGAATAAATTTTTACTATTTAATAGACTTTATGAAATTAGATTTCAAAAAATCAATTGTCGCTCGTTTTCAATTTTAAAAAATTGTGTTTTTTTTTAACAGTGTGTCCGATAGTCAAATGCACTAGTGCATTTATAAGAAAAACACATCGACATTGTTGGGGCACCAAATTTTTTCAACGCACCAACATGATACAATTCTTTTTTATTTTCAAAATCTCAAAACAATGTGATTATATTTTTTAATGCAACGATATGGTTTGTATTTAAAAACATTGTCGTTGTAATTAGTATAAGAGCACCAAGATGGTTGAATTCATTTTTATTTTCTAAAATTTGGAAAGAGATGTGTGCCGATGTTATTTTCCTTTGAAACACATCAGTGTGTTTTTTGTACAAGAGCACCGATATGATAACATTCTTTTTTCAAAATGCAGGAAACCAGTGCGGGTATTATTTGAACACAATGGTTCTGGTATTATTTAAACACATCGGTGCATTTTGTTCTTATAAGCACACCGATCATGTTTAAAAACTATCTATTTTTTGCACATAAAATGGCATATTAATCTCAAGTTATCCATTAGGAAACATCCACATGAATTACAATAGTTCATAGTATACATTTTCCGCTTAAAGTCGTCTCATTCTTGAAAAATGGTTTGAAAACTATATTGAAATTCATATTATGGTTGTACGGTTTTCAAGATTAATTTTAGATATGCACACAAAAAATTGTTTTTGATTTTTCTCAATTGCGGAGACACAATCTCAATAATATTAAATGGTCAATTCTTCAAATTCCAGCTCTTTCCATATTGTTGATCAAAGTTATTCACGAAGTTCTCCCTTTCCATCTCCAGTAAGTTCAAATTTTATTTATATTTCGATATCTAATTGAATTTATTTATTTTAATCCATGTCAATTTGAATAAAAATGTATCCAAATTTGCAGGATCCTAATTCAGAATCGAGTTCAAATGCAGAAAATATTCCTCCATTTCAAAAATGTGAGAAGCCCTTATCAGGAGAAACATATCTCTAACATTGTGGAAATCGACGTTCATGTGTTGCTTTTCCTTTCCACAATGAAATGTCTTTTATTTACACTACAATCTTATATAACCTCAAACTCTGAGCTCGTTGTGTTTTAATTTGATTGCATTCGAGCATCATTTGGAGAATGGAACTGTGTATCTACACAACTTCACTCTTTGATATTTTTGTTTTTGGAGAACATAAATTAGGATAAATTATAATTTTGATTATTTATTTATAATATATAAATGTATTTAACAACATTTAAAATATTCAAATCATACAAATTACACATTTCAAAGTTATAATTTCAATATTTTCCTACAACATTTAAAACAAAATTCATTGAAAAGAAATCGACAAATAATTAGAATATGTGATTCAACAACTATATTAAATTGGGAGGACGTCGTCGTGGCATGACAATAATATTCAACAAATTTTTCAAATTTGGAGGACGTCATCGGTGTCACAATAATATTATTCCAAGATTCCAAGGAAAATAAAATTTAAATTGATTTGAATATTAAGAAAAAGTGTAATCCCTTTTTTTTCTTTTTCAGTCAGTATGATGACTATTACCACAATGCTAACAAGAATATAAAAGTTCGGTAATAATAAGTGATAAGGTTACATAATAAGGTGTTGCATGTGATATATTATTAAAATCTATGCTGCCCAGAATGATCATTGAAGGTCACGAGCCTAAGCCATATACATCATGTCATTGAAAGTCACAAGCCTAAGCCATATACATCATGTCATCAGTTTGAAGGACATCAACAATATGATATTGCAGTGGCGTGAAAGGCGGGCCTGCAAGTTTTCACAGTGTTTGGTGTGTGATTGGTAAGACCTATGAAACCCTAATATGATATCTTTTCTCTGTAGGTCACTACCTTCTTATTTCTGTTGAACACCTAATCCTCTATGGGTAGGTGTGGAAGGTGAAGAGTCACAAAAGAGTCCAAGTGACCTTGGGAGATGAATCCAAGAGTCACACCATTGTATTATAAATGTACATCTATGGTGAATAATATGTGTATCTCATGTTTATCTTTCTATATGTGTGTTTAGTTTCTCCATACACCATGTGTGTGTTTAACATGGTATCAAAGCCAAGTTTAGAGGTCCCATTAAGCTTCTGAATAGCACTGGCCTGTGAATGTGAATGCTTGGAATCTCTCTTGACATATAACGCTCCATACTGCCAGACATTTCTACCATATCAGAGCCATGGACTTTCTTATTTGGAGTTGGGCGAGTCCTTAACAGATTTTGGGTTGAGTTTCTTGCTCATAATTGGGCCATGTTCCCTCAAATAAAACTGGTATGATTTCTTGCAAGTTTCATCCTTCATTCTTTCTAAGCGTGACCATTATTGGAATTGTGGGACAGTGTTTTGAACCAATAGAAATCCTGGGTGTGAGAGCTGGTAGAGTTTGCTGGTAAAGACGAAACTTAGAGACTGATTCGAGTTGGGTAACAGTGTATTAGCAGTGGATTGGCATGCTCCCTCCCCTCACAGCAGAAGAGTGTAGAGCCATAGTTTCTGGCATTCCGAGAAGTGTACTCGGAACCTCTCACACCCAAAGTGCAAATCATACCACTCAAGAATATCTTGCAGAAGTTGTAAATCCACGGTGGTAAATTCACTCCTTTCCAATCCACGCAAAGGCATTCCTCGCAGCGCTCCCCTCATCTTCCCTCCGTACCACCAGGCTCTCCCTCCTTACCACCGGGCCTTGACGAGAACATTTGGAAACCTCGAACTGCATAGGGTTACAAGTTATTCCCCACGTGATTTATATCTGAGCAGGGGCGGCTACACCTTGATAGTTTCAGTTTAGGGCTCTCGGGGTGAACCTCAATACAGAAATGTCTTTGGTTTCCAAAGGCTGAGGACGAAACTCAAATCGTCTTCCTTCTTCATTCTAAGAATTGTGGAACTGCCACGTGGTTATCATATGTTCACTCCTTAACTCACAGAGATGGGATCATCATCTTAAATTTTATCAGTTTATTATTGTAATGAATGAATTATGTCTTGAATTTTGCATATTTCTCATAGTTGGCAGCAATGCCTATTGCAATGGAAGAGATATGTGTGAATATGTTGATTGTTTCAATAGTTGTTTCTATTTGGTGAGTCTGATTCCCAGGCCCTCAAAAGTCAATCGCAATAGATTTTAGCGAATCGTGCTACGATGTTGTGTTTAATTGGTTCGAGTACAACGACATCGTTATCCCGACAAGTGCAAGTGATTCGAACAACACCTGCGCTTTATCTGTGTTGAACCTTTATTTCTTAAGCCTGAATTGTTGAGAAGCGCCAGTCGAAGCATCAATTGCATTAGGCCAAATTATTTATGAGCGTTAATTCTTGAGGGGCCGAATTATTTTATCAGCTTGAGAGGACGAATTCTCTTCCTGCTTTGAATCAAATTGTCATCGTTAATTGTGTTTCATTATTGCAAAAGCCGAATTTAGAGAAGCCGAGCAGTAATTTCCCTTTCAGCATTAGAGACTAGATCGATTTCACTGTCAATTTCTTAAGTGCCGAGAGCCCATTTTTATTACAAGTCGAGTTTCACAGTCTATTTGCTGGTGGTTTCCAATAGTGAAGGGGTCGAACTTCCTACTCATGAAAATGGTTGATTTCCCTCTCTGAAATTGGTTCAAGTTCCTTAGTACCACTGGCCAAGTTCATTGACAGAGAAGATGTGTTCAAACATCCTTCTACTGGCTCGATGTATTGTGGAGAGAGATGTATGCAGAAATAGAGGTAATGTGTGAATAGAATGGGCTTACCTTGCAAGTGAAAATCGAGGGAAACACTGATCTTGGTATACTGGTGTGGTCGTTTTGGTTGGATGCAAAATTGGTTGAGGAGTTTCTGCCGGGAGTCAATATCTAAATTGTTCCAAGCGGTGTCTTGATTAAAAAAAAAAATGTTCACAAGCATCAAGGGTTGTTTATATTTTAAAGTTGCAGCTATTTTGCATTGTGTGAGATATTTGTTCATTTGTAGCTGAAAATTTGTTATGAAATGGTTGAAATTGATGATGCATTATAGTTGTTGAACACTCTTATACATTCCACTGTTGATAAGATCAATAAAAGTGTTTTTTTTACATTAAAAAATGCCTGCAACATGCACAAGAGAAGATTCTGCAGCTTGAATCTCAGCTCCAGCAAGAAGAATTAAAACAAAAGAGTCATCATTCTGAACCTGTTTATGTTTAGAACATTGAGAAGGACTCTCATCAGAAGCAAGAATATAAAGTTGCAGTAGAATCACATTCAGTTCCTTGTACAAGAGAAGATTTACATGCAGATGCAACAGCTCGGTCTGCACTTCCCAAGCCCATCATCAGACCTTGGGAAGAGCTTGTCCACAACAAGAAAAAAAATGGTCTTAGATATGACAAGGAGTTGTCCTTTCATATTCCAAACTACTCCAAGCCCATCAAATTTCAAAGTGCAGATTTCTTTATGACAGTTCACCTGCAGCTGTTCCAGATCTTGTTCCACTTCCACAATAACAACAACAGATTGTAAAATGCCAACACTGTGATCGAGTTGGCCATATGAAAGATCTCTATTTCGATCTGCACCCATGCAAGCACTGTGGTCGACACACCCATTCTTCACACAGATGCTTAAGAAACAAGCCTCCTGCAAAAATAAAGATTCATCTTGGATGGATCGCTTCTTGGCAATGGGCATCAACAACCAAGAAGATGTTTAAGTCACATGTCAGAACTTGTTCTCGAATATTGAACAATATTGCAGTTGATTTTTCGCCATCATCTCACCTTGTACCTGACAAGGGGGAAAATGGTGGTCATCTACAAGCTTCAACGCTACATAAAGCGAGCCTGAGCCACAATTCGTCATTCCAGATTCAGAGTTGTACCCAGAGACACGGATGCCCATGAGCATACCTTTGGTTGATGGACAACCTTAAACCATCCATGTGAGGTTCATATTCTTCCTCTTCAAAGAATTCAGAGCACTTCCTCTAGCAGAAGACTTCAGCTTCTTGCCAGCCTTGGTAGAGTTCCAAGAAATGCATCAAGTATTCCAGTGTTGGTGGTCATCCTTAAACCATCACAGGTTGAAGAATTCCCATCTTTTAGGTTTGAGGTCTCCCTTTTCAAATATGAGGGACAATTCCTCTAGCAAAAGCCCTTAGCTTCTTGCCAGTTTTGGAAGAGTTCCAGGAACTGCAATAAGCATTGCGTTCCAGTGTTGGTGGTCATCCTTAAACCACCTCTTTATGCCAACATTTCAGAGAGTTGATTCAGCCTAAGTGCTGCCATGCATACTTTGCATATTTATATTACAACTCTCTTCTTGGACTCACACATACCCCTTCGGATTAAGGGGGGGAATGTTGAACACCTAATCCTCTATGGGTAGGTGTGGAAGGTGAAGAGTCATAAAGGAGTCCAAGTGACCTTGGGAGATGAATCCAAGAGTCACACCATTGTATTATAAATGTACATCTATGGTGAATAATATGTGTATCTCATGTTTATCTTTCTATGTGTGTGTTTAGTTTCTCCATACACCATGTGTGTGTTTAACAATTTCACTCTTACTTTACCATTTGAACCAACAACGTTTAACAAAGTATAAACATTTCACAGCTCCATTTCTGAAATCCATGGCGCCATGGCGATTTGTAGCAGGGACCTCTAATATCTAAGTAGGACACCTGGAGTGTGTATTGTAGGACAACAATTAGGTGTTCTCCCTCTCTATGGACTCCCATAGTCGGACCATATTGTATGGGTCCGACATTTGCTCCTGCTCCTGTTGCTTCTCCCTCTACTGAAATCTCTACTACATGATTAATATATAAAATACATCAGCCTCGTACATTTTTTTTTTTTTAATTTTTTTATTTATTTTATTAAATGAAAAATGTATTTATAAATATGGACCCATAACTTTCAATAATAAAAAAATCATCAGTGCGCCCAAAACACAGTCATGTACTAGCTCCAGTGTGCTATCAAACACAATCGCATCGGCAACGGTGTGCACATGCATATGACACATCATTGTTGGTTCACAAATTTAAATTTTCATTGCAGTGTGTCACACTTATGCATCAGTGCACACATATAACCTTTTTGCACCAGTACAAAATGTTCAGGTTATTGAACACACGGAGTTATAAATAAATTTTTAAATGTTATTTTTGTTGTGCATTTGGTAAATATAAACGCACCGGGTGTAACACATAAAAATACAATTTATAGCTTTCCAATGTGTTTTCATTTATGAAACACACCACAATAATAGTGGTGCATTATGTCTACACATCGAACTGCGGTGCACCATTTTCAGTGTCAACCGAACTGCAGGTTTTAACCCTGAACAGAAATTATCTACACACGAATCTTATAACAGAAAATAAACAATAGAGAGAGCATAAAACATAAAACAGATAAACACAGAGATTTTCCCCTGGATCCCAAATCGGGACGACCAACTTGATATTTCATTATATTCCTTTTAGTGTTACAACACATATATATACATGCCAAAGCATACATAAACCCTAATCCATTAACCCTGTATTAGAACATAACCGTAGTTCCTTTGACCCGATCTACAAAAATACCGGGGGCCAAAAACCATCGTACCCCAAAACCATGTGCAAAACCATGCACAAAACCATGGGCGCGGACCACCCACCGGAAATTAAGGACCAAAAAATTTTCGCCAGGGCGCTGCCCCCCCTGTGACCCCCCCGTTGCACCCAGCACAAAGGGGGGGCTATCACCCCCCTTCTTACACCCCCCCACGCGTGATTAGTCGTGGAAAGAATATAACACATACCCAACACGAACATATTAAGCGCACTACGCAAGGTTTTTTTTTTTTAAACAATGAAAATTTTAATTCACTAAAAAATTAAATTAGAGAGAGGCATAGACATTACCTAGACATTTGGTCATCGGGGAGGCATTGTTGACACGTAATGGAGGAAAACAAATTTTACCGCGATTTGAAAAAAATTGAAAAGTTAGGTAGTGAGCATGGTACAAAAGGATGGTGAGCAAGAGAAGCACCAACGTCAGTGCGCTTGCATGAGGCAATAGTGGCACCAGTGCTTCAAAGCTCTCTAGCACTGTAGATGGTAAAAATGAAATTTATGGTCGGGAGGGATTTTTTGTTTAACCCTCATCCTGTGCGTTATGATAACTATACTAGTTTGGAAGATATCCAAACCACACCTTTTTTTTTAAATTAAAAAATCTATAGCGGTGCTTTTGGTAAGACTCCCTGGGGCGTTCTAATATAGGTACCGCACCAATGCTTTGTTTGACTATAACACCGCTCTTTTTAAAAAAGAAAATAAAAATACCTAACTGTGCTCTTTAGAAGACGCCCTAGGGTGTTTTAGTACAATTACCACACCAGTGCATCGTTGGAAAATAACACCTTTTTTTTTTAAATTTAAAAACTATAGCAGTGCTCCTTAGTATGCATTGGGTCGCTTTACTACATGAAGTGCACTTGTGTTGCGGGTGTACATAGCATCATCAATTATTAAAATTTAACCTTTTTTTGATGCTATCAACTATTCAAGCACTAGTGTGTTGTGTTATTTAGCACATCGTGTTTTTTTATTTTATAAAAATAAAATTTCCACAATGCATCATGTTTTATGCAGCGCCGATGCTTGTATGGATAGTAAAGCATCGATGCGTATGTATATTGTAGACGCGTCGTCTAAAAAAACATTTTCTTAAACATTCGCCTGCCCACCTCCATCACAAATAGATTTTTGGGCTATTTTTATAGGGGATTCCACAAAAACCTCTGTTAGAAGGTATTTTCCTTGTAGTGAGGTTATATCATTCAACACTAACAACGGAAATGATGTTTTTTATCAGATTAGGTCCTCTTGGCATCCATGGTTTCAGCACCCCACAACCCATGACAAGTTTTATTTGGTTCTCTCATTCTTCCTTATTCTAAGGGTGCCTCAGCCCATGACTTCCTCCATATTAAATTATTGATCGTTTTTGGAACATGTTGGAAAGGAATGAAGGTAAGATCTCAACTATGAAGGAAGTTCATTATAATTGGAGGGATGTGAAGCTCTTACAATGCATTCTCTTTGTAGTTTTGTTAGGTCTAGTTGCTAACCAACAATGAGATTTCTTTGATGAGGTTTAGCCTTTGTTTTCCCTATAATAGTTATGTTGCTAACTAGTCTTTGGCCCATATACTTGGAGGGATTTCTTGGTATCATCTTGGGTTTTTCTTTGCTATTATTTGTCTAAACCTTGGTTTGCTCACCTCCACACTTCAATGGAAGGTCATCTCCCCATTCTTATATAGGAAAGCCCTGAACTTTAGACCAATAAAAGTATGGAGCACAAGGAAGGTTAGGTCGCCCCTCTACCATACATGTACAAGCATACCCATAGGTTTATGGGATCCCCTAGAAAGCATAGGGATTCATTTTCATCTAACAAATACGACTCCAATGAAAAGGATTTAGAGAAAGGTTTCGTTAATAGAGGCATCCCAACTTTCTTCAAAGCTACAATAAGCAAAAGGTCTATGATTTTGTGCCTTCTCATTTTGATGCAACATTCTCTAAGGTGAATAGGATGGATAAGGAAGCTTGATCAACTGCAAAGAGAAATCAAATTAAGGACCCTCCATCTTAGCCTTTCCCATGGAAGACCACATGAATACCCGAGGTAGATGCACTCTATTCAAAAGTACTCTAGACATGATGTGGTATGTAAGACCATTAAAATATTCTACCCTAGATGTTAAAAAGTAGTTTAGGAAGTTATTCATTGATATGTTGTCCTATTTGGAGAGAACCTTCACTCCACTTTCTAAAAAGCTATTCAGGTAAAACAAGGAACTCACACGTGTTAAATCCCTTATGCCCAAATTGATGCAAGAGAAGGAAAGTTCTACCAATGTAATTAAAGGCAATGATGAAGGCCGATAAAGTAGCCAACCTACTCCTTATCAATACAAATAGTTTTTTTACATAACTATTAGAAGAGAACGAAGGTTTTAACAACATAATTAAAGCCAATGATGAAGTCCAATAAATTACTTCACTGACTCCTTAGTAAGATAAATAGTATTTTGATGCCTTTGTCATGTCACACTTTTTAATTAAGCTTATAATTGTTTTTTTTTTAAGTCGTCTTCTCCCATTACATCTATTTCATTATATATTTCTCTCTCCAATAACATTAAGTCTAGGGCTAGATTAATGGTTGAAATCCCTATAGCAATATAGGTGGGTAGTTTTGAGAGCACTTACATACCTTGTGTACAATATACTTTTACACTTTCGCCTTCTAAATATTTTAATAATTTGAGTGATTAAAAAACACGACACCCCTAAAATGAGAGCTAATTGTTACAACTATATTTTTTAAATCGCAATTTCATAATTAATACAAAAATTAATCTTAAAGAAAACAAAACATTGATTAAGTTTCAATGAATGTTATATATATATATATATATATATATATATATATATATATATATATATATATAATGTTCACTAAGACTTATATGGTTTACGAGATCAAGGTACGAGAATAATTCGAATTCTTTAACATTTTATTTCTATGCTAAAAAAGACGAGAAGTATTCGTAGATCACAATAGTTTTGTTGCATTATAAGGTCCAAAAGGTTGGTAGCGTGACAAATATTTTGAAAATTATATCAAATGTGGGTATAAGTGGGACCAACTAAGAGAAAGTGGTTTTCATCTTCATCCCTCTTAGGATCACATTGGGAACAAGCTCTTTCATCCTATGACATTTTGGGAATTTACCAACACCCAATTTCATTACGAAGATCATGAGAATTAGTTCTAATATGGACAATGTTCATTTTTTTCTTTACACTATCCAAGACAGAGAGACAATTTTTGTTTTTGAGATTGGGGTGGATCACATCCTTATAATATCATATTTTCCTTTCTTCCCTCCATCTCTTTATCTCCTCGCAATTTCTCCTTCAATTTGGAAGTAATAATATTTTTAATATTAGTTGAATTTTACAAGATGATCTCCTCCTTTATTCCCCAATGGTCTAGCCAAGACAGGGCATCCTTATGTGACCCTTGCTTGAGCCGAAGGTGGGGGTTTTGGCTAGAGTTAGAAGCAATTTTAGTAAACCTCTTGGTGTCCATCTTTTATTTCTTCTTATACATTTAGATATCTAGTCATAATCATGCTTTCAATGGAGGAAATTCTTACTTCAATTAGGAGGATATGGTAGCGAGTATTCTTTTTAATCTTGAGGTTGTGGGTTATAAATTGCTTTTGGATCTATTCAATCTTCCTTCATGACTCTCTAGATATATTGTACCCTCAAACCTCACATCCATATAAAATAAAAGGAGTGACGTGAGTCAAACAAGAGTTTTTTTTCAATTCCAAATCAAAAGTTCTATCATCTTACAATTCTTTTCAAGTCCATAGTAAGATTTCCAACCTCCAGTTATCCCTCTCTCAATGTTATAATTCCAATTGAGTTTACGATGCATGTCCATTCCCAAATATTTGTATGAAGGAACTTCCTCCAAAAAGGTATTATCATAAATTAAAGTATCATAGGTGATTTTTATAGATTTAATCTCTCTCTCTCTCTCTCTCTCTCTCTCTCTCTCTATATATATATATATATATATATATATATATATGATTTTACAAAAAATACCTTTATATTCTATATATATAAAACATTCATTACCTTTATATTCTATATATAAAAAACATTCATTAAAACTTAATCAATGTTGCATTTCTTTTAAAAAAATTATATTAATTACTAAAGTCATAGTCTATTTGTTGTTTTGGAAGGTTTTCTAGTGTATTTTCTTGTTTAAATTGTATAGAACATCGCAAGGATTTTTTGGAATCACAAGTTTGAGTTGTAACCTCTCCACAATCCAAGTTTTCTAGATGTTTTTTTTAGGTTGTTGAATTGATATATATATATATATATATATATATGGCCAAAAAAAAATTCCAAATTCTAACCAAAAACCAAAACTTAACATATCTAGACAACCCCACTAAATTGCAATTTCACATGTAATAATTAACTCCCCATTTTAGATATATTTACACTGAAGGCGTGGTCTATATTGGAATTGGCCTTGAGGAATTTACATTTTCATTAAAATGATGGTTGAGATTGCAAGCTAAGGGAATAGTCTTCGTCTAATACATGATCCAATGAATAATATGAAAAGTATGCCAAACATTTTTCAGTTTCTTAAGTTCGTTTTTCTCTTTAATTTATTAAATAATCATTTATGAAATGTGACTATTGTTGTAATTTATTGAAAAACTATTTATGATACATCGTGTTGGCATTTGGTGTTGGTCTAGTTATGTTTTTATAATGGTGTTTTTATGTTGCTATGAAGGTTGTAATAACCCTGGTAAAAAATTCATGTAATAAAGTTAACAAACAAGACCAAGGTCATGGAACACGTATTCCAAGTTGACTGTTGGGCAAAACATCCTAGTGTGGGTGTTCATTTGGTTTATTATGCTAAGGAAATTGACAAAGACAATGACAAAGGATTTGGAAACACAAGAGACATTAATTGGCATTTTATTTATGAAAATAATGAAAATTAGGGGAAAAGGAAGGTGAAGAGTCACAGGTTGCATGTGAAGAGGAAAATGAAGGAAAATAATGGAAAATTGAAGAAATTAGAGGCCTCACTGATAAAATGGCTTTTGAGGATTAGTTCACAATTTTTGTCAGTGTTAGCTTTTGTTAGTTCAGTTTGGAGCTCTCTCTCTCTCTCTCTCTATTCTCTCCTTCACATACCCTTGCACACTTAGAGTTTTCTTAGAGCACCCTATCATTGGATCAAGGAAAGAAAAGGAAGGAAAAAGAAGGTAAAGGGAAGAACAAATCAAGTAAGGAAGAGTTGGATCAAGTGGCTATAGTGGGATTGCTTGCAAGTATAGATTTGCATGTGTGATTTCCTTGCTAGATTTGACATGCATGGTACATACATGTGTGTATTTGGTTCTCTTGTTGTCACTGGCATGGGTTTTTCCAGGTGTGACAATGGCTTTTAGCCCTACGTTTCCATTTCCGGATAACCATGGTGTGATGGGGTATCTCTTACTTGGTTGAGCTAGATTGCTGGGTGGTTTTTAAACTAAGTGGGGTGGTCTTAGTAAAAATCACAAGGCCTAGGAATCTATTAACCGGTAATGGTGGGATACACGGTAAATCTTGGTTGTGGATACCCTCGTTAGGCCTATGAATCCCTTGACCAGTTATGGCGAGATACATGGTAAATCCTAGAGAGTGAAGACGAACAAATTCCTCACGGTTTAAGTGAAGATATCTGGAGGTATCCATGTTTGTTAGGGCCTAGTGATCCCTTGACCGGTATATGGCGGGATTGCAGTAAAGCTTGTATTGTATGGTTATTGTTTGGGCCTGGGAATCCATTGGCAGGATACACAGTAAATCCCAAGGAAGCCTTGATTGGTTTTGTTGTGAGTCTCACATTCATGCTTGGAATATGACACAGGGGTGATTGGCTGATAGAAAGATTTTGTTCAACCCAATCTATGGTCGGGTGGTACGTGGAAGTCCATGACCTAGTTGCATTTTGCATATGTTAATAATAACTCTTTTCCTATTGTGTATTATGTGTAAATGTGCTTTTTATTGCGTGATCTTAATGGCCGTTCTATCATTATTATTCTGTTGGTTATAAGCATGGTTTTATGACAGATATTAGTCATAAATCTCATCATGTTTTGTTTAGTAAATGAATGAACAATGAATGTATGCCCTAATGGATTGTAATGCATCTAGTATGAGAGGACATTAATCAATCTTGGCGATTCTCAAATAAGTATGAAGTCCCTATGCCGAGTTGTATTCATATGACTTGTAGATTACATTTTCATGATGCGTTTGACGGAATGTATGTCATGGTTAGGCCTTGTCAAGTCAGGTCCCTGTTCATGTTTTGTAATATAGGCATTGTCATCATGTTATTTATCATTTCTAGAAGTTCCATGAAGTTTTGGGCAGAGGCTTGAGTCTTGGCTCAGAATCTGGGGTTGCTAGAAAAAAAATGCCTGGAAAAGTCTGCAGTTACATGGATGAAGGCTTGTGCATGCGACTGGAGGGCTTCAACCACATGGAGGGCTTGTCATCAATGTGATTAAGGCTCTAGATCAGTCAAACATCAAGTTGTCTCAGGGGTTGGACACTTGAAAGGGTTGGTTGGCTCATGAAGGTTCTATAGCATCTAAGGAAGGTTATATTGGTCTTGTCTTTTCGGTTCCACTTCCTTAACTGCACTTGGGGAGTTGAATCATATCATAATAACTCTTCGTCACATTTTTACCCCGGTGGGCCAACTAGCTTGGCTAAATGTGGGAGGAGAGTGTTACAAAGGCTTAATGCTAATGCTATGCTAAATCTCCACATATGACGACATAAATATAGTATTTTGAAATCAATATCACCTTATCTAAAAACTTGTGAAGATGGATGAAGATAAACCTAAAGTTAGTGGAGATTTAATGGCTAGCCCTATCCTCTAGGAGCACACTTGTTATCATAGATTCTTAAGTGGAGTAGAGATTTTGTTTGCCCATAAATGACCCCATAGAGTTTTATAATAATATGAAAGTTACCATCATTATTATATAATATAAATATTAGTAAAAATAACATTTAAATTAATATTAAAAATAATAATATCAATAACAGTATTAATAATAATAAATATTATAAGTTAATAATAAATATTAAATTTAATATTATGAAATATTGATCTTAATGCTAATATGAATATTAATGTTAATATGAAATTATTAATATTATTAATGAAATTAATGGTTGAGAGTGTAAACTTCTGTGATCCATATCGTATTATAATAAATCTTTCCGGAAATCACATAAGAAATGATAGAACCGAAGTGTTTCGAACTACTAAATGTAGTTCATCATCAAGAGAATGAAGAGTGGCTGATGAGACTATCAATATATATAATGGAGAGAAAAACAACCTTCAAAACCTATAATAAATGGAAAAATAGATGTTAAAGAAATATTACACATTTTATAAAATAAAATCCATAAAAATAGACATTGAAAATCACAAACACCATCAACAATCAAAATAAAAACAACCAATAAATAAATAAAAGAAAACGAATTAAACACCATCATAAAAATAATATAAGATAATAAAAATAATAAATAAAGACTAAGTAAACAAAAATAAAAAACAAAATAAATAATATTAATAATATCAATATTAATAAATATATTTAATTATGTTGATTGGTCTCATTTATAAAGCTCATTTTGATATGAAACTCATTTCCATATAAATGATAGAAATTGATAGAAAATGATAGAAATTGGTTTGCAGGAGCATTTACTTTCACTTGAGCAATTTTGTAGAAGTGTAGGGATACAAGTCAATATCAGCAAAACGAAAGTAGTGGTTTTCTCTAACAGAAGAAAACATAACCAACATAAGTTATACTTTGAAGACAATACTCTCGAAGAAGTTGCGGATTACAAATAGCTCAGAATTGACTTCAACAAAAATCTAAAGTGGGATGGATGTAGAAAGAGAAGAAATTTGGAGGGTTGTAAAGCATTTTATGCTTTTCAAAATAGGTGTAGAGAGGCAGAGTTATGAGACTGGAAAATCACTCTAACTCTTTTTGGGCTTGTAGTGATTTCGATGATTCTCTATGGTTGTGAACTATGGACGAGCAGTACATCCGATATGCAGTGGAAACAAATTGAGAAAATTTAGAAGCGTTTGATTACAAACAAATTCAAAATTCAATCATTATGCTACTTTGTTAAGTGAAACATAGGCTGCTCCTATTGAAGCAATTGCTATGGTGCAGGTCTTAAGGTATTTAAAAAAAATGAGCAAATGGAAGAGGGCATATGACCTAAGGTTGTGTTTAATGCCATATTGTGCAAAAGTAAGAAGACTTGGGTGCGACAAAATACCAAATGGTTTAGCAAATGGGGCATTTGCTTGAGCATGTGTCCCACAAATAGTAAAGAAATAAAAGCTTTTGTTATGGATAAGCGCCACAAACAAGCTTTTGTTGTGGATAAGTTCCACAAATGTACTTGGGAGAAAAACAAATATTATATTGAAGAGTTTAATTCCACTCATAATCATCAACATAAAGCGTACATAGGTGCCAATATTTCTTGGAGAGCCAAAATTCTTATTGCTCAATTAAAGACTAATTCTCATAAACTCCATTGTGAAACAAGACATTGTAAAAACCCAAAAGAAGTGTGGGAGGAAAGAGTACTTAATTTTTGCTCTTCTGGAAAAGTGGAAACATAAAAGCATTTCATTTTAAAATGTGAAGCTTTCAAAGACATTAGGGAAAGTTATGCAGATATATTGGCAACTAACTCTTGAGATAATCTATACGAGAGATTTATCAAGAAGTTAGAAAGGTTTATTGTGAAACTTCACAAAAAAACAACTGAATACAAGAACCAAATAGAAAAACAATATGTCTCATAAACTCTCTTTAACCTAATAAAGGTTAAAATGTACAAGAGTAAAGCCTAAAAGTATATAAGATCGGTAAAGCATGTAAGTCTCCACCCATCCACCTCTATGATTCCAGAGCAGACCATTAACCGAGTTATACAACTAACGTTATTGGATAGAAAAACACTTAAACGAAATATACGTAATTTCGCATTTCGAATAATCTCTTTGGCAGCCTCTCATGAAAAATTTGGGAGAAGTGCTTGCAATTGTACAATCTCTGAAATTGTAATCTTCAAATTCCACATCTGAGATGGATCCTTCGTTTGCAAATAAAAATCAGCAAAATCTTAGTTTCATTGGGCATGTGATGCAAAGGAAGCACAGCTTTATTCACGTGCTTTTAATGGGAGGGGTTTTGTTGCTGAGCATGAAGACTGCGGGTCAGAAATATCGTATCGGTGGCCTTGAAGAAGACAAGGCTTCTCTGCAGGAGGAGAATGAATCTCTGATGAGCAAGTTTACCAATTTGAAAAAAGGGTTGTTGGAAGACGAGGCCGCCAAAGGAAAAAATGATGCTTTTATTTCAAGGCTACAAGCGCTCCTTTCCGATCCAGTTTCGGAACCAGGTATTCCTTCTTCATATTCTGTGCTTTTTTTTTCTATCCCAAAGAAAGGATCTTAACGGAATAACAAATATTTACGATATAGGCTAAATGCGCATATATAGTTAAGTTCCAGAAAACAATTAAAGGCTGCAGGGCATAGTCATAATCTAAAGTTGCTTTAAGCAGAAGTCCAGGATTCGGTTTGACCCTCTCTGAAAGAATTTTGATTAAAAGCACGAGTTCATAAAGGGTATCTCAAGATTTCTGCATTCTAATTTGAGAGATCTTTTCCCCCTTTCAAACTGTATTTTCTTGTGCTTTCTCCAATAATAAGTTTCAAAACACATATTTGAGTGCTACCCCTAAGAATACAAATATTCTTCTACACCAATGCATCTTTATTCAAGAACTTCGAACCTTCTGGTTCATTCCCCAAAACAAATGGTATTCTATTGGTGAAATTTCTTTAGCAACTCGGGTGCAGATTTTTCTCGTTCAACCTACACAACCCATGAGTCATTGACTGTTGTCATGATGGCAGTACAATTAACCTCATTTCCAAGGTTTCTACTGGCTTGCATGGATGTTTGGGAAGCTCCTCAGTTCAATGTGGCTTTGCATTGTTGGCAGCCGCATCTCTGCTGTGATCCAAATTCTCATTTAAAAGTAGGAGAGATACCTAACTCACTTGGAATATCCAAAAGACGAGCGTTATTGCGTAGTTTTCTGAAGATTCAACAGGGGACAAATTTCTTCATTTTTATATTGACCCTTGGGAAACTATCAGCAATTTGATATTGCACTCCGACAGCTACTATGAGTTTGAATTTTTTTGGTTCACATACTTTAGGAAGTTGTCCAAAACTCCATTTCTTCAAATTATTCTCTTTCCTAGACACGTGCATCCTCTTGGTTATTGCCACATGACTAAATGGCATAATGGTGACTGTAAAGCCATTCACAATTAGCCATGCAGTTTAAGTTTGTTCTCACCAGCTAAGGACGAAAACTGATTATCACAAACACTGTGGTCAACATATATACAAGCTTTGTAACAGGGTGCATCCAAATCACAAGAGTACTTCATTTTCTCTTTTTCAGTGTACGATGAGATCTGTGGTAGGGTGATTTTGTGAACTTCCTAGCAGACGTTGTGCAGAAGTAGAGCAGACTGTGAGACCAGAATTAGATGTTTTTGCAATTATTTTGTGTGATTTTTTCCAGATGAATTTGTATTTTAGAATCTGAGAATTTCTAGTTTGTTTGAGAGAAGTAGAAAGTATTGCTTGTAACATTTTAGCAGCATTGGAGAAGTGTTTACAATGTTTCTTCAGTGTCTGTATTATGTAAGTATATCAGGCAGTGGTTGTGGCAGTACAATGGTGAGGCAGAGCAACAGTAAGACGTCAGGAATTCTAGTTTTCCATCTGAGCATGGGTAATCCATAAAACTCAGTTTACTCAGTCAGAATTTTAAAAACGTTCAGTGGACAATATACCTCATCTGAATCACAGGAAAGGGGAAAATTTATGCATCCTTGACTGTTTTGATCGGCAACATTCCGTCATATGAAAAACTTTGGGGTAAGCCCTAGGGGTTATATCAACCAGTTGTCTGCCATTGTGTTGGGTATTTGGTTAGTTCCGTGCCAGCAGGTGCCTGGTTTGAATCCCCTTGGGTTAGGTGCACTAGTCTATGCCGACAGTTTTAATTAGGGATGCTATTCTCACATGTGAGGAGAAACCCTTGGGTTTCTCCTTGGGTTTTCCTTGGAAAAAAAATAATATCGGTGGAAATTGTAAAGGTTATAGAGGTCAAACCTATAGTATCCTAATACAATAGAAATTGTTTAAAACAAAAATAAGAAGGCTTCGTTATTCTTAACCATGTCAATAACAGAACCAATGATTAAATATCAAAGATGCTAAGGTGGCTCGGGAAAAAATAAAAAATATTTGGAAACTGGAGATGAGTACAGAATTAAGTACTTAAAAATTGTGCTTTAGGCTATCAAGATGGATAAAGGTAGCAAAGAATTGGTTTAAACAATCAGACCGGGTAGTGATGAATTAATAGTGGCAAGGACTGAAATTAAAGACAAGTAGTTGGTAGCATGGACCTTAAGCGCCTCATCAACTTCCTACAAGCCATTTAAAAGTTCCTTAAAGTTGATCGTGAGAGTAGCTTCGTTAACACGTGAATAATTGATTGGTTTGTCGATGCATAAGAGTTTGATTGTGTGAGGAAGTAAGCACATTCGACAAAGCGTCCATGGTGAAAGGAAAGAACAATCAGACAAATAATTTTGTGAAGTGGAGAAAGGTAATTATAACTCATCAAGAATCAAAAGCATGTTTTTATTGTGCAAGAGTGGGGCACCCTAACAATGATTGTTGGTAAACTCTGAAAATCAGAATTATAAAGGTCTAAAACCGGAGAGTCCAAAATCCAATTTTTATGGTGAAAATTGTAAAGAATATGAAGATGAAGATAATTTTATGATGTCCAACAAGTGATTACAAAGTTGGTAAATGGGACTAAAAAATTTTAAATACAGCCAATGGGAATAAGATGTGGAAATATGAAAGCGACTCCTAAATGCTATCTCTACTCCAATAAAAGCAGAGGAAGTGCTAACTAATTAGTCAATAGAAACACAAGAGAAACCAGACTTCCTGTTTATTGCTACACTAATAAGTAACTCAACTATTGATGATGTTTGGTGGTTGGATTTGGGAGCAACAAAACATATGACAAGTTGCAAGGCACTGGTGGATTTAGAAATAGAATTCAATTACTGGAGGTTCAGTTTCAATCATTGCTGAAAAAATTGGTTTTGGCAAAAAATCAGTGAGATTTCAGTATACAACTTCTCAGCAACATTAGCGTAAAATTTAAAAAAAATCGTCAAAAATTGGCAAACCACAGTAAGCATTAAAAAAATACAAAATAAATTCATTTTTTTTCAATTTCTAAACATATAAACCAACAAAAACATCAAATAAACATACTGACACATAAATCTGGAAAAAACACCGATATATATTATGTAGTGGATGCCAAAACAAAAATGATACAGCAAAGTTGATAGTGACTCTTGAAGCGTGATAGCTGTTCAATCAAGAACTCAAAAATGGACTACTAATACAAATGGCATCAAATATGTAAATGTATGTCATCATCATGAGTTGTCTACATTGACAAATCTAATAGCAAGCTATTTAGTATCAAATCCTTCTCCTCCTTTCATGGGAAAAGGTGGTCTGTTTGCTACCAGAAGGTCCTGCATCATATGTCTAATGCTGACTGGTAGGCATAGTTATATGAATATTTGTAGAAGGTGGTGCTGATGCTGCCACATCATCCTCCCTGATGTCAAAGGGCTCCTCTGCCCTCTATGCTTGTTGCTCCTCACTTGCCACCTACACTTGGTGCTGCTGTTCCTCCTCCTCTAACCACATAGGTGCCTCCTCCATAATGGGGGTCCCTTACTCTACCCTCCACTTGTACATTATGTTAATATAGTTCAAGGAGTTGACATCCACACCAGTTAGTTGGAGATTGTAGTGGATATATACCAAATCATTTAGATGTGGGAAATCCAATTTGTGAGTATTATAATACATTTAATGAGTCGTTAGGGTCATAAATATGTTAGAGAGTTGTAAATGATAATAATTGTAGTTGCTTAGTTGAAGTTCTAACCTGTCATCCTTGGAGTGTATTTTTTCAAACACACCTCAATTGCAATTTCATCCTGAAGTGCCACAGGTTGGGTTGAGGACCCAAATGGCAAATTTGCATAAATTTGATTCACTTGCACTGTAATTTTGCCACCAAACATCTACAATAAATAAAAAAAACAAAGACTTAAAGGACATTTCATTAGTGGAAAATAGGACATAAATAAAACATAATTCAACTTTCAAATAAAACGCATAATTAAATTTTAAAATTCTAAATTCTGATGGATTGTGTGGCTTTAAAATACTCCTTTCCTGGACAACAATTCTAAATTCTGATGGATTGTGTGGCTTTAAAATACTCCTTTCCTGGACAACATTTGTAAAGCCAAATAGTTCACTAGCCTCCTGATACATATCTATCTCATGATTAATTGGTTTGCAAACATTGACATTTGGTACCATCCTTGCAAGACATGTCAAGAGCTCTTCCATTATAACGGTAACAAGAATGCACAAAGAAAACCAAGATTGCATTCATAATGAGAAAACAAAAGCTTTCTTATAAAATGGTACAAGCTAGTCTAGTCAATCCACTTTATGAATGTGGGATAGACCAAAAGACAGACGAAAGTGAAATGAAGCAAAAACCAGTGTTTTAAAAATCGGACTCGAGTTCCGATTCAGCCGAGGGTCGGCTCCGACTCCGACTCTAACTCGGTATCGACTCGGCCGATTCAGTTTCAATGACTCGGTTTTGTAAAAAATACATTAAATATTATTTTTTTTGTAAAAAAACATAATTTTAAAGATTTTTATTCATGTTTCCAAACACAAAGCATTACAATATAGACAAAAGACAGCATATGATCAAAGTAGGCTCATGAATATATCCATTATATCAAAATTGCACCCAGTGCACTGTCCAATACATGATGATGAGATAGAGATCAAAACAAAAAACATAAACAAGGAGGTTCTAAATGGCCTCCACAACAAAACATGAATAATCACTACTGCTAGACATCTGACAAGCCAATGTCCTCTTCCTCAAACTCTGAACCAGAGGGGGAAACCGCTCGCTCCTCCTCTGAATGAACATCCTCAACTGGAACTATAGCCCTACCACCCTGAGATAGATGAGTTATGCGCCTCCGTCGTGGCTAACTAGAGGAAGTGCCTGTGCCTGCAACTGGAGGGCTTGGGACTGGGTCTGCTACTAGTGGATCTGCATTGAGCATAGCCTCTACATGTGTATCGAAGTCCATCCCCACACCAATATCCTCATCAGAGTCAAACTCTGGTGGACAAGTCTCCACTACCCAATTTGATGTTGGATCAATATCCTCCAACACAATGGGATCTGAATCAGGTCTTTTGTTCAGCAATTGGTTGCGTCTTAGTCGGAGGTTGTACTGGACATACACTAGCTCATTTAACCATTTTTGCTCCAAACGGTTTCTCTTCTTTGTGTGAATCCTCTCAAAGACAAACCAATTGCGCTCAGACCCAGAAGCACTGCAAGTTTGACTCAAAATGCGGATTGCAAACCTCTGCAATTCAGGACAATGGCTACCAAATGCCTCCCACCATTGTGCTGCGAAAAATGAGTTTCAGTTAGCTCAACAATTTATATCCAACTTTGAAATTGAAATTATAAACAATTATACAAAATAATAAAAATTAAAATATGAATTTGAAAATTGAAATTCTTTGTTTACCTGGCTCATCTGATTCCCTTGCAATCCTTGCAAGGTTCTTGCTAAAGGTACTTGTGGCTTGGCTGAACACAGTGATCTGATTGTGTATCTTCAACTACTCACTCTCTGTGGGGATCATGCGATCAATGCAGTCAATCAATCCATCTCTAACCTCCCCATTCAAAGCTCTTGCTTCCTGAGATTTATAATGATACCTTGGGTTCAGAAAATACCCAGCTGCATGTATAGGGCGATGGAGTTGATTGTTCCATCTCTAATCAATGATTGCCCAAATGGGCCCATACTTACCCACTCTGTCCTTGTATGCTGCCCTTATTTGCTCCTTTGCTTGATCCATAGCCTCATAAATGAAGCCCATAGCCAATCTTTCCCCATCCACCAAGCGCAACACCTTAACCAGTGGCTCAACAAGTTTCACAATCTCTGTTGCCTTTTTCCAAAATATTTCTTCATTGACTTTCCTTTTCACATCTTTTCCATCCTGTTTGCGAGCCCACTGACATTCATTCCATTCATCACTAGAAAACATCTTTTGCAAGTTTCTATGTTGGGCAAGCATAGATTGCAATGTCAAAAAATGTGTTGCAAATCTAGTGATGGCAGGCCTAATAAGTTCCTTGCCCCCTGTGTATTTCCTCATCAGACTCGGAATCCATGAGTGATTGTAAATATATTTTGTGATGCATTTGGCATGCTCTATAGTGTTCTTGATCCAGTCTATTTTGCCAATATCCTCAAGCATGAGGTCTATGCAATGTGCAACACATGGGGTCCAAAAGATGGTTGGGTGTTTTTCCTCTAACAATTTACCAGCAAGAACATAGTTAGAGGCATTATCTGTGATGATTTGAACAACATTTGCCACCCCCACCTCTTCAACAACCTCATCCAAAAGATGAAACAACAAATGTGCATCTTTCACCCTATCAAATGCATCAACTGATTTTAGAAACATGGTTCCCCGTGGGCAAAAGACAAGAAAGTTTATGATGGTACGGTTCCTTTGATCAGTCCATCCATCTGACATGATGGTACATCCTGTATGTGCCCATGAGTTTTTGAACTCTTTCAAATAATCATCAATGGACATAATCTCTTTTTGCAAAAGAGATCCTCTTAACTCATGCATAGTAGGGCCTTTGAAGCCCTTTCCAGCGGCATATATGGCATCAAAAATAGGTTCATAATATGGTGAACGAGTAGCATTGAAGGGAATATCAACATCATACCACCATCTAGCAATGTAATCACAAGCAACATCTCTCAATTCTTTTTTCCAATGAGCATCTAAAGTGGGTTGCACTTGACCTCTACTTGGAGGACTAGGACCATGTGCACTATCAGAGGGAGAAGAGGGCATGAAAAAACTTTTGATAGTACCCTTATTTCTCATTGCACCCTTACCCTTTTCAGAAATAGACTCCATAGAGGGAGGAACATAGCGAAAGGGGTTTGATGCATTAGTGCAAGGGATAGATGAAGAACCCTCATAATCAAAACTTGGGTTGGCAGCCATCATGTGTTGTAGATTTCTCTTCCTCCCAATTTCAGCCTCTATTTTTTTTTTTGCCTAATTTTGTCTTCCTCAAACTTCTGAAATTGCTCTTTCAACTCCTTCCTAATTTCCCCAATGTTTTGTGCTTCACATGGAGTAATTTGGCCTCTAAGACTAGCCAAATGTGGTTTCACTCTATGAATTTCCCCTCCACCCCCCTTAATTTTTCTCTTACAAAATTTGCAATGCATTTGATCATCAACCATTTCAGCATATGCCCAAGCAGCATCTTTCACTCTAGGGGCCATTTTGGACTGAGCTTTTGACTTGGAAAGAAAAGGTTTAAATCTGAAAATGAAAACAAAAAAAGACTATTCATTCTATGTTCATTTCTTTCACCAAAAACTACGTTTACCATTTTTAGATTTGCAAAATAAATAAAACAAGCAAAGACAAATTTTAGAAGAGAAAAAATAAATACCTCTAGCCTCTAGCCTCCTCAACGCAGCTCCAACAAACCAACTTCTCAATGTTGCTCCAAAGCTTGCCCAATAAGCTCCTCACTATTGCTCCAAAGCTTGCCCAAAAGACTCCTCAAAGCTGCTCCAAAACCAACTCCACAACTCTTCACAAATTCCTCACAAATGTTCAAGAAAATTCAATGAGATAGATGTGAGGTATTGAGAGGGGTTGGGTAGGTTAATAGGATGGGGAGGGTTTAGATAGACAAACCAAAACCTAACGACAAGTTTAAATCGGGTTTGAAGTCCGTTTTTTGCGAGTTTTTGGGGCCCGCAGCCGACTGGGCGTTGACCGGCCGAGCTAGCTCGGGCTCGGCCGAGCCGACCGGTTTGTGACCGAGCCGGCCGTGTCAGTGTACAACTCGGCCGGCTCGGTCACAAACTTGCCGCCGGACCAGTTTTACCACCGAGTCGGATCGGCCATCCCTTTGGCTTGGTCAACTCGGCCGGTTCCGAGCCTGGACGACCGAGTTTGAAAACTATGGCATAAACTAACCTAAAGTTCAAGTGACTTTATCAATGCCTATGTCTAATATTTAATTGCTATTATAATCTGTCATTTATTTTAATACCCTCCCTCAATGATCAATCTACTAAGTTGCCAACTACACCAAGCATATCCTAGAATGTTACATATATTTCAGGACCCAATGACTTGGTGAAAATGTCTATAGTTTGGTCCTATATGGGACATCACTGTAGCTCAATAGATCCATCCTCTACAAGCTGTTTGATAAAGTGGCAATGAATCTAAACATGCTTGGTACACTCGTGAAACACTGGATTCTTGGCTAGTTTGAGCACCCCTTGATTTTCACAAAGTAGAGGTGTTGGCTCTATCTACAACATTTTCATGTTTGAAAGCATTCTCCTAAGCCAGACTACCTCACATGCTCCTCAATATTTTGCCTGTGTTGATGAAAGGGCTACTACATGTTGCTTCTTGTTGGTCTATGTGACTGCATCCATGCCAAGGTTGAAAACATATCTAGATGTTGATTTTCTATCATCAACACAACTTGCCCAATCTGAATTTGTAAACCCACACAACCTAGGGTCTTTGCTTCCATTGTACAAAATGCCAATGTCAAGTGTCCCTTTCACATATCTTGACTCTCTCTTTGCTACAGTCCAATGCTTTACCCTTATCGTTGTCATAAATCTAGAAATGAAGCTCATAATGTAACTCAAATAACATCTAGTGGTTGTAAGATATATCAAGCTCCCCACTAGTTGTATGTACACTAACTCATTGATTGCCTTAGAGTCAATCTTGGCTAAAAGCTTCAACCCTTTCTCCATAGGTGTAGACAAGATTTTGCAATCTATCTTTCTAAACTTGTCAAGAAAACGAGTAAGTTGTAACATATTTTGTTTGTGAGATAACAATGTTGCTACCTATTTTCCAAACTTCTAGACCTAAACAACGATGTAGGAGGCCTAGTTCTATCATGTCAAAATATTTATCCATATTAGATTTGATTTGTTCATCAGTATTTGCCTCACTACTTGAATAATGATGTCATCCTCATAAACGACCGGTAAAATGGTAGCATCTAAAGGACTCTATTGGAACTCCTATTCATCCAAGTACTTGCCAATCTTAATGTACCATGCCCAAGACTTTAGGCCATATAGAACCTTCTTAAGTCTACAAACAAGATGCTCCTTCTTTGGAATTTGGAACCCCTATTGTTGATGCATTAGACCTCTTCTTCCAAATCTCCATTGAGAAAAGCACTCTTCACGTCTATTTGATGGACCTTTGTTAAAATTGGAAACTAGGGCCAAACTCCACTTTGAACAACTCATATGATGGAGATGATATTTTTGTTGGATTCCTCTTTCCGAGAGGTGCAATATTGATCTAAAGATCATCTTGTTTGGATGAGCAGAAGTGGGATTTTGAATTTATTTTCTCACACATGTGCAAATTGTCAAGGTCGGCCAAAAATGTAATGTAGGCTCATAAGCCCCAAAAGATGTGTCTCCACCCCTCATTGAAGGATATAAATAGGAGAGAGACGTTCCTCATTTTGGACATCATCTCTCTCTCTCATTGGTTCGTACAAGCATCTTGGAGTCTCCTCTCTACCTTGCATGTGTGACAAAAGGGTTGTTTTTCTGGGCTGAAGTTTTCAGACTGCTCTAGGGCTGAAAAAAAGCATTGACCAACGTTGACATTGGGTCAACCTCACTCCAAAAGGTGTGTTTTTCAGGGTAGAAATCCGATCTCCTTAGGCCGCATTTATTGGCACACATTTCAAGAAATTCTGGACAATTTGACCAGTGTTGACCGCAGAGTTGACTTTTAGTTGGTCGAGTTTGACTGACTTTTTCAGATTTGTTTTGGGTTGACTTTGACCATGGTTGGAGGCCACATTGAATGAGGTTGACCAAGCTCATTTGGTGAAGTCAACTTGCTGATTTGACCAACGTTGACTTTATGGTTAGGGCATCATGTTGACTGCTGTTTGACTGAAGTTTTGGGCAAGTGAATTTTGTATATTGTATTCTCTCTCTCTCTCTCTCTACTGAACTTTTGAAGAATAATAAGAAGATTTGATCAAAGGGTTTTCCCCACATTGGGGTTTTTCCCTGGCATCCACCAAATATTATGTCCTCTTGTCTTGGCTTGTCTTCTGGTTAATTGTTTATGTTCTATCAACATTTACTGTCAATATTTATGTGATTGCTAAACTGGAAATTGAATTGGGCTTATAAGAAAAGATTGGAGTAAATTGCTCTAAAGCATAGAACATAACATTGCTATGTTAAATTAACATGGTATCAAAGCTCAGGTGAAGACAAAGCCCAAGCAAGAGTGAGAAGAGCAATCATTGAAATCAAGGACAAGGAAGATCGGGATTCAAAGGAAGGAAGGGTAGATGTTACAATTGTAACAGGTTTGGCCACTATGTTAGAGAGTGTCCTAATAAAAGGTACTCTCCCTGAGATGATGACTACAACAACAACAACAATTTCAAGGGAAATGGAAATCAAAGGAACAACATGTTCAACAACAAAGGAAAGAGAAAGGCTCCCTCTTCTCGAAATGGAAATGGAAATGGTCAAATTTTCAAGAAGTCAAGAAATTCCAGGTATGATGAATCTAATGTTGTAGATAACAAGCAAAAATAATTTCTTCTTATTTCTGCCCTCTCTGCTACCTCTCCTCCCTACACCCTGGCTAATTGGTTGATTGATAGTGGCACCTCAAAGCACTTCATTGGTTACAAAGAGGCCCTCTCACATTTGGTTGAAAAGGAAACAAATTTGGAAATTATACTTGGAGACAATTCCACCTATCTTGTGAAAGGGACAGGGACTGTGACTCTTCATCTAAATCAAGGTCAAATCCTTCATCTACAAGATATGTTATATGTACCTGACTTGAAGAAGAATTTAGTGTCTATTTCAGCGATGGAAGATAAAGGATTCAAGGTGGCATTCATTGATGGAAATGTACATGTTTGGAAGAGGAATTTCAAAGAAGCATTCGCTCTTGGTTTCAGGGTTGATACACTTTATCAGGTTGGAGGAAGTCCGTCGGAGCCATGACATGCAACACAACTCTTCAATCCAAAAAATGGCACCAAAGGTTTGCCCACCTTCATTATAAAGCTCTTCCCGAAGCAAGGAAGATGGTCACATGTATGCTTAATTTCAAAGTTGATCATGAAGGTGTTTGTCAGGGTTGTGCTGAAGGGAAACATACAAGGGGACCATTCCCCTCAAGTGACAGCAAGACTACCGACATTCTTCAATTGATTCATTACGATTTATTTGGTACGTTGCCCGTAACATCCTTGGGAGAATACTTGTATTATGCTATTTTTGTGGATGACTCTTCTCACAAAACTTGGATATACTTCTTGAAAAAAAAAAGGACGAAGTATTCAAGTGGTTCCGCTCTTTCAAGGCCTTAGTTGAAAATCAAAATTTTGAGGATCGATAATGGAACCGAATATGAGTCAAATGAGTTCAATGACTATTGTAGGGAAGCTGGCATTAAGAGGGAGACCACTACTGCGTATAGTCCTGAACAAAATGGAGTTGTCGAAAGAAAGAATAGAACCATCATTGAAGCCACTCGTGCCATGCTTCATGACCAAGGTCTTCCAAATTTCCTATGGGGAGAAGCTGCCAACACTGTCGTGTATGTTCAAAATAGATACCCACATCAACCATTGGACTCCAAAACTCCCGAAGAAATCTTCCATGGTAAGAAACTTGATGTTTCTCATGTTAGAATTTTTGGAAGTCTTGTATATTTTCATGTGCTGAAAGAAAAGAGAAGCAAGTTGGATGCCTCTGGAAAGAAGGGAACATTTGTGGGCTGCAGTGAAACTTCAAAGGCATATAGAATCTATGTGCCTGATCAAAGGGAAGTGAAGATAAATCATGATGTTACCTTCGATGAAGATGTTGCCCTTGGAAAAGTTAGAGATCTTCCTATCTCAAAGGAAGACAAAGATGAAGATGCAGGAAAGCAGAAAGAACCGAAGGATGAACAAATGCCTCATGTTGAAGGTCCGATGGATCCTATTGATCCACCTCCTAGTGAGCCCACTTCTTCAAAAAGAAGACCCTCATGGCTTAGAGATACACTCGAAGATGCTAAGAGACATATTGCATCGAGGGGAACATTTCGTGAAAGTAAGAAGCCGAACATGTATCAAGGGTACTTAGTAGCCATGAGCACCATTGTCCAATTTGACCCTAGAACGTTTGAAGAAGCCGTGAAGCACCAAGTTTGGAAGGATGCAATGAACAAAGAATATGAGTCGATCATGAAGAATGATGTCTGGGATGTGGTCCCTAGACCTAAAGACAAGTTTGTTGTCACCTCGATTTGGCTTTTACTAAATCAAACATGGAGCTGATGGAAGTGTTGAAAAGTTCAAGGCCAGATTTGTTGCCCGAGGCTTCTCGCAGAAGGAAGGTATAGACTATGATGAAATATTTTCACTTGTTGCCCGATATACCACCATCCATTTGATTATTGCCCTTGTTGCCTCACAGGGATGGAGTCTACATCAGATGGATGTCAACACTGCCTTCTTGCATGGTTCACTTAAGGAAGAGGTCTATGTGGAACAACCTTTGGGGTCCGAAGTTTGAGATCGAGATACACATGTATGCATGTTGAAGAAAGCCCTCTATGTGTTGAAGCAAGCCCCCAGGGCTTGGTATGAGAGGATTGATAGCTATGTGATGAAGCTGGGCTTTACACGAAGTGAAGCTGATACAAACCTTTACTTTAAGGTTGCTAATGACAAGCCTCTCATTTTGGTACTCTATGCGGACGATCTCTTCTTGACAAGGGCAAAACCTCTCATTCATCAATGTAAGAGGGAGTTGGCTTCTGAATTAGAGATGAAGGACCTAGGACTGATGCACTACTTCCTAGGCTTTGAGGCGTGGCAAAAGTCAAGTGAGATTTTCCTTTCTCAAGGAAAATATATTGTGAGGCAGCTGGAAAGATTTGAGATGGTGGACTGTAAGTCCGTGACTTTAAGAAACTGCGTGGAAGTGCTGTTGGGCCCGATTTGGGAAATCATACCAAGTATCGTCAACTTGTGGGGCTCTGATGTTCTTAGTGAACTCCCATCCAGACATATGTTTTGCAGTGAATACGTTGAGTCAATATATAGTCGAGCCTCATCACATACATTGGATTGTTGCCAAGAATATCTTGAGATATCTCTGGGGCACAATCAACCATGGACTGAGATACACTGTCGGGAATGTGAGGCTCCATGGATATACTAATACTGACTGGGCTGGCAGCGTGGTGGATCGTAAGAGCACATCTGGATGTTGCTTCACTCTAGGTTCTGCTTTGATCTCTTGGATGAGCAGGAAGCAAAAATCGGTTGCTTTGAGCACCACCAAGGCCAAATACATTGCAACAAGTATGGCCTGTTGTGAAGTTGTTTGGTTGAGGAAGCTCTTTAGTGAGTTGTTTGGGCATGTGTTGGATACCACCGTGATCCATTGTGACAACCAAAGTGGGATTCAACTTTTAGAGAATCTCGTGTTCCACGATCGCTCCAAACATATTGATATTAGGTGCCACTTTATCCAGGATATGGTACAACGTGGCGCCGTAAGGCTCCATCACATTGGGACTGATGAGCAGGTCGCAAATATTCTCACAAAGCCGTTGGGGAAGGTCAAATTCTTAACCTTTTGTGAGAAGCTTGGAATCGTGGACAGACCCTACTATGAGGTCCTGCTTGAGTTGGACTTTGTGCTCTGGGAGCTCTAGGGGGCTTGGGGTAGCTTCTTGGAGCTATAAGCAACCATAGGGTGAGGTTTGCATTTCATTATTGGTGTGATATTCCCCACCGTTATGATATTGAGTTGCTTCACCCTCTCGTGATCTATGCCCCACATACATCCTACCATGTGGTCCGAGACTCATGGGAAGTACCTCTCATCTTGCTAATGAGTTGGGAAATGAGGATAGAGACCATAGCACTAGTGATGGATGCATCGTGTATTGCCATACTCTCTATGTTAGGATGGGTTGTGTCCAACAACTTGATTTGGGATCAAGTCTGGCTGAGGTTTTTACCTCTAGACTGACTTTGGGTCAGTGGAGAGTGGCAAGGTCTTGTGACTCATTCTCGATCAAATATTTTTCATTATTTCTTCATGGTTCAATAGAGTAGAGTACAGGGATGGCAGGATGACACAGGATGAAAAGATGGTACAGGATGACAGGATTGCACAGGTTGACAGATGGTTTGACGGGTGGAGTTCTTCCTAGTTGAGAGGGAGTGTTAAAATTGGAAACTAGGGCCAAACTCCACTCTGGACAACTCATATGATGGAGATGATATTTTTGTTGGATTCTTGTTTCCAAGAGGTGCAAAATTGATCTAAAGATAATCTTGTTTGGATGAGCAGAAGTGGGATTTTGAATTTTTTTTTCTCACATATGTGCAAAGTGTCAAGATCGGCCAAAAATGTAATGTAGGCTCATAAGCCCCAAAAGATGTGTCTCCACCTCTCATTGAACGGTATAAATAGGAGAGAGACATTCCTCATTTTGGACATCACTCATCTCATGATCTCTCTCTCACACATTGGTTCGTACAAGCATCTCAGAGTCTCCTCTCTACCTCACACGTGTGACAGAAGGGTTGTTTTTCTGGCTATTCTAGGGCTGAAATAGAAGCGTTGACCAACGTTGACTTTGGGTCAACCTCACTCCAAAAGGTGTGTTTTTCAAGGCAAAAATCTGATCTCCTTAGGCCACATTTATTGGCACACATTTCGAGAAATTCCGGGTAGTTTGACCAGCGTTGACCGCAACAATTTGATCATAGAGTTGACTTTCAATTGATCAAGTTTGACTGACTTTTTTGAATTTGTTTTGGGCTGACTTTGACCACTGTTGGAGGTCGCATTGATTGAGGTTGACCAAGCTCATTTGGTGAAATCAACTTACTAATTTGACCAACGTTGAATTTCTGGTTAGGGCATCCTGTTGACTATTGTTTGACTAAAGTTTTGGGCAAGTGAATTTTGTATATTGTACTCTCTCTCTCTGCTGAAATTTTGAAGAATAACAAGAAGATTTGATCAAAGTGTTTTCCCCACATTGGAGTTTTTCCTTGGCATCCGCTAAATATTATGTCCTCTTGTCTTGGCTTGTCTTCTGGTTATTTGTTTATGTTCTATCAACATTTACTGTCAATGTTTATGTGATTGCTAAACTGAACATTGAATTGGGCTAATAAGAAAAGATTGAAGTAAATTGCTCTAAAGCATAGAACATGCCATTGTTATCTTAAATTAACAACCTTCCACTGAAGTTCTTTTAACACCACTAGAACTAATTGAGCAATGCTCATCATCGCTGTAGGAGCAAAGGCCTCCTCATAGTTAATGCCCTCTCGAACTCTTTTGCAACAAGTTGTGCCATTTATTTGTCAAATGTACCATTTGCCTACTTGACCTTGTACACCCATTTGTCGCTAAGGGGTTTCTTCCCATGTATTTGTCAAATGTACCATTTGCCTTGTGCTTGACCTTGTACACCCATTTGTAGCTAAGGGGTTTCTTCCAAGTTGAAGAGTTGTGATATCTCAAGTTTGATTTTTCATCAAACTTTCATGTTCGACTACAATGGCCTTCTCCCATTCGAGACTCCCTTTTGCCTCAAACATCGATGGCTCTTATTCTTCCTGAACATTGGCCATTAGAGCAAAGTTGATCATATTAGATTTCTTGCTCATGTTTCTCATTGATTATCCCTTTATCATTTCATTTGTCTGAACATCGCCAATGGTGTTGTGCCACCACTTTGGTCTTTTTTATGAATCTTACCTATTGAAGTTGTCACCATGATTTATGTGATATGTCTCTGTACTAGTATCATCAAAATCATATCTCAAAAGCTCCCCATTCCCAAAATTCTCTCACCTTTCAGGTGGAGATGTGTGCTTGATAATCAAATCCTTAGTTGCAACCAGTTGTTATTCTACGTTTTTGATCTTCGAGAAGTCTAGAAAGGTTCAACTTCCTCAGCAATTGTGGCATCTCTACTAAAGCTCAACTAATTGGTGTTAATATCAACTCATTTATACCTTGTGTTCATCAATTTCTTGCTCAGTGGGTCTAACTTGATCTATTTCTCACATGGAATGACATAAGCAATAGAACCAAAGACCTTAAGATGGATCGATTGATTGACTAATCTTTGCCCATGCATGTGCATGTGCTTTCCACTTTGCCATAGACTTTTTGATCTTTAGCATGCTCATATTTTTTTTTACAATTTATAATATGGAGTTTGTGCCCAAGCCTCCTCAAGAAAGTTTATATACTTGCATTGCTAACTTACTATATTTGGTATTCTTGATGTGTGGAATAGTTTTGTTCTCATTCTCTACAATTAATGAAATTGCCATTATAATTTTAGTATAGTTGTGGCTATTACTAATATTTCATTGTTCTATTTGTTGTGCTTGCTGTTGTAAGAATTTTAGTACCCATTATGGAAGTTGTTGTCATTAGTTTCACAGTTCATATTAGTTTTAAGATTTCTCAAATTGACATTGTGTGATTCTATAAGTTATCATATTAGATTCCAAGTGAGGCTCATAATAATACATCTTTTATTAGTGCCTTTGCTATTGTATTTACTTCTAAAGTGCTTGATCATAAAAGTGAAGTAAGCCATGAGCCATGTAAGCAAATAGGGTATGTGATTAATTAAACTGACCTTAGTGTTAGGGTCCTATAATAATAGGGATCATAATTTTGAATTGGCTATGTTAAGTCTTGTAATATTGTGCATACCTTTGCATTTCTGCAAATGTTTTCCATATTAAAAATTGAAATGAGGGTATGTCCTAAAAGAATAATTAAAGGACCAAAAGAAAGAAAAGAGAGCAAAAGAAAAGAATAAAAGATATAAAATGTGAACCCCATTAAAAGAAGCAAAAATAAATTCTGAAAGTGTTGCACATTCAAATGCCACTACTCTTAGTTTAAGTTTACTTCTGCAAATAAATTGTGTGCAACTTGTACAAAATGCCACAATTCATGATGATCATACAATCTAATCTTGATCATTCATGCCTTTAAATTTTATGTTATGATAGTTAGTGAATAAAGATCTGACCAAACTATTTAATCTTGGCAAATCAGTAGTTAGGTAGAGAATAAAAATGAGCTCATAAGTTTAATTTGAGCCATTGGAAGATATAAGGTTAGAAATAAGGTAGATTGCTTATCAAAAGAAAATAAAAGGGTCAGCAAGCTCAAAAGCACCCAATAAAGGAAAGGAAAAATGTTAGCATGAATAAAAGGGTAGGTAGAATACTTTTCAAAGTTATATAAGCATCAGTATGCTTATCCATTAACAAACATATCTTTCTAAAACTCTTCCCCTTGGTAAAAATCTCTTTCCCTCTTCATTTCCCCTTATCCTAACCCTTTTCCTCTCTTGGAAATCAATTAACCCTTCCTAGTTCTAAAAAAGCTCCATCCCTTAACCTTTTCCCTTACGAAACCTCAAAAAACATCTTTTAAACCATTTCGCCTTAGTACAACCCCCTTACCCCTTTAAAAACCCCCTTCCGCTTGATTAAACTTTATGTTTTAAAAAAAGAAGCAAAAAACCCACCTTTTTCAAAGTCCAAAGAACGAAATATTAATCGGGCCCCACTTTCATTTGAACCCCCCATTTAATCTATTTCTTGACCCCACTTTCCTTTGAAAAAGCAAAACCTCGTCAACCATTCGATCATCATTGATCACATCAGACGACCAACAATCAATTTCACACTCCTCGACATTCCAATGTTTAAAACCAAGGGGGGGGGTTCGAAATGGATGGTTTTATCTGCCCACTCCCTTGCCACGCGGCACCTGCAGGTTTTATCACACCCCCTCCTACCCAAACCACCAAACCACCTTGCACCATGCAATAAACTGCCAAGTTTCAAAATTATAAAATTTGTTGTCTTATTCATTTCCCTATTTTGCGAACTTGCGGAAAACACTGAAATAACCATTGCCTATCAGAATTGAAGCTTGCTGCTACCTGGACCCCTTCCACAACCAAATTCTCGATCTTCCAGGTAATTCTAATACCCACCACCATCAATTAAGCTAATTAATTAAATAAATTGAATCAAATTGATGGCTTCCCAAAGCGTCCAAATTGTATACCCTCTGCAACCACCTTTGCTAGATGTCAACCATACTCCACTGGCCAATAAGGATTTTAAGATAGTCGACACTGTCACTGACAACAATCTCTTGGAGCTCCATTGCTGGAGCCATGACAAGTTTGTTGATCAGGCAGATGATATACATCTGTGGAACTCTAACCGGCCAAAATACACAGTTCCACAGACCTACCAATTCCCTGAAATCATCAGAGTTTGCCAACTCAGTTATTTGCCAAATGAAAGAGCCATAGTCACCACTGACCAAGAAATCCTAATCACTATCACTGCTCAATCCTTTAACCAAATGCTACAGATTCCATCAAAACCAGAGGGAGTGCCTTTCTCCATTGAAACCCTCACTGAGCTTTACCTAAAGCTAGATTTTCCTAAGAGGTTTCAAATCTTTCAGAATTTCCTCCCTCAATTAGTACAAACTCCTAAAAACAACCCACCATACTCTGCTACCATATTTTCAGAACGAACCAGACAAATTGTGACCATGTTGTCCTGTATCCTAGGATATTTTACTGATGAGTGTGTAGATGAAACCATCTTTGGTTTCCTCTCTACCTTTTGCCCAGGCTAGCCTCTAGCTATACTTTTTAACTTTGCACAATTCCTGGCAGATGCCATGCTTGATCAACTGATCAAACTGCCAGAAGGAGTGTTCAAATATTCTTCAGTATTATTTCATTTGTTCATATATTTTCAGTTTGAAAGGTTTACAGTCAACCTACAAAAGCTGGACACAGAGGGTAATCCCCAGTCTATAATCTTTTGGACATCCTTGATCAGAAAGGGTTCCAATGAATTTAGTTTCAAAGAGTTTATTGATTCTTTTGTATACCCATTGGTAAATATGCTCAGCAACAACATTCAACCTAGAATCAGTGATGAAATCAGAAAATTTCTACAGTTATCTGACCAGAGCAAGACAGGAGACTGGTATTTATACCAGAATCACACAGAGATCAGAGTGTATGGAAGCCAACTAGTCCCTTACAAGCTTCCCAAATACCTCCCAATGAGGATATTTTCCTTAGAGTACATTAGACAGATCTTGAATTCTGATGAGATAAACTTCCTTTCAGCCAAAAAGAAAACCCAGTTCAAGATAAAAGGCCAACTAGGCCCTTTGTATGCAATAGTAGGAATGCAGGGAAAGAAGCAGATAGATGCCTACAAGAGTTAAAGTTCAACAATAGTTTCAAATGGTCATATGACCCCTTGGGTGTCATAAGAAAATTAAGAATTAAGTTTAAAATCACCCCTTTTATCCATGAATCTAAGCCTGAGATTGAGAAATATTCCAATCAGTCAGAGTGGTTGGAAAACACTCTAAAGGAGATGGAGGAGTAGCTTGATACTAGTTCCATCCTGCTTACTCCAGACCCACAGGATCGAAATTCAAAAAGGTCTAGAGAAGAAGGTTCTTACTCAGCAGAAGCTACATCTGATAATAAATTCAAGCTTATGTACAGAAAGAAAACAAAGTTGAACCCAGTAATAGAGTTGGGAGAGAAAATTGAAGCAGATAAAAGGATTATTATCAGAGATGATGCACTTATACCACATACAGAAGAAATACCTCTGCCATCATCTTCCAGAGCAGAAATCATTCAAAAGCAAAATAGTCCAGAGATTTCAACATCCAGTAAGCCAGTTTAGAAGGAAAAGGATATCATTGAGAAATATAAAGAGATTAAAATTAGAAATGAAGCACTGAAGGCTGTTACATATGCACAATGCTGGAAGCAAACTCCCAGTGATCAGAGTAGGTTGCTTTCAGGTTTTGACCTCAGGACAAAGAAAATGCAGATGACATCCTACAGCCGAAGGTATAGGCCCCCAAAACTTCAGAAGACTATAATAAAACAAGCTTTGAAGTTCCTACCAAGGATGTGCATCCAATTGACCAAATTGAATTCCACAAGCAGGCAGGAGAGATGATATATTCAACGATGACACATAAAGCTCTAAGTGTTCAAAAGTTGCAAAACTCCCTAGAAAATATAAAGTCACAGTTAAAGCTAGAGAAAGCTTCATCACAAGCAAAAGACAATAGGATTAAGTCACTAGAGGAGTTGGTAATTGAAATTGGCTATAATCCAACTGACATCACGACAACAGAAGAACTTATAAAGAAGAAAAATGCAAACATAGCTGCATTGAAGAAACAATTAAAACTACTAACTTCTGAACATCCACAAACCAAGGAGGTTTTGGAGACAGACAATCAAAAGAATGAGATGATGAATTTAATCATCCAGTTGACAGCTCAACTAAAGAAAATGGAGACAGAGATGGACAAGCTTGTGCATGAAAAACAAGCTAGCATGGAAGCAGTTCCCATTATTGCTATTCCCATAATATCTACATCAGCACCAACATCAGCAATACCAATAGCCTATCTCACTGACAAGGCCAACAAATTAATCAAAGCAATGGAAGATATGTCCATTCAGGCTACAAAGATTAATAAGCTCAAGTAACAAGTAAAGAGCCTAGAGAATGAAAAGAAATTAGTAGAAGTAGCACGTCAAGCTGAAGCACACAAAGTCAATAGACTCACTGACATAATCCACTAGTTGGAGAAAGATTTGTCATTAACAGAACCTTTAGCCCAACCAAAACAACAATTATGGTCCAATATCATTAACTCTGTTAATGATATTTGACCTTCTATACTGATTATATTTGAGCAGAATGACTTGGTGAAGGAGGCCGGTGAGGCAATTCAGAAAGTAAAAGCCAACTTTGGAGAGAAACCACAAGAAGCCTCTGAACTAATCAAATTCTTGAATTCTAAAAATAAGTATGAATTGGAAGAACTTGGGATAACTGACAAAACAAAAACTATCCTAGAAGTGAAGAAAGTGATTTCCAAAAGAAATTTAATGCTACAACTTGAGGAGAAATGTCAAGTCTTGGAACTCGCAGTGAACAAGTTTTTCAGCAAGTTTGATGTGTTGAGACAGAAGGGTCTGCCTAGTCCTCTAGTGATAAATGATAAACTCATGAGACATGAGGATTATGTCAAGAAGTTAAGGGAAGTGGCCAAAGAAACTTCCCACATTTCTTCAATGAAGGGCATTCCCATAGGCAAAGTGCTCCTTCAAACTCTAGAAAACTTCTTTTACCTTCAACATGAGGTAAATCACCCTTTTGTGAATAAGCCTACGTTTGCCAGATATTCAGAAGTAAATGAGATTTACTGCAGGGTGATGAAAATTAAAATCCCAGATGAAGAAACATGGGAGAAGTGGTATGATTTACTGTAAAGGGTGAAAGAACAGACAGGTAATAACAAGCAAGGAATCAGGGCCAGATATCAGTCAGTTGAAAGGTGTCCCTATCTTTTTGTATAAATATATTTTATTTTCCTAGAATAAATCCTAATCAGTTGACAAAATATTTTTGTAATTCGATATTTTTGTAAATCTTTTTGTATAAATACTTCATCATTTGAAGTATCAAGGGTCGTTCAAGTGTGGATTTCTGGATATTTCAGTAGCTGACTGATCTCTTGCCAAAGGGTTATTGTACCAATTTCCAGTCGATAGACTGAACAAGTTATAAAGAGACTTCGTTACAGGATTCATGTGTTGAGCAATCTCAGTGAAGTATAAATTTCAATTGTTCATGTTTTCTTTCTAAGTATTCCATAAACTTATATGTGTTCTAAATCTGAATGTTATAACAGGGATATTATTGCAGAATTTGCTTTAAAATTACACTTTGCTTTTAATTGTTATACATTTATGTGTTTTCTTCTGATATTCGGTTTAGAGAATTCTTAATTGCCTACGATCCCGATTGAAAGATCACTTCACCATTCAGCCTTGAGATCTGATATTGCTCACCTATCTTGCCCTATAACACTTTCTTCATAATTTGGTTTTGCTCTGTTTCAAATCATATTAACTCCATAGCCCAATGGAAAATGGAAAAACACCTATTCATCTAATTCATTAATTACACCAACCAACCAAAACCAATAAAAAACCAACCCAACCAATCATACATAACTACCCTAATATCCATTGATTAAACAAAGTTAAATCATATAGAGAGAGCCCTCTCTGAGTTTAGGAAGGCTAGATCCTAAGCTCCAAAGTAGGTTTTTGGTTACCTCTGATCTTTCTTTTTAAACGCTAAAACAACCTTTGGAAATTTCAGAGTGATAACACTTAGCATAGTTTGTAAGAGCTAAAAGAGGAGAAAGTGTTGAAATAGGTAAATAGGTTCGGTCTTCATAAATCTGAAATGTACTCTTGATTCTTGTATATTGTACAAAGAAAGCAAAATTATTATTATTATTTTTGCAGCATAGCTTTCATGCTCAAGGTCAATTTATTTGTAAGTCAAGCACCCATTGAGTGGTTCAAGGGTTTGTCATAGAGTCAAGAAGTCAATTGAGTCATTGTCATGTGTGAAATAACCCATTGGGCATGCTATATCATGTAAAGAAAATTTATGTAAGTCAATTTTAGTCATAAAGACCCTCCAAGATCAAGTCAACCTAGCTGCAACAAGTGACTTTCAAGGGATGACAAGTCGGCCTCATAAGAGCTATTAGACCTCCACAAGAAGCCTATATATAAGGGAGAACTCAACCTCATCAAGGGAGGATCCATCAAGTTCGTAGAAGAGCACAAGAAAGACAAGGAGACCTAGCGAAGAAGGAGAGAAGATCTAAAGAAAGAGAAAATCGATATTTTTGGACTTTTTTGGGCCGCACGTGTGAAACTAGGGCATCATTATGTAGTTAGACCTCATTGCAGATTTGTCAAGAGAAGCCGGAATTTGAGAGCAAGAAGATCAAGAAAGGAGGGCCGAGTTATCAAAGAAGAGGAAGCACATCAAGCGAAGGAGGGAGAAGGTTATTTCAGCCACTAAAATACCCACACATATGAAGTTGCAGTAATTGCAGAAGGCCGAAAATTGCAGATAAGGGAGGCCAAAATTGCAATCAAAATTGCAGGTCTGAAATTTTGGTCAAAGGAGAAGTTGCAGCTGCTATAAGGCAAGTTTGACTTGGGTTGACTTTGTGAGAAGCAAGTTCCTCAAGGAGAAGCTTGACTTGGTCTTGGAGGGGTCTTTGTCAAGGGTCTTGGGTCTTGGAATTGGTCATTTGAAGATTCTATAAGAAGAGAAGAAATCTTGTGGGTTTTCCTCTCAAGAGGAGAGGTTTTGGCCCTGGCTAGCAACCTATATTTTGTGTCCTCTTGTCTCATTGATCTTCATAGTTTGGTAGTTGTTTGATGAAAAGAACACTATAACAATAAAGTAAAAGAAGAAGCTAACTACAAAGTACATCAAGATAATTAAAAGAACATCACAAGCATTTATCAAAGTAAGAGAAATCATCCTAATCTAGTTGCCCTTGATTGCTCAACATGGTATCAGAGCTAAGGTGACAACAACAAGGAAAGGCAGCTTGAAGATCATCCAATTGAAGAAGAATACACAAGGGCCGAGCACAAGGAGATCAAGGAAAACTAAGAAACATCAAGGAGGACTATCCATCTCATTACAAGGATCATATCATCTAGAAGAAACAACTCTTTGAAGAAGAAATAAGACCTCAAGGACCCCACCTCCACTCAATGGACTCTACACTTGAAGCATTCTTGGGAAGCTTACAGATTCTACAATCATCAATCAAAGGAAGAAAGAAGAGCACTTTATCATCAAATCAAAGTGATCTCCCTCTCATTAAAATGAATCACATCTCAATCATCCTTGAAGAAGATCATCAAGTAGTCATCATCAAGGAGGCATCTTTAATTGTCAAAGGAGTAGTGGAAGTCAACATCATCAAGAAGGCATCAAGTTGAAGATATCATCATCAAAAGGAGCATCTTCACTTGACAAGTAAGTATTCTATATTTTTATGTCTCAATCTACAGTGACTTCTATCTGCAAGGAGAACAACAAACTTGTTGGGTCATCGAATTACCTTGCATGGAAGAAGAGAATAGATTTGATCCTCATAGAAAATGAAGTTAGTGAATATGTCACGGGATGAATCTCCAAACCTTCTCAAGAGCAATCTTAAGCACTATCAAAGTACATGAAAGGAGAAATAAGGGCTCAAAAAATCCTTTTTGAGTCAATCAAGGATTCTCTCACCCCTTATGTTGCAAAGTTGAAGATATTGAAAGAAATCTATGAAAAGCTGGTAGAATTGTTTTCTGTAATCACTGTAGGAGAAATTATATCTTTAAGAACCGAACTATACAAGATGGAGGTATCAAAGGAAGAACGGGTAGCCTCAAACCTTATGAGGGTATCTCAAATAAGAGACCAACTACAAGAGCTAGGAGAAATAATGTCTGATCAAGAGATGACCATCATTGTGCTCAATGCACTACCTGATGAATGTGGCAACTTTGTATCAAGTATTTATGGAAAGAAGGAAACCACCTCATTCAATGATCTATGGTCATTATGCAAGATTGAAGAAACTAGATTAAAGGTGAAGAATGATGTTGGGTCAAATGAACAAACACAAGCATATGCACCAATGACAAGGAGGAAAGGGAAATTTGGGAAGTTTGAGCCTCAAAAGAAGTTTCAAAAGAAAGTTGATATGTCTAAGATTCAATGCTATGGATGTAATGAATATGGGCATTTCAAAAGGAATTGTCCTAAACTCAAGAAGAACAACAAGAAGAGAGGAAAGAAATGAAGTCCATGTCACCAAAGAAGTAGAATAACCTGAAAAGAAGAAGTCAAAAAAGGAGGAAGTGAAAGACCTCTACTATGACTAAGATAATATAATTAGTTCTTTTCAGTTTGTAAAAGATAACAATCATGATGGAAAACATCACAAGCATGATAGGATGCATTATAACAGAGATTGAGATGACATCGTCATAGAGGCATGGAAGGATAGTTGAAGTAGAAGTTTATATGGTTGAAGCAGTCATAGTAGCTCGTGGCATCTTCATTGGAAGCATATAAGGATAACCGAAGTAACTGTTTGAATGATTGAAACAAGTCATCTAGAAAGATATGAAGATAAAAGTTTGTCACACCTCATCATCATTAGGAAGAAGCATTTGCAGATTCGAATCCTTGCTAAAAGGGTTCATCACTATTTGAAGAAGCAAGTGTCACACTCCACCTAGTGTGGAATCCACAGTTTAGAAAGATGATGGTATGATGACAAAGATGTGCAGCATGACAAGTTTGTTGAAGTATCTTCAAGCAAGGAAAGGAAACTGCTAGAAGGAAGTCTAGATGATCACATGAAGGAAGAGTTATGTATATATTTGGTAATAGATAGATAAAGTCTTGTCATCATATGGTTGCAAATAGAATGGTTGAATGCTCTATCTCATGAGCATGATTGAAGAAGAAGGGGCTCTTCCTTATGAATGATACATGAAGGTACAAATACAATGTACCTTGAACTCTTCTACATATTGACAAGATGAAATCAACATAATATAACCTCACGAAGAATATGAGGTGGTTGACAACTATGGTTCCTATGATGAAGGAACTATGTATAGACGATCTTGTGGAAGCAATATGTGAAGAAATGTGAAAGAAGAGTTTGTGCAAGATGTATCAATAGCCACATAAGATAAATGGTCAACATTTGACAACAAGAAGGATTAACTATGACATCTCCATGAAGAAGGTATGAAGATCCTGTTACGTATGCTGGAAAAGGAGAACCTTGGTAATGTATGTTTTGGAGATGGATTCATACAATGTGCGAAAGGATGTTGATGTTACAAGAAGCAGATGTCATGACAAAGGGCCATCATAAAGAGGTAATGTTGATTTTATGTTCATTTTTTATTTTTGCAAGAAAACATCTGGTTGGGTTGTAATAGGGCTACCAAAAGAGGGTTGTAGAAGTCATGAGATTGGATGGAAGATCCTGAAACAAACATGACTTGGAAGAGGTAGTTGTATGAAGGATAGTCACTGAGCTAGATGTGGACCAGAAGGTCACTTCTCGATGAAAAGAAGGATGACATGACTATTGGTTCAACACTATGATTCGTTGAAGGGAAGTGATGAAGAAGGTGGTCGATGCCCTACGAAGAAGTTATGGAAGAAGATGGCTCCATGATTGAAGAATTTGAATTTCATCCATGACATGATGCAGAAAGGAGGAGCTCTTCAAGCAGTTGAAAGTACCATGATCTCCATTGATGAGCAAATAGTTGTTGTTGGTAACAAGTCCCCAATTAAGAGGGAGCTTGGGCAAGTACCTAGTTAAGAGGGAACTTGGGTATATTCCTTTTATAGGAATGAGTAGATACTGCCTAGTTGAGAGGGAGAGATACACACATCATTCTTGACTTCATTATGAAGAAAGAATGGAGGATTGGGTAAGCATTTGAATTTCGATACTCTTTGAGGATGAGGTAGGGCATCCAATAGGTAAGAGTAGCCAAAGAGGAAATTCCATGAGGATGTGTAAATTCAAGATGGGAATGGTCCTAGAAGGACATACCTTGCGAACATCCAAATGGGGTATATGCCTTGAAAGACAATGATGAAGATGTCTATAAATCATTTGTCTCCCCAACATTGTGGAGAGATAGAGTAGTTATTCAAGGCCTTGCTATGTGACAATGCTGGTTAATATGATGAGATGCACTTATATAAGCTGAGAAGATAACTTATGAGATGGCTTACCAATCCGACTCTTCTTATGAGAATTCTTTAGTATGAGAATGTCAAAGTACCTTGTATGTATTATGAATACCTCCCTAATTAAGAGGGAGTGTTGAAATAGGTAACTATGTTCGTTCTTCATAAATGTGAAATGTACTCTTGATTCTTGTATATTGAAAAAAGAAAGAAAAAATATTATTATTATTTTTGTAGCATGGGTTTCATGCTCAAGGTCAATTTATTTGTAGGTCAAGCACCCATTGAGTGCTTCTAGTGTTTGTCATAGAGTCAAGAAGTCAATTGAGCCGTTGTCATGTATGAAAGACCCCATTGGGCATGTTATATCATGTAAAGAAAATTTATGTAAGTCAATTTGAGTCATAAAGACCCTCTAAGATCAAGTTGGCCACATTGCAACAAGTCGACTTTCAAGGGATGATAAGTCGGCCTCATAAGGGTTGTTCAACCTCCATAAGAAACCTATATATAAGGGAGAACTTGACCTCATCAAGGGAGGATCCATCAAGTTCGTAGAAGAGCACAAGAAAGACAAGGAGACATAGCGAAGAAGGAGAGAAGATCTAAAGAATGAGAAATAAATTTTTTTGGACTGTTTTGGGCCACACGTTTGAAACTAGGGCATCATTATTGTTGCAGTTAGACCTCATTGCAGATCTGTCAAGAGAAGCTGAAATTTGAGAGCAAGAAGATCAAGAAAGGAAATTGAGTTATCAAAGAAGAGGAAGCACATCAAGCAAAGGAGAGAGAAGGTTATTTCAACCACTAAACCACCCACACGTGCGACATTGTAGTAATTGCAGAAGGTCAAAATTGCAGGTTAGTGAGGTCGGAATTGCAGCTCCGAAATTTTGGTCAAAGGAGAAGTTACAGTTGCTATAAGACAAGTTTGACTTGGGTTGACTTTGTGGGAAGCAAGTTCATCAAGGAGAAGCTTGACTTGGTTTTGGAGGGGTCTTTATCAAGGGTCTTAGGTCTTGGAATTCGTCATTTGAAGATTCTATAAGAAGATTAAAATTATTGTGGGTTTACCTCTCAAGAGGAGAGGTTTTGGCCTTGGCTAGCAGCCTATATTTTGTGTCCTCTTGTCTCATTGATTTTCATAGTTTGGTAGTTGTTTGATGAAAAAAATGGTATAATAATCAAGTAAAAGAAGAAGCTAACTACAAAGTACATCAAGATATAAGAAGAAATAAATTATTTTCTTCTTATTTCTCCTATCAAAGATAAGAAATCACCCTAATCTGTCTGCCCTTGATTTCTCAACACCAACGAAGGTATAGACAAGGGCACTGTAGAAAACATTTCCAAACCCGACTTAGTGAAGGATGTGTCTAATGAAAAGAGGACACCATTGAATAGAAGGACATAAGACAATGAATGCAAACATTGAAAGAGGATGCGTCTTAGTTAATTTCCACTTTTAGAACGGGCAAGACTTCAACCTAAGGTGTCACTTGAGACAAGAAAGGAGAAAATCGAGCAGGACACAATTCAGATCCCCCCTTTAGAGATCATTGAGAACATGCTTTTTAACTAGATAATGTATAAAGGATTGAATATTAGAAGGGACATTTGAAGCGACATCAAATTAGAAGATAAAGACACTGAGTTAAACAATGTAAAAAGAAGAAAAGAAGATGGACAAAAAGGAGGACAAGACAAGAAAGGAGGGAGAAGGCATGGCAAAAATTTGGTGTAGCTTTTGAATATAATTTTGCATGTGTAGATGTGGCTAAAGACAAGCAAATTCAAGAATTTTTGAGTTGCATAAGGGACATAACAATGTAGTTGGGAGGCTATAATGCATTTTGGGATAAAGTAGTGTTGTATGGGCTTTTAGGCCTATGATAAAACTGATATTTTGAAAGTAGTTATGAACATTTATTGTATGTCAACTTACTAAGTGGTGTCCTTGTGTATAAGTGATCAAAGTGGAATTTCTCTTGTATATAGTAGATTTTGGGAGTGTCAAATAAGGATAATTGGCATTTATCTTATGATCAAGGTTGACCATGTCAAGTTAGTGGTAGACAATTTATATAGGGTGGTGGAGGGTTAGTGGCACGTGCCCATCTTGTATAAAAGGTTACATAGTTTTCATAGATGGGCTATTTTTAGTTGTTGATTAGCCATGTTGTTAATGATTAGTTCCTCATGAGGTTGCCAGTTCAATAGTTATTGTTGATACTCTAAGGAAGTTGTTGAAATCTCTTGTATTGTAATTGTATCAAAATTATTCGTTCTATGTTGATGGATAGTTTTGTTATTGGCACATCACAAGTTGAGTGTTGTGATCTTGATCATGGTAAATTGTTGGGGAATGGTGGTTATAATATTACTTTGTTTTTGCCCCCTTTTAATAGCTTTTGGATTAATTAAGGGACATCCTATAGTATGTTTTACTAAGATTCAAGTCAATTCTACTAGAGGCTTATCATTATATAGCATCACAAGTGACCACCGAAGGTTATGATTATTAAAGGATAAGCATGATCTTGAAGAGTTATCTTGCAATTGGTTTAATAGATTCTTGTGTTTTTCATATGCCCTTGGCCAGAAAGTTACCAAAAATATTCCCATACAAAGGGTTAAGGAGTGAAGATTGCAAATCAAGATTCCTCTGAGCCTTGATACCGAGAGGAAATCCCCTTACAATGCAAATTTGAGGACAGATTTTCAATGTTTCACCCCCCTCAATTGCTCGAATGATCCATTTGGCACAAATTTCTTGTTCCTATGTATAGGAATGAATGATCCGAAGGTCTACCAATCCTTAGGGAAGCAAAATGAGCTCTAGGTAAACTCAATGAAATCCCTTTTTTACCTTGAGCATTTGCCAAGAGAAAGTTTTTGGGGTGCTTGTCTAGTCTTTGATAAGTTGATTGTGAAGGTACCCAACATTAGGGATAATGCATATAGCTAATTTTAGTGCAAATTTAGAAGTTAGCAGACAGGGAGAGTGCCTTTATGATTCATTTTTTTCCCAGTTCTTTGTAACATGCTACTAGAGTTCCTTAGGTGAAGGTATGAAAATCAAATGGAATCCCAGGGAACTTAAAAATTTGTTCTGGTTGAGTATCACCCAACCTAATCTGGAAATCTAGTTCAACATTTCCTTTTGGCTCTGATGATAGCATTGTATTTTTTCTTCCTCAATCTTACAGCTAGAAGCCTCACAAATATATGTATAAAATCCATGGAGTTGTCCAAAGAGCATGTGTCTTCTATTTCGTGAATCGGTGATAGAGTGGACATTACTTCATTTGTGCCTTCGCCTTGGAAAGTAGAATACACTAGCCATCTTGGATAATTCTATGATGAATGAGATTCCCGAGGGCTTCAACTACAATAACATAGAAAGTTGGGGCAGGGGGATGTTCAAGCCTTATTGATTTAAAGTTTAAACAAATCATTTTACTTAATTAATGGAAATATAGGTTGTTGCAGCCATAAAAAGAGGTTTAACTGCATTTCTAAATCAATTGAAAAAACCAAGAGCTCGAAGGATGGATAGAATTAGAGGCCACTCTACCCCTATCACATGCCTTTAAAATCTTGATAAACATGGCATTGAGGACCAAGGTGTCTAGCCAATTGGATCCCCTCCTGAAGAACATCATTATCATGAATGTGCCTTTTTTGTATCAAGTAAGTCTGCTCTAGTTGAAAAAATAGTAAGGACTCCCAAGGCCAAAGCTTTGGAAAGAATTTTATATGGGACACTGAGGAGTGGTATATGTTGTTGGCTTGAGATTTGTTTAGGTTGTTCTGGTTCCTGGATTAACTTGATCAACCCCCTATTAATAATTTTTTGAAGGGATGTTTTTATCCAAGGCATCTTTGTAATCTTGGGGGAGATGAGGTCCAACAAAGTCCTAGGTGGCCTTATAAACTCACATTGAAGGTTGTCGAACCTTGGACACTTATCATTTTCGATTTCTTTAACCACAATAGTCAAGTCATCGAAGATTGATTCTTGCTTACAAGGCTGCTCACGCTAAGTAGAATTTACATGTAACAACATCAAGGCATGTTAGGGACCTACTCTAACCTTCCTACTTTGGGGTACTGTAATAATTAATATTATGAGGCCATATTCTTTGAATAAGGTCCATTAGGTAGTTGGTAAGTGTTTGGTGTAAACTGGGCTTGATTTTGAAGAAGAATGTTTTTAGTGGCCTTCTAGAATTTTTTGGGAGCCTTTGGTGCCAATTTTGATTGAAGATTCTGAAACCCTTCACCATCCTTGTCCAAATCAATGGATTTTTTTAAGTTTTGAAGGACATTTTTGGCAAGCCCTATTTGTGACTTGCTTGACACTTGAAAGGGATATTTCATGATCAAAATTTGTTTATGCACCTTTGTCATTGTCTTTATGGTAATTTTCCACGAATCGGTTTGCTGAGATCAACAGTGACACAAATTCAAGCATAAGATGTTAGTTTCTTCTCCAAAGTCCTATTTGTGACTTGCTTGACACTTGAAAGGGATATTTCATAATCAAAATTTGTTTATGCACCTTTGTCATTGTCTTTATGGTAATTTTCCATGAATCGGTTTGCTGAGATCAACAGTGGCACAAATTCAAACATAAGATGTTAGTTTCTTCTCCAAAGTCCTCAAAGTTCCTTGTGAGATCAAATTATAAACCCAAAACAATCCCTAATCATCGTTAAACGATAATCATTCCAAAATTTAAAAGACAAGAAGGGCAGGTGAATCCTAAATGGGATATTTTGATGGATTGCCAAGTGTAAGGTCAAAATCATCTAATGAATATTTGTATTAGAAACCAAGGTCTTCTCTTAAATATCCTAACCCATTCCACCAAAGAAACACAAACCAATAGGAAGTATAATCTTTGTGGGAGGGATAAATCAAAGTTTTTCTAAAGCTTCCAATTCTCACAATCTATCCTGTGAGAGTTATCTTATATGGTCTTATATGGTCATCAACTTCTGAACTTGCAAATTAAACCTTTGGATTGAAGTTTGGCCAACTCTCTAGCTATTTTTCTAGAGATGATATCAATAACTGTCTTAGAGTGACTTCGAAGTGGGGCATGACTTCCCTTTGAGGTTCCTCTTGGAGATAAGTGATAAGCTCATCTTGCGAGGTAAGGCCATTCACCCCACTATAGAGTCCTTGAACTTTTTGTGTTGAAACGATTTTCTTTTCACCACGCTCCACTCCAAAACATGCATTCTCAGTTATCTTTTATTAGAAATTCGTTCATTAAAAAGTGTCCATTCAATTGAAAGTGCTGGATAATGAGAAAATAACGCAACCTACCTTGGACATCCAACTATCAATAGATTCCCAACGTTATTCGAAAAATAATCTCATCAGTTTCTAACTTAAGAAAGCTTTCAGGTTCAATTTCTTTTGGTTGTTTTCTAATTAATTTTCTCTTGGATTGAGGAATCAAAGACCCTTAAGCTTTCATTTCAAAGGAGATTATGGCTCTTTCTCCTTATCCTCACCATTAGCATCGAGCTGGAAACTACCAACTTTGTCTCACTGCTGTGAGCATTGCCATTATGAACACCACAAAAGCGCAGTATTCAACTTTAGCACATTAATTGAGAGGCATTACCTTCAGCACCCTTGTCTCCACCATCCTCGTTCTCTAAGCGGGCATCTAGATTCCATATTATTCTATTTTATTTTATTCCATTTTTTTCAATTTTATACTCTCATACTCCCTTTTCAAGCTTGTCATTGCATAGTTCACTAATGCCTTATTTGAGTGCAAATTGTAGCTCTTTCTTGATGGGCCTCACTTGTACTACTTGAACAAGCTTATTTGCTTTCATTGTTTTGAATTCTTTACCATGATTAACTAGCATGACTTGTGATCAGGATTTTCCATGCTAACCCTAAAACATTTCTAGTTGCAATTGTTCTCTTTTAAATGGCATCAGTTTATTAGAAACGATTATCAGCATAATTATAAATACGTGTTTTTTGGTTGCAATCCTGTTTTTCAACCAATTGACAATATCATATTAATTTTGAAAAATAGAAGGCATCATCTAGTAGCAGCTATCACTATGTTAGTGAGTACCCCGCAACTGCTTCGGTCAAACAGGGAAGAATAGAGAAGAAAAAAGAATTATTGTATCAATGTCTGGACGAAAAAGAAGAATAGAGAAGAAAAAGGAATTATCGTATCAATGTCTGGAAGAAAAATTATTGTGGATCTCGTGTTGATTATTTCTATGTTCCCTTTTTTTACAAAATTGGCACCTTTATATCAATACAATTATGATAATAATATTAATCCTCGTACCTGGGTTGGCAATTCTCTTTCTTTCTCTTCAACATGTAAAAGTGGCATTATTACATGGAAAAAAGTAGAAACCCGGATCAAATGAAGGCTGCGTTCTTTTCAAAAACTCCTATCAGTATATGGAAAATAGCATTCCCTTGTTACTATTTTGGGTGACAATGTTTTTATGAAATTTGCTGTGATCATAAATGTTTGCGATCGTTATGATCGATCATTATTTGGTGTGCCTGTGAAATTTTACTCTCTGTAGTTGGTATTATGTTATGGAAAGTTTTACATATGATAAATGGATTTGGGTGTGTCCGAAACAAGGCTGAAAATAAGGCATTGTTTGTTGAAAGGAAGATAATATTTATAATCTTCATTATTTTGGTCTGCTAGTAATTTTTTGTGTGAAGTTGGTGTCATGTTATGGAAAATACTACATATTACGAATGGAGTTAACTATGTCCAAAAATAAGGATGCAAGTGAGGCATTGTTACTTGAAAGTAAAATGCTATTTCATCTTTACCATTTTGGATTTGGTTATAATAATCATTTTAATATTTTGCAGGCGTTGTCAGCAAAAAATGATGCTGAACAAACAAGTTTTGGGGCACCTTTGTCAGCTTTTGTGTCTGAAAAATGATTTGCTGCCACTTGACAGATAGGGATTGAAACAATGAAAGAAGCAAGTTAACCATTTACATTTTTAGTTTCTCGGGAGTAATATCTACCACTTTTCTTTTTGAGATTGGACCAAGTAATTTGGTTACGCGGCACGCCTTTTCCACGTATCTGTGTCCATGCCTTTTGTGCAATATTCTATTTGAGTTATTCAGTACTGGTCTTTGTGGGATGTAGAGGGAATTCTTCAACTGGCATAACTTTAAGTTTCAGTCTATAAGTGTGCCAATATCTCAGAGTTGTTTTTTTGGTTAAAGTACAAAATACTCATTGGTTGGAATTATTTGGTGTAACACAACTATTCCCAAGGCATGAGATCCAATAGTTGTAGTTTCAATCCAAATATTACCCTCTAATAAGCTCGGAGTGAATGGAAATGGAACTTGCAACACGTGTCCATTGTCATGTGATACTAACATGCTATTTAACCAAATATTGTTTACTATAGTTTTGATGGAATGATTCAATTTTGGTTTGAATGAGTTATGCATAATATTAATTTCTTTGATAGATGGTATGAGGTATGAGATCTACATATGTATTGGAAAGTATGCGTGACCACTTATGATTTCAAAAAATACAATCGGTTATTCTAATTACACAGACAGATGAAAATACAAAATATATTCAATAAATTGTAGTACTATTTTATTGGCAATATTGTCTTGGGTAATAGTTTGTTATTGTTGTTGTTTTTTGTTGCTGTTGTTTAATTAGTGCAAGTTGGGTAGGTGATTTTTATTAGATCGTGTCAAAAAATATAAGATAACATTGTCTTGTCATTCACATGGGAAACTAGACAGTAGCATAACATTACTGCTTTTGTCGAAGTAAAAGGTTTAAAACTGATAATAAAATCTATTAAATATCGTCTGTTAAACAAGCTACATCTTAGCTTGATGGCTTGATATCCTTGATCAACGTTTTTAACAAGAAGTATGGCTAACTAACATATTGATGAATGCCATAGACAAACTTCTATTCAGTAGGAGAGTCCACGTGGATCGTGACTAGTGGTCCTATCTCCTTGTTTGAGTCCATGAATGCCATGTTGCCAAGCTTCTTTGCCATTGTTGCAACTTTGTTGTCCAACCTTCTGATTTTCCTTTGCACTTCATCCGTGCTTAACACGATTTTCTGTTGTTGTATTGAGCACTCTAGTATTTCACCCATTATTGTTTTAAGTTGCCAATAGATGTTAATTGTTTGCATATGACCAATGCGTCACATTCTCGTGCTCCCTGTGTCTGGAACCCAACTTTCAATTTCTTACTCAACCTCTGAATTGGCTATGAACTTTCAATTCTAGCTTCCTTCTCGACTTCCTCAATTTCACTCCGTATTGTTGGAGGGGTGTTCTTGTAGTAGATATTAATAGAATGCTCTACTGCCATCTGGTCATGAAAGGTGGTAGGTACATTGGCACTACAATAACCCCTCCTCCTCGGGGCATAATTTTCCAACAACAAAGAGAGCAGTACCAAAGTTCAAAGAGAAGAAAGAGAAGCGGATGGCAGACTACCTAGAGAAGAACAAAGAGCAACTCAATTCTTAAAGAAATAAGACTAAGTCAGGTTAGAGACAAAGGCCAACACAAAACTTAGAGATCACCCACCTTGAAAACATAGACCCACCCAAATCTCAAAGAGAGGAAACACTGATTTAAACTCTCTTAAGCGATTAGAAAAGGACAACATTATCTAATAGAGAAGATATATTCTAGAACTATAACAAAGACCCGATCAAAAAAGCTTAAACACCCACTAGCATAGCCCTAATTTGCAATCCAACAAATATTAGAAATTGAGATAGAGGGCAATGTCACACACAAATCACACTTTGATATCTTAATTGATCACCACAGTTAATAAATCGCTAACTTCAACACATCTAGATCATGACTACAACTCATACATAAAAAACAACAACATCTAGATTGACTCCTCGTGACTCATAATGACAACTACACATGACATGGAAACATTACTTCCAACACTCTCTCTTAATGCTTCCATGTAACAAATATAGAAAACACATATTACAACAATAAATGATATTTGTCATATTTTTTTGATATGGTCACCACTAGCACTCATATCCACTCTGAATTCTCAAGATTAATGTTCTTTTCTTGACCACGCTTTCAAGCTTTTCACTTTATCCATTTAAGACATAATCGCTTCAAACCATCGTTGGTGTACTTGCAGAATTGACACTTTTCAACCTCCTGGAGCGCAACAGGTTAGTCTCGATACTGAACCATCCTATGGCACTGTCAACATCTGTGAATCCACGTCCCTCCACAACCTTCATTAGTGATCTAGGGTAACATTATAGGTACAAATGTCTTCAACAAACAATTGTACAACTTGACGTTGAATAAAATAACTTGTATTGATGCTCTCAGAGCATAACTGGTCACACCAGCTTGACTTTATTAAGAACTACCCGTGACTAATGTTCTCGGAGCACCACTAGTCACATTAGTTTGATGAAGTGTTGGTATGTTCTTTGTGACTGTTGCACCATTTGACTTTTGCACAATATAATAGCGTACTACAAATTTAATTCACACCATTGAATACAACATAATAAAAAAACACTAGCTTTGCCCAAATTACGAAATAATAGGCACATCAATATGAATTTGTTGCAGATCTATACTCTTCTCTTTAACTAGCAACAACTAGCACTTTGTCCATCAAGAACAATGCTCCCTTCCTGATAACAATAGTGAACATGATCTCAATAGACGCTTTGAGCTTCTCCATATTAAAGGTAGCCGCAACGATCCGATGTTGGTGAGACCACCATTAACAACAAACACACCTTTCTTGAGCACAACTGACAAGAAAATGAAAAATTAATTATTTGTAAGTCAACAATCGTCTCTGGCAAGGAATTTATGACAAAGATCCTTTTATTACTAATAAAATTTCATATTGAGAGACAAAATGGAGTGTGTGTTTATTGTCTATTCGAATCATTTCTATAGAGCGTGGCTAAATTTGGTCGTTGTCGTCATGGTGAGGAGCAAATAATTGTGCAATCTGGCAATCTACAAGTCTATTTATTGTTGTTGATTTCCAACTACTAAAAGTCGATGAGATTGTAGCCTTTTAGATATCTGCCGCTGTGGTTTCAATCAGGTCGTCCGCTTCTTTTGTGTGCCAAGAAATCAATGTGTTTGTATCTTTTAATAGTAATGAAGAAAACTGGAGCACTAGGCCTGGACTACTATGTTCCTTTAACAACAACGCTATTGAACATCGATTTCATACTCTGGCTTCTTCTCACAATCATGCTCAACAATTTTGCTTAAGATTCCAAAGCTACACCAAAAACAAATCTACACCCAGAAACACAGAAATCAAACACTAAACTAATCTATGCACAAATGATTAGCTCTCACGACTCTCACATTTTCCTGGCCTTCCCGTAAGGGAATCAAGCCAGAGCATGTTCTGATACCATATTAGAAATTGAGATAGAGAGCAATGTCACACACAAATCACACTTCGATATATTTATTGATCACAACAATTACAAATATATAGGACATAAATCGCTAACTTCGATACATCTAGATCACGACTACAACTCATATATAGGAAACAACAACATCTAGATTGACTCCTCGTGACCCATAATGACAACTACACATGACATGGAATCATTCCTTCCAACAACAAGAATATTGGAATGAATGAGATAAAATGAGAGTTCAAACTAGAAATTACCTTCGTGAGAAGAAGCTACTAAGGCTAGGACCTTGCCACGAGGAATAACCAAGGATGAAATTCAGGGTTGTCCCTCTTTTCTTTAAGACCTTGATTTTAATAGGATTGAGCCAAAGGCTCTCACACTGTGACAAAGGTTTAAACACCCATACTAGAATTTGTTGTTCAAGAAAGCCCAATCAAAATTCCCAAGAAACCAAAGATAGTATCGTGTATCACCGAAATTTTCAGATGATATATCTTGGAACTTATTTACCAGATGAGGATCTCAATAGAACCAACCTAATTTGAATATGATATATAGAGAGCAAACATAGAATTGTGAGGGGCTTTTGGTTTTTTACTACAACCAAATGTAGAACATAAACTCTCTTTAGTTAATTTTGTCAAATTAGAGGATGAACTGTCACTGTTAGATTTAATAAGCAATAGAGAGATGACGAACAACTTATGATGTGAGAGCATACCCATTCATAAAATCTAGTAGAATCATAGGTATTCAATGTAATATATCAGGCTAATTTTTCCACAATCCTGCAGCTCTGAAAACCAAATAAACACATAATATCTGTTGTTATTGCCATGAATGCACTGCTAACGGATCTCCCTTGAGTGAGTTGGTTATCCTTTGAGTGGAGAGGCATTGTATCACTAAACCATACAAATACCATAATTGCACCTTGTTCCATTAACTTCACTTCACACTATGCATGCATCTTGTTTGCATTCCTTTGCCAAGTTGAGGGATCCGTCACCCTCCATTTATTTCGACAACGCTTGTTCATCATCGTTTGTCAGTGTGGAATTGATAGTCACCCGCCGTGGGGAGTAACAAAGTTTTATGTGATATGATCTATGACATTTATAATGATGTGCCGGATTATTAAAAAGATGATTCATATTATACAACAATGTTAATTCAAACCTGAATACATTCACGAAATTATTTTTAGTGATTGAGACAAACCAATGGAAATTGTCACTAATGCAAAATAAATGTTGTGTACACTCTTTTTTTTTTCCATTTCAAAGAGCTTTGATTAGTTCATGTCACTTATTGCGCCGAGAGGCGCATTCTACAACCCAGTATGACCCCGATGTGTAAGCATGTCGGAGGCCAAAAAAAAATGTCGGCTTGAACAATAACTTACATAAACATATAAATGAACAATTAAAAATTCATTAAAAATAAATTTAAACGATATAAACTTAAAATATGAAGAGGTTTATGGTAAATGAATAAAATATGGTAAATAAGTAAAAATATAAATAAACCATAGATATGGTAAATAAATAAAACCTCTTTTTATATTACTCAGGAGGTATGGTAAATAAATAAAAATATAAATAAACTACATGTATGGTAAATAAATAAAACTGATTTTTATATTTACTTAATAAACCACTTTATATTTACAAAAACTGAAAAAGGAGTTTTATTTAAATGAAGCCTATGGGACAAATTATTAATAATACCATGGGCCAAATACCATGGGACAAATTATTAATAATACCATGGGAAAATACCATGGGCCAAATAACATGGACCAAATTATTATTAATACCATGCCAAAAAAAACATTATTAACCCTAACATTAATATTAAAATATCAATATTATTAAATTTAATATGTTTAGAGTAATACAATATTATATTTATTATATTGTAATATATATTAATATATCATGATATATGATAGAGGTGGAGAAATAGGGGGAGTGACAAGGGAGATATGGAGATAAATTGAAGGAGAGGGGAGAAGAGGAATGAAGAGGGAGAGAGAGTTAAAGAAGGGTAAGAGAGGGAGAGGGAGACATAAAGATGGAGGTGGGAGAGAGATAAGGAGAGGAGGGAGAAGGAGAGAGGATTGGAGGGTAGAGAGTGAGAGAGAGAGAAAGAAGGGGGAAGGGAGAGGGAGGTAGGAGAGAAAGGGAGAGAGAGAAAGGATGAGAGGAGGAGGAGAGAAGGAGGGATAGAGAGATGGAGTTGGAGGCGGAGCGAGGAAATGAAGAAGAAATACATAGAGAGGGAGTGAAAAGGGAGAGATGGAGAGAGAGTGTGTATGCTTATGGGTGAGATAAAGATGCATAGGTGTGATGGAGACAAGGGGGGAGAGAAGAAGAAAGGGGGAGTGATGGAGACAAGGGGGGAGACAAGGATAAAGGGAGAGTAACAGTAAGATAGTTGGAGAGTGAGATAGAGTGATGGGGGAAGAGAGAGGATTGGAGGACAGAGAGAGAGAGAGAGAAAGAAAGAGTGTTGGGGGGTCAAATAGAAGGAGGCGAGAGAGGAATGATGAGAGAGAGGAAGAGAGTGATGGGGAAAGAGAGGATTGTAGGGGAGAGAGAGAGAGACAGAGAGATGGGGGAAGAGAAAGGGAGGTAGGAGATAAAGGGAGAGAGAGGAAGGAAAAGAAAGGGGACTTGAAAGAGGGGAGGAGAGAGGTAGGGATAGAAATATGGATTTGGAGGGGGAGAGAGGGATATATATATATATATATAGAGAGAGAGAGAGAGGGTGAGAGAGGAAGGAAAAGAGAGGGGACTTGAAAGAGAGGAGGAGAGAGGGGATGAGAGAGGGAGGGATAGAAATATGGATTTGGAGGGGAAGAGAGGGAGGGATTGAGAGATAGAGTTGGATGAGGAGAGAGGGAGAGAAGAAGAAATACATACCAAGTGAGTAGTGGAGAGAGAGGGGGAGTGACAAGGGAGAGATGAAGAGGGAGTGTGTATGTTTTGGGGTGAGATATAGAGAAAAATAAGGAGATATGGAGAGAAGGGGGGAGAGAAGGAGAGAGAGAGAGGCATATGGTAACAAAGTTGGAAGGTGAAGATAGAGAGAGAGAGGGGGGGAGAGAAAGGAAGAGAGAGAGTGAAGAGAGGTACGGAAAGAGATATGAAGATGGAGAGGGAGAGAGGGGGAGGTAAGAATGAGGACATAGAGGGTGAAGATGGAGAGAGAGAGAGAGGGAGTGATAAAGAAGATGGAGAGAGAGGGCGAAAGGGTAGCAGGAAGGAAGAGAGATAGAAGCGAGAGAGGAAGGGAAGGGGAAAAGAGAGAGAGGAGGAGGAGGAGGGAGTGATAGATTGATAGATAGATAGATTGGAGAAAGAGATTTTATGTTTTGGAGTTGATATAGAGAGATAGAGTGAGATATAGATATAGAAGTAAGGTGAAGAGAAAAAAAGATAGATGGAGAGGAGGTAGGGACAAGGAAATTGATAGAAATGGAGTGAGAGAGAGTGTGTCTTTGGTGGGGTGAGATAAAGAGAAGAAGGAGAGATGGAGGGATATATAGATATATATGGGGGAGAGAGGGAAGAAGATTTCTTGCAGTAGATGCATTTATTTTAGTGTAGATGGTGATCTCTAATCCTGTTTTATTTCTTGCACTAGATGAATTGATTTTGGTGTAGATGCTGATTTCTATTGATATTTGATTACTTACACTAGATGGATTGATTTTAATGTAGATGATTTCTAATACTATTTGATTGCTTGCACTAAATGCATTAATTTCAGTGTAGATGACGATTTCTAATCCTATTTGATTGATTTCACTAGATGCATTAATTTTAATGTAGATTTTGATTTTTGGTTATATTTGATTTCTTGCACTAGATGAAATGATTTCAATGTAGATTATTTTTAATCCTATTTGATTGCTTGCACTGAATGCATTGATTTCAGTGTAAATGGTGATTTCTAATCCTATTTGATTTCTTTCACTAAATGCCTTGATTTCAGTGTAGATGGTGATTTCTAATCTTATTTGATTGTTTGCACTAGATGCATTAATTTCAATGTAGATGTTGATCTCTAATTATATTTGATTGCTTGCACTAAATACATTGATTTAAATGTAGATGATTTAACTAAATGCATTGATTTAAATGTAGATGATTTATAATCCTATTTGATTTCTTGCACTAAATGCATTTATTTCAGTGTAGATGGTGATTTCTAATCCTATTTGATTGCTTGTACTAGATGCATTGATTTCAGTGTAGATGTTGGTTTTAAATCCTATTTTCCTACCTGCACTAGACTCATTTATTTGAGTGTAGATTATGATTTCTAATCATATTTGATTACTTGCATTAGATGCATTTATTTTAGTGTAGATGTTTTTTTCTATTATTATTTGATTTCTTGCATTAGTTGCATTGATTTCAGTGTATATGTTGATTTCTAATTTGATGTAATTGGATATATGATGGTACATTAATTTTAAAGTCATTGGATTAATAGTGTGTGTGCAATGATTTCAGTGTAAGAACAAAATATTATTGACAATGTACATTCATTTTTGTGTTATAGTAATTCAACCTATTAATATTGGAGAGCAAGAGAGACAAGGTATGATGTTTACTACAACAGATCGAGCTAAATTTTTAAATGGTTTACCATTCCAACTGTCCTTTTCAAATAATCAATATGAAAATATGACAAAACTAACATGGGTGAAAATAAGAATAGTAGAAGAAAATAGTTTGAAATTGATCACAATGAAGACTATTCGTAATTGACTACATTCTTATTATTTATAGTTTCTATCATTCAATATTATTACATTGTCACTTTGCATTCAAAATTTTATTTCATCATCAAATTTATTTTACAATATTTATCATCTCAACAAACTTAGGTAAATAATCAAATTTAAAATTAAAATGACTCAATAAATCTCGGACATATTTAACATATTTAAAATGGTTATGTTAATATTAGATGTATTTACATATTATTGATAAAATTAAGCATATTTTCCTCATATTATCGATAGATTTTCCTTGGTCACACATGACTGAAACCAGCCTAGATCCATCTTAACTCTGGATCTATCAAGTGCTGAGAGGGATCAAATCTCTCGAGGTGAAAACCTTTCCTCAAGTTTTGCACTCAAAAAAGAGGTTTTCACCTCGAGAGATTTGATCCCTCTCTGCGCTTGATAGATCCGGAGTTAAGATGGATCTAGGCTGGTATAAGGGATGTCATTGAACTCTAGGATATATTCCTTTTGTGTTAATGATTGAAACCCTTTGTCGAGGCTCCAAGAAGATAGATTGTATGTGTTAACAACATTTTTTTTTCCTCACAAGCAAGCTAGTTTTATTTGTTGTTCAATTGACCTTTGTAATCAATTTTGAAGGCATATTGTACATCTATAATGCAGCTAAATCAAAATGGTCGCTATGTATATTTTGAATATTATGGCATTGGTGCTAATAAAGTCAATGATAATTTTACTCTCTCCAAGCTAATTACAATCATTATTATTAATTTTGAGGATAGAAGGTAATGATAGTCAACTAGAGGCAATAAACATAAAAGAAGCTATAATTATGTAATGGTTTCAAGAAGCATGTAAACCTAAGTACATTTCATGATTGAAGTGGTGGACATGTTGGAAATTTTGTGGAAATTTTGAAAGAGATGCTTGATTCTTGGATTTTTTTTTTTTAGAAAATGTATTTAGAGCATAAGTTTTCTTTGAGCACTCTATTTTTTTCAAAGTAACAATGCCAAAACCACGACCTAGACAGTTAAGGCCGGGAGCATGTTGCAAACAAAAGGGACGGAAGGGCAGGTGCACACTGAATAGGCAGACCGACCTTTACGATCCATGATCTAACTACAAGCTTTTTAATTGCAAAGGGGACATTATTCTTTGTTGTTGCCCCTTAATATGAAATTAGTATCACCTTTTCCTACTTTTAAGAAAAATGTGCCACCTAGTTGGTAAAAATATATTTGTCGAATTGTTGCTCCTACTTTAATGTTGTTTTTTCTATCATGTTCAACCCTTGCAACAACACAGTTATTGGATGAAAGTCTATGCACACTATCAACGCTTAAAAATGATCGTTTATGAGTCTCTCGACACAAAGTTGATCACTTCTCATTAATATTGAATTTGTTTTTGTAAGCTTGGTGTCATAGTGAGAGTTTTTTTAATATTAATTTCCAAAGAATAAATTGAACATATCATATTATAAATCCTTACTATTATGAAAGTCTATGCACACTATCAACCCCTAAAAATAATCGTTTATGAGTCTCTCTTGACACAAGTTGATCACTTCTCATAAATATTGAATTTGTTTTTGTAAGCTTGGTGTCATAGTGAGAGTTTTTTTAATATTAATTTCCCAAGAATAAATTGAACATATCATATTATAACATCCTTACTATTATACTTATTAAGGAAAACCTTGAATGATAAATGTATATTGGACTTCATTATGTACAATATAACTACAATTTATTATATATTTTTGAATAGCATGCTCTTATTTTCTCCTCATTATGTGATCCATAAGTTTTTATTCATAATTATTTGATTTATAAATTGCTTTAACAATTGCGCCCATGCATAACATTAATGTGTTCACTGACAAAATCTAAGATGAACTTTGAAAAGTGGAAATTGATTCATGTTGTCTTCCCACATAAACCAACATAAAACCAAGAGTTACCGATAGATCACATATGCAAGGGATGAAATAACACAAATGAAAATAATATATTAATGGTTAAAGTAAGCTACATGCCTCATTTAGCGAATAGTGAGAACTTTTTAGTGCTAATTTCCCAAGAATAAATTGGACATATCGACTTATAACATCCTTACTATTATGCTTATTAAGGCAAACCTTGAATCATAAGTGTATATTGGAGTTCATTATCTACAATATAACTATGATTTATTATGCCGATGGATTCCACCATGAAATCTCAACCATCCATTCAATTAAAATAAAAAATTTCTTCAAACCTCTAATGAATTCCACTTCATATAACTTGGTTTGAAAGAGATTGAATCAAATGGATATGTTCAAAATTGAAGAGTAATTTATTTTTTATAATGAAAAATCATAATCAATATCACCAAAGAAATACATCACATGACAACATCGTTATTATTATTTTTAAAATAATGGTATTATGTTATCCTATTTCATTTCACAATACTTTGACATTTTTTTCCAAACTATATTAAGAAAGAAAGTTTCAATTTAAATGTTTATTTTTTATCTAATATATATATATTTTTAAATTAAATTATAATCGAAGTTAATGATAGGACACTAAAATGGTAATAATCATGATTTTTTTAATTTATTTATAAAATAATGTTAGTTTTGTATTTAAAGTTGTTATTTAATCGACATTTGAAAATTATTCCTATTGGCATATATCAACCACATTTACTAATGTGGTTGTGCTAGTTATAGTATTTTGAATATCATACTCTTATTTGCTCTTCATTATGTGATCTATAAGTTGTTATTCATAATTGTTTGATTTATAAGTTGTTTTTATAATTGCACCCATGCATAACAATGATGTGTTCACTGACTAAATCCAAGTTGAGCTTTGAAAAGTGGTAATTGAGTCATATTGTCTTCCCACAAATGTGCAAACAAACATAAAACCAAGAGTTACCCATAGATCACACATGGAAGGGATGAAATGACACAAATGGTAATAATATATTAATGTCTAAAGTAAGTTGCATGCCTCATCTAGCACATTCTATCAATCTATATATTCCAACTTATGATACATTAAAAGAATGTTACTTATATAACAATAGGATGGCACATAATTACAAACCCATTATACTACCATCTCTATGTCAACTACTAGACTAATTTGTTACCCTGATATAGTTGCCATGACTACTAAGTTAACTTCCAGTTGACTGGCTAATGTACGCCAATCATGTTTCATTGTTGAAGCATTATAATTCGAATAGAAATACTCCAATACAAAATTTACAAGTTGATGAACATCTTTGTATGAGTATTAATAGTCATCATGTAGAGTTATTTGTTCTCTATTAAAATTCAAAATTTGCTTGGCGAGTAGTTGATATTGTTGGGACAAGAGATGAACTTGGACTTTGACCTTAGAGTTACCAATAAAATAATAAAAATTGGACACTTGACATTGAAGGAAAATGTGTAAAATGTATAGTGCTAGTTGTGCCCAAAATATGCTTCATACATCCTGCAAAGATTGATAAAATTGCCATCTTAAAATAATGTTTGAGAATGTTCGAATAATACTCAAAGTATTTGCACATTGGGCATTTTCAACTAATGGCCCAATACATTATTCTTAAAAACCTTGTGAGTAGTAGACTTGAAAAATATGGCACATTCAAATGCTTAAGTCATTTCATTTGCTCCAAATATGAATTCCTTCACCCTCACACACTTTAGTATTTAAAATAAGGACATTGGTACCTTGTTAGTGCCTAGTGGATTTCCTCGCTTTCCCCTTTTTTGTTTTTAATCAGATGGAAGGCTATATTAAGCACTAGCCACACTAGTGCCTAGTAACCACACAAGCTTCTATGGGAATGGATCCCACAACCTCCCTGAGCATAATGTCAAAAAGGGTCAAACCAAGCCAACAATACCTTGGGACTTGCTTAGATAATCTCTTGTATTTGAATATAATCCACATGCATTTACCTTACTATGACCATGTAATATAAAAAAAGATAGCATTTATCCATTCAAATTCAAATTAAATGACTTCATAATTAGTAGTACTATGTCAAGAAACTATCCATGAATGACACTACGTCGATTCATTACAATTCCTTTGATAAGCTAATACAGATTCTAAGTGTTAGAGATCAAAATCAAAGAGAAAATGTAAGAAATCACTAAGATGAGTGATATGTAGGTGCACAAGATTCTCGGGCTATAGAAAAGAGTTGGGACGAGACTTTAAGAGACAGTGTCACCTCCTACACAAATCTCTAAATGAAACTCAATCTCCTTGCAAAATAGACTTGTACTCGATGATCAATATTATGAAATATATAATAATATGTTCTACCATATGAAATAGTGTAACAATGAATGATCTAATTAGGTATTGAAATTTCCTTTGAAAGGGTTGACACTTCCCTTGCCCTGGAAACACTAGATGCTCCCTTGAGGTGGAGGAGTTGAATTGTTCAAGGTATGAGAGGACAAATGCTATGAATATGCACTCTGATGAAGCAACAAGTGCTCGAGGATGGAATCGAACTAACAACACAAGTTCCTTATAGAGGTACTAGAGTAGACATACAAAAAATAATCCATGGACATTAGAGAGGAGTTACGAAGCTAGATCAACATTTGATGCCCACTTCAAGTGTGTATAGTTGATGCAAAATTTTGAACTTCATCAAAGCACATGGATTTGTGGAGATAAAATCTTCAAAACATGATTCCCACCCTTTAACGTACTCGGTGCCTCGTGGTCTTTGCGGAGAGTTGTGACTCTGTGACTACTGAGTCATCGTTTTAAGTACTAATAAAACCAAGCTTCTCAAACAAAGATAGGTATCAAAGATAGATGGGTACCTATCTTTCTATCGACCACGCCTATGCTTGGAAGTAAATTTTAATTATGCAAGACTAACTTAGAATGAAAAATACAAGGAGAATTAGAAGATGCTTTAGTGAAACGTGATGATGAAGACCCAAAGTACTTCGATTAGGATTTACTCTGATTTAAATACTAAGCACTTGAGCAAAAATTCCAATTATGTAGATGCTAAAAAATACTCAATTTTAGGAAACAAAAGATATACAATTTACCACGATTCCACAATAAAGTACTCAATAAAATGTTGATCCCAACTTAAAATTTTCCAAAATTAATATTTAAGAAATATCAAATAATTCAATTAAATAGATGCACACTTAGAACTAATTTCCCTTTTAAACAATAGGCGATCTCAATCGATATCAATCATTAATATTTAAAATCCAATGTCAATGATCATGAAACTTAGCTGAAGTATGAAAAAGGCTTTAAGCAACTTAAATTTCAAAAAATTTAATTACCAGAAAAAACCATGAAATTTATATGCTAATCGAAATAAACACTTCATAGAATTATGGACTTAAATGATCTTCTAAAATAACTCAAACCCAAAAATCTATTTTTTTTATCCTATTGTCAAACTTTAGAGATATTTTAAAATTTAATTTGACTATAAGAACCTTAAAATTCATTTCACAAATGAATCTTTCCTCGAGCTAAATATTTTAACAATTGAATGACCCAAACCCTAATCACAAAAGAAAGCTCAAAAAGTTATCTAAAAAAATTTGTCAGAAAAACAATAGTTGAATAATTTATAATGTGCTAAAAAAAATTAAACAAAAATTAAAAGAGGTCTTTTTTTTTTTTTTTTTTTAATGTTGATAAAAATAAATAAAACTATGGTTAAAAATTTAAAAGGGCCAAAGCCCACTAACCAATTTTTTTTTAGAAATCGATTTTTGGTCTTAGTTACTGTTTAGGAAACAAAATTGTAAATCTTTTAGGAAGGGGCAAAGGGCTTTTGATTAGATTTAGGTAAAGTCGATGGAGGAGGGAAATGATGAGAGGGTCGAATAGGGTTAAGTTGCGGAGAGATCAAGAAAGGGAGCTCACACAAATAGAAAAGGCAATGGAGCAGGGAATAAGGAGCGAGAGTGGATGACAGGAGCGAAGGGAAGGAAGGAACGAGGAGAGAAGGAGAGAACACAGGTCGCGGGAGAGGACAAGGAAGAAGGACACAATGGGGAAGGGAAGGTGAATGCGAGGAAAGGAAGGCTTGCAAGGAGTCAGAAGGAAATAAGAACACGGGTAAGCAGGTGGAGGGAGTATGCAGCAGGAAGAAAGACATGGGGAGGAAGAAATTTGAGGAAGCAAAGAAAAAAAGGGAAGCGTTTAACTGCGTAGATGCTAGAAGGGATAAAAAAAATGGCAGCAAAGGTATGATGCATGGATGACGAAATTGAAAGGTCTTATGCCCATAAAATTTAATTAAAATAAATAAATAAATCGAAACTCCTTAAAATAATCTGAAAATTTTCGCCAGAAATTTATTTATGAGAAAAACCAGATCTAGAAAAAAAATTATTTGATGATCTTGACAGAAATTTCCTGCAAAAAATTGTATTCTGAGATAATATCTTTCCCTCCAGGACCTAAATTTTGCTAAGATCTTGGAACTTTCTTTGAAAAAATACCTTCAGATCCACACCTACACAAACAACAAGCAAGAACCAAAACACCATACGAATATAATTTTTTTTTGAAAAAAACCAAATCCCAAGTTAGCAATTGAAACAAAAATATACAATATATTATAGATTTATAAAAATATATTAAATCTGAGGAATATGAGTCCAACTCTCCTCCCAAATCTGAAGATTTTAGGCTCCTGCTAACCAGATCTAGCTATTTAGCACAATTTTTGAGATAAATAAATTTTTAAATTTAGGTACTATCCCAGAAAATCTCTACAAGATATATTTTGTTAGATAGTCTCAGAGTTTTAATATGGAAGGCTCTCTAGATCTTAAGATTTGAGAGTCGACTGATCCGACCAAGGACTACCCTAAACGCCCAAAATTTCTGAATAAATATGATTCTGCACAATTAGCATATAAGTCGTAAAATTAATAGAGATACAAAATAATGATTAAATCTTCAAAGATTGGAGATATCTTCCAATCAAATAAAAATCTTAATGCTATCTTAAATCCCAACAATTTAAGCAAGATACTTGTGCAATAAATTGATCTAGAAGAGCTATTAACCAAGAAATTATAAATAAGATCAGCAAAATATTAAATACAAGTTACCATAAAATACCGGAGAGGAACACTGCCATCAAGTAAGACCCCAAAGGCTATGCGTTATATTATTCCAGAAAATTTTACAAGAGTTTCGAGATCTAATACATTATCTAAAAGATCGTATCATCGAATGAAAACAAACCTGTAATTAATAGATTAATTCTCCAATGGCTAGTTGGCTTGATCCCCGTCAAATTAATATCGACCGTTGAAAAAGATTTAATTATCTTTTAATCTCCTTTGTCAAAATTATTTTATTTTTTGAGGAAATTCAAAGTTTTCATTTAATTGAATTTTAACCAACTCAAAATTAATTATTTTGAGTTGATCTCCTCAAAAAGTTGACTTTGACTTAACTACCAAGGCCCAAGGTCCAAAATCGCTTGAAATTTTTAATTTTCCCTTGGTCGAGGACCTCCAAAAATTTATTCTTCTAGAACCCATTAATTTTTTAATTTGCAGAATTAATTTTTCCTATAACTTAAAATTAATTGAATTTCCGACTTATAATTTTAATTTATTTTTGCAAGAAAATTTAAATAATGAACTCATGAGGGGATTAATAATTTTTTCCCACCCTCTAATATTTTAGCAGCATGGCTAAAATATTATTTACATAAGATAATTACATTTAATCGATGAGGGGGAACACCTGTTCACTATAGACCCTCAAGTATCTGCCCAATTTTGCGACTCAAAATATGAATTAGTAGACCAAATAATTCGTAATAAAATAATCTAGCCAATTAGCTAGGATTATTCCCAAATTAATTTTACAAAGACGTGATAAAAAACACTAGGAATCACCTAATATCTTGATGAAAAAATCCACCCTAGCTTTTGGGTGAGGTTGGAGAGAAAAACTTTGCCGATCATTTGTGTCTAGAGACACAAATGAACTAGTGAGACGAAAAACCTCCTATGGAATCATAACCAAAATAATAAGTTTACTTAGGTTGTTACATACATGATGGTCTTACTAAGATCATTTACATTATAAACATGGAGAATGGGCTTACATCTTTAACAAAATGAAGATAGTCGATCAATTATGGATGGATAAATGATGAAATTCCTTTTGCATAAAAAGGGGTGTACTGCTATAGGGTTGTTGATACGAAGTGGTAAACATTTGGATCTACTTGGGGACACATTTGTTCCCCGAAGGAATGTGAGAATCCATAATCTTCAACCACGCAATAATAAAAATCATATAAGAAGCATCCATTCAAAAATCATCATGGAACATTAAGTGCATGAAATAGAAAACTAGTAACAATTCTACTAACATGAAAATTAAATCTACTCTAAAGACAGAAAAGAAATGTTGAAATGAAAAGGTGTAGGGTTAGCAATACAATACAGAGGATTCCCTATGACATCATATGTTTTCAACATAGTGTATACTGAGCACCTTCCAACTTTTAGGCAGCTCTGTGGGTTGCTTCTCAAATGTGTTATGCCCAATCTTGCATATTGTAGAACTCTATCTTATCTGAATATCGAGCTGATCTCGGCCATCAGACGCATATATCCATTTACTTCTTCTTTTCTGATTTTTTCATTTCTTCTTAGTGGGTTGTGATGTCAAAAATGAGACCATTGTAGATTTCAAGTCCTGATCTTGAAGACGTTCGTACAAAGAACTTGAAGTGTGCCCAATTTTATTTTGAATATACTCTGTCAATGGTGACACATAATCTTGGTATTTCTTAACTTATTTTGTCACCATAGCTAACATGTCCTTAATGGAAAAATTAACCTCCTTGCGATAAGATGGGAACTACTTTGGAAGACAGGAAGGCTTATGCTTTGTTGACGCTTCTTTGTTTCTTTCATCCTTTGATCCATGCTGAAATTCCCGCAACTGTATCTTTTCCATTACTTGCATATTATCCTGAAGAGTGGTCTTTTCAATTCTAATGGAATCCAACTTATTTTGAATAACAATTATTTGATTAGAATGCTCAACCCTCGTAGCACTGATTTCCTTGACATGGATTTCCTCTATGGTCAAGAACTTGTTTTGAAGACATATTTGACCAACTTCCATATCTTTTATCACTTTGTCATTATCTACTTTCATGGCCATCAAGCAATTGTGCATAGAGTTCATTTCTTTGAAATTATTTTCTTCTATGTTAATCAAACGATTTTGCATGGTAGTGTGATTTTATTCTATAAAACTTATATCTTTCTCGTGATTTGTTTCCATAGTGATCAAATGATTTTCCATGGTAGTCACTTGATTGAAGTGATTGACCTTCACGGTTTCTAGATCCTCATCACATTTTTCTAATTTGGTGTACAAGGTCCTCATATCCTTGGCGTGATCTACTATTAATTTTTCTTGATTAAGTTCCATGTTTTTCATTAACTATGTTTGGCTGAAATGCATGTCTTTAACCATTTTCTTTAGTTCCTCGATAAGATTCTTATCATTTTCCCTTTCATTATCAACACTGTTTTGACAACTTGTCTCTGCTTTTCCACTGTCGCAGATGCCTTTTTCAATAAAAAAAATGGATTCATCATGAGAATGGTCACAATCCCTGCAATATGACACATTTTGATGTGGTGCGTTTTCTGGAAATCTTTCTTTGATAACTGGGTCCTTTACAAGCTCACCTTCAACTTTTTGTATAGTATTAGGGGCATAAGGTGAGCCACTTTGATCTCAATATCTATATTTAAAAGAATCGATGATGTCTTGTAATGAATTGAAAGAATTATCAGGATAATTGCAAAACCAATCTCTAGCATCACCTTCCAAGGAAAGTACAAAGAATTTCATCTTGACATCTTCATGATTATATCATGAAGGTCTACAATATATAAGCACACAACGAGTAAAATGTAAGATATGTCTTGTAGTCGTGATTGCATCATTACTCGCAAACAAAGACAATTTATCAATGGAATTTTTTGGAATATCATGAAGATTTTTAGTAAAATGACATGGGGAAAGCAAGTAATCCATGATGACTTTCTTAAAGGGGAAAGGAGTTGATGCATGTAAAAGGGAGAGATCATTTTTCAAGAAAAACAAGAGGTGCATAAGAAGCGAACTTCTAGCAGAAATTATTGTAAGAAATGAAAGAAACGGATTCGCCACTTGAACATGAATCTAATGCTAAAATCCAAAAGGTAAGAACCGAAAAGTTAGTAAGGGAGAAGCAGATGGATATCAGGGAAGGCTTCTTGTCTAAGAAATAATGGATGAATAAGTGGAGTCACCACCCTAACTGGAAATAAACTGAAATGTCTAGGTGATAAATGTGCAGATAGAGAATATGAAAGGATTAGTGAGATGACGAAATACAAGGCGATGAAAAATGAAGAAATATAAAGGTGCAAGAAAATGTTATGTTGTTTGACGGGCTAATGAATGGCAGAAAATATTAGATGATTAGAAAATGTTGTTGAAGCGCCGAGAACAAGATGGTCCCTAGAAACAATGCCAAAAAATGTTGTCACACAGAATGTCTAGGCACCGAGACAACGACTCATATCAGGGGTTATCACCCTGATCTCCAATCTGTCTATTTAACTTGTCTCCCTAAAACAGATTAAAGGCGTTAGACCCTACATAAATGGAATGAGGAAAGACTAGTTGGGAACCAACCAATCCATGAGACACAGTTGAGTGACCAAATACTTATATTATATCTATCAATATTTAAAGGATTTGATTAGATTTAGATGATTGATACTAGTGCCTTATGGAGTCAACTATCTTGCTAAGAAATTTAGGACCAAGTAATTGATAAGAAAATGCTGCTTGGATGAATAACTATCTTATATGTAATGCAGATCCTAAGACTAATGTGAAATGCAGGAATCTTGGTTAATTTTAATTAAATGTCTATTCTAAGTTTAAACATTTCAATCATTTCTATATTGAGCCTGATTTCGTAGTAAGTGGTAGAGAGAAGTTAAGGTGAAGCACACTAAAGTGTGATTAACAATACCTCTCCTGAAAATCTAGCGTACTCGGTGCCTCCGGTTCTGCAAAGAGTTGTGGCTCTAACGATTGCAAGGTCATCGTTTTGAGTACTATAAAAACCAAGCTTCTCAAGCAAAGATGGATGGGTACCTATCTTTCTATCGACCAAACTTATGCTTGAAAGTAAATTTTAATTATGCAAGACTAACTTAAAATGCAGAATGCAAGGAAAATTAGAAGATGCATTAGTGAAATGTGATGATGAAGACCCAAAGTACTTAGATTACGATTTACTCTTATTTAAACAGTAAGAATTGCAAAGAAAATGCCAATTATGTAGATGCTAAAAAATACTCAATTTTAGGAACTGAAAGATATATAATTTACCACGATTCCACTATAAAGTACTCAATAAAATGTTGATCCCAACTTATTTAAAAAGTTTCCAAAATTAATATTCAAGAAATATCCAATAATTCAAGTGAATAGATCCACACTTAGAATTCATTTCCATTTTAGACAATAGGTGATCTCAATCGATATCAAACATTAAAATATTTAAAATCTGATGTCAATGATCATGAAACTTAGTTGAAGTATGCAAAAGGCTTTAAGCAGCTTAAATTTCAAAAAAAAAAAAGTTACCAAGAAAAACCATGAAATTTGGATGCTAATTGAAATAAACACTTCAAATAGTTCTCGACTTGAATGATCTTCTAAAATAACACAAACCCAGAAATATTTTTTTTTAATCCTATAGTCAAACTTTAGAGACATTTTAAAATTTAAATTTAATTTGACTATAAGAAACTTAAAATTATTTCCACAAACGAATCTTTCTTTCAGCTAAATATTTTAACATTTGAATGACCCAAACCCTAACCACAAAAACTCAAAAATTTATCTAAAAAAATTATGTCACAAAAAAATAAAATTGATTCATTTCTAATATGCTAAAAAAAATTAAACAAAAATTAAATAGAGTTTGTTTGTTTGGTTCCTTTTTTTTTTTTTCAATAAAAATAAAATGTAAACTATGGTTAAAAATTTAAAAGCGCCAAAGCCCAAACGAACAAAATTTAAAAATTTGATTTTTGGTCTTTGTTAATGTATAGGAAACAAAATTTTAAACCTTTTAGGAAGGGGCAAAGGGATTTTGATTAGATTTAAGTCAATGGAGTAGGGAAATGATGAGAGGGTCGAATAGGGTAAGTTGTGGAGGGCTCGAGAATGGGAACTCACGTGGATAGGAAATGAGACAAAGTAGGGAATAAGGAGCAAGAGCGGATGAAGGGAGGGAAGGGAAGGAATGAACGAGGATAAAAGGCGAGAGAACAGGTCGCGAGAGACGACATGGAAGAAGGACGTAGCGGGGAAGGAAAGGTGATTGCGAGGAAAGGAAGGTGTGCAGGGAGTCGAAATGAAATAAGAACGTGGGTAATCAGGTGGAGGGAGGATGCAACAGGAAGAAAGACGCGAGGAGGAAGAAATTCGAGCGACAAAGGGCTGCAAGGAAGCAAAGAAAAAAATGAAGCGTTTAACTAAGTAGATGTTGGTAGGGACGACAAAAATGGCAGCAGAGGTATGTTGAAGGGATGAGGAAATTGAAAGGTGTTATGCCCAGAAAATTTAAATAAAAAAAAATAAAATTGAAACCCCTTAAAATAAAATTGGAAAATTTTTCCCATAAATTTATTTATGAGAAAAAAAAATCTCAAATTTTTTTGATTTGATGATCTTGACATAAATTTCTTGCAAAAAATTGTATTCTGAGACAAGATATTTCCCTCCACTACCTAGATCTTGCTCATATCTTAGAACTTTCTTTGAAAAAACCCTTTAGATCCACACCTGCACAAATAGTAGACAAAAATCCAAAACCCCATACGAATTTACAAAAATTTGAAAAGAAACCCGAATCCCAAGTTAACAATTGAAACAAAAATATCTATACAATTTTATATACAAAATATTTTAGATTTATACAAATATTATACAAATCTATTAGATCTGAGGAGTATGAGTCCAACTCTGCTTTCAGAGTCAAACAAAAATGCTACTACAATTAACTGATTTTCATTACCTACTTGTATTTTCCGTTTAACAATTTATTTTCTGAATACTTCAGTAAAATATTAATGCAAATACTAAGCAACCTATATCAATATACATATAAAGTACTGAAAAATAAATGAGACAATCACACAAACGACACACTTATTTTTGGACTAACATCCCCGGAAAAACCCAATGCGGGAAAACCGGTGTAGAAGATATGAGGGTTTTATGATTAAGCAGATTTCTGAATACAATCTAGGGTGCCAAATCTGGCCCACCCAACAGAGAAAATCCTGGTAGAAGTACCTCTATCCGAACATAGATATATTGGCTAATCCAACAGCTGAATGAAGAAACCCCACAGGTGATTGTACTATCCCTAGTGCTACGTAGTGAAGGCTGCAGCAAGATCTGCGTTGAGACTGCGTCACAGTCCTCGTGAGTCTTCACAACTCAGAAATCGATCTGTTGAATTTATGCCCAATCTACCCCACAGAAACCCCAGCTCTACCTCTTCAGTGACTATGTCACCCTTCTGGCACTATGTCACCCTTCTAGGCCTGTGTCACCCTCTCTGGTGCTACATTGTCTCTCATGATGCTACTCTACCTCTCTACAATTGTATTCTCGGCCTTGTACTGAAGTCCCACTGTCAAACTGCCCCTCTCTGCACTGCAAGCTCACTCCAAAATTCTCAGCAAACCACACCCTAGAATTTCAACTTTGCTCAAGTGTTGTCCTCTGTGTGTGTGTTCTCCAACTAACCCTCAAGCCTTCCTTTATACTTTTCCTGTTGAGAAATCGACGATCGTGATATAATCCTTAATCAATAGCTAATATTAAAACAGACTTGATCCTTTTCACTTAAAATATTCTCACCCACTGGTTATATTAATTCACTTTAATTATTTTAATTCCCTAATTTTTAACTTAGGCTTCATTAAAAATAATTAATTATTTAAATAACTTTCACTAAGGGTGGAATTTCTCCAAACGATTTATAGGTCTTGGACATCTCATGTGTTCTAGCACCTCCACAAAATTTCGGAACTAGATCACATCCGATGCTACCCAAAAATAAACACTCCCTCTTAGTGAGGAATGTGCTCTGGCAATATTTTTCACTTGAAGCATCACCCTGATCCACAACATCGGTCCTCTACGTTGATGATGCTTGGCCTGTTGCCCCTCATCCTCTGCATTGTTGCAGTCTATACTACTTCCTGTGACTTTTCCACTGTCACTATTGCATCTGTACTGCATCTCCCTCTCAATATGCTGCATCATGCTTCCCATAACACTGCCACTACTAGCTGTTGCACTACAACTCAGTTGCTGAGAGTTAAGAAACTAAAATATGACATGTTGGTCATTCGGGATGAACCTCGATGATGAAGCTTCCTCTGCTACTAATATTTTATGTCCTTCTGATGCCTCTACATTGCTGCTGCTCTGCACCTCCGTGCACTACGTTGTTGTTGCTACGCTACTACTACCTATGCTATGTGCTACTTCAGACTTTGGCGCTCTAGCTCTACCACTGTCGCTCCATCATTTATCGTACGAAATGACTCCTGTCACTCTACTACTATCATTAAGGGCTCCCGTAGTTGTATGTGATCCAATATTTTGGGCACCTCAAGGATCCTGCCCATTTTCTGTAGCTGATCTACAACTCCATATTGCCCCACTTATTAGGTGCATGAGAAATCATGGCGCATCCATCGTCATTGTTATAGGTCAATTTGGGCATCATCCCCCATGACCTGGTCAAACTGGACATCATCCCCAGGACCAATGAAATAGGGTATATCATCCCCTCATATTTCAGTTGCTATATGCCCTAAGAGAAGAGCAATTCATTCATGGCTTATATTGTGAGATTTCCAACGTTTGCAGTATATGTTATATCACTTATTAACTCACCAACCTAGCCTCTAAAGGGACTAAATAGGTTGCAATGCAAGATCCTCCATTCAAGGGTGCACTGCAATGAACTTCCTGGCATTCAAAAGTGCGTTGGACACCTGGGATCAAAATTCTCATTGTTCTAGGAATCTCCACATGGGCGGTGCCTTCTAGAAGAGTCCATATGTGTCAAAATTCGAATACAAGTGTCATTCTAACACCTCTGAACTTGGGAAAATGTCTTACCTATTATTAGAAATTCATTCATTAAGAAAATACCACTAGTTTCCCTATAAATTGTGCACTCATTCTAGTGCTAGGGAAGGAAGAGATTTGGTAAAGTTATGTTGTTGGATTCTCATTTGAGAGAGTGAAAATACTGATATGTTGCTAGTATATTGATTTTGGATGTGATGAGGTTGGAATGAAGTTGGAGATGGTTGGCAACAAATCGATCATTGGTTGTAACCACCCCCTTCTACTCTTTAATAAAGATTGATGTTCATTTTCCCATATATATGTCTCTTTTTCTTATGCAATGGATTCTTGAATAATATATGTATTTCATATCTAATCGATTTGATTGAGTAAGATAAGTAGATATATGTATATTGCATGTTGTTTGTTGTTCGTTGTTTGTGCTTGCAGGAATCGATCTGTAGATTTGAGTTGGATTGAGAACGACGGAAACAACGACAGAAGGAGAAGGAGAAGCGATTGAATCACAAGTAGGCTCTTTCACCATTCTGTATATCTTCTTATTTTAGAGAAAGTGATTGTAATTCTTTCCTCTGTTGTTCTAAGTGACCAGCACCACACTTAGGGAATTTGGTTTATTCGTAGATCATAATTCCGCATAACAAATTAGTGACTCCATTGGGTAGTATCCTATCATTCATGTTGTTTTTGCCTCTGCTTATCCTCATCATTAGCATCTACTTTCAGTTATTAGATATTTGAATGAAAAAATTGCATTAGAAGTGTGTTCTGCTACTTGGTTTTTCAATCCCTACTATGCCCAACGCACTGTTGGTCAAGACACAATGCACTGTCTCCCACTCAGGGGTGCTTTTCAACGCACTGTCTCCCCTTAGAGACTACGTTGGCCCCTCAATGAACCGAATTCCATCTAAATTTTTCATTGCTATCATTCTCAGCCATTTGTTTGTTGTATTCTCAGATGTCTGATACCTCTAAGAGACTAGTAAAATTTCCTGATTCCTCCTCCTTTGAAAAGTAAATTTTTTCAATGTCTGTTTAGTGTTTTTCTTTATTATTAGAAAATCAAATTCAAAGTATTTCATTTCTGCATTAGATCAATTTTTTTTTCATAAAGTAAATTTTTGTTTCATTCCTCATTTCCTGCAGGAAAAATTGTAGTTCCATCATTTTTCCTAAAATATAAATTGTTGTTTCATTCCTTGTTTCTAAAAGAAGAAAACACTTGTTTTATTGATTGTTGCATATAGTTTCCTTTATTTCATTCCATTAGGGGAATTTTTGAGGTCTAAAATGGGCCTCCTAAGGAAAATGTACAATCAAAATTCACTTTACGAGAACCAATCACATTTTAGGGGATGACATCATCCCTAATGGTTGAGGTGGCATTGCTAGAGTTAAAGGTAATTACTTGTCACATTCTCAATGGTAGATAAAAATTCATGGTTAACCATGATAGTGCTCTATGTACTTTTAAGTCATAAAATAAAGTACTCATAATAAATGTCATTTCACACTTTTTGAATAAAATAATATTATTGTCATTTCATATTTCTTGAAAGAAACAATGCATATCCCTATACATTTTTTATATTATATTATATTACATTATTTTTATATAGTATATTAATTACATGTTATTATACAATTTAAATAATATAAATTTTAATTACTAACATATAATATAATTAAGAATTTATAAATTCATATTTATATTTTATTTTAAGTTATTTAAGTACAAAGGACAAATGCATTAGTTGTTCAATGATAATGACTTTTTCTTGAAAAGTTCATTCTTATTTATAGTCACATCAATACAATTTTTTTATTAGTTTTATTTTGGTACAACTTTTGAATTGAATTTAACCATGGTTACATGGATTGTGGTGCAAAAAGTGAATTGAAAATACATAAATATTATTTTATTGGTTTAGCTATTATTTTATTATTTCCTTAAGAGGTCCATTTTAGACCTCAAAATTCCCCTAATGAATTTAAGGGAGCTGAAAAGAAAAACATGCATGTGCATATAGTGAATTGTGTGCGTTGCATAGGAACAAGTTAGGAAAACTGCATTTTAGTTTGTGCTCTTTGTTGTTTGCTCTAACACTGATTGCTCTTTCCCTTAGTAGTTAGGATTTTCATTGAAAAAACTAAATTGAAAAGTTTGCTTATCATTCAGTTTGCATTTTTAGGAATTTCCATCTCATCACGCGGTGAAACTCAAAGTCAAACTTTAAACAAGATAAACATAAAATTTACATCAATTTACCTAAGAAAGCATTGCAACATTAGCGATAACAATTAGAAGGTCTAGGCTAGAGACGTGTTTCGGTATCATTAAACATAGCAGTTGTCGCTAACTTGTCTGTGATACATTCTGAATGTGATACCTCACTCCACGTACATAAGTATATCAGAGCTCGTCCACGTACCTTTGAGTATATAGGGCGGTGTTCTAGTACAGAAAGTATAAGGGGGTGCTCTTACTGTGCGGTTTCGCATTAGACAACGTTAATACAGACTTGGGCCTCCACGTACCTTCGGGTATATTTGGGAGGAAAACTTTTGGTTGATATCTATCCATAGGTAACCAAGTCGGCCGCCTTGTAACTTGTGATACACTAAACACAACATTCAGGGATATTGCCTACCCGTTCTTCTTGATTCGCCAGGAGGTATTCTGCAGTTCACAATTACTTGGTAAACCTTTTGCCTATAATTACCCTTTTATTTTTTTTATTTTTTTTTTGTCATAAAATAAATTAGTCATCGTGGAATACGAACATCCCTTTCCCCGTCGTTCGCGTATAATAGCACTTTAACCACCTTTACCACCGGAAGCAATTTCTGGTCGGCGAAGGTGACATCGTTCGACCGAAACTAGCATTATCAATACCTCTGGTGCAACATCATCCTCACATATACCAGAGTCGTCTCGAGTTCTTTCTACAAATCTTGGTTCATCTACTGTTGTCGAGACAGAGTCCTCACAGCTACTTGTGTTCACAATCCATCCAATAATTCAAACCATACCTCCCGAACCCGATGTTGTTCAACTGGAAGTTGATCCAGATCCTGTCATTCTTTTACCATAAAATCCGAATCCCAAAGTCGAACAACCAGAATTTGTTCCTATATCGGTCGCCCCACAATCTATTGTAGCCACTGAGTCTCCCATATCGTGCAGTCAACCACCTGAAATATACTTCGGGCTTGATGATGAAATCCTTCCACCTGGTTTGATTTCGATTGAATAAATACCACAAGATGAAACACCTTCAACTCCAACCCATTTTGGATCAAAGATTTATCTTTACGAGACTTTTCCTCAATCACCTCACACTGATTTCTTTGATCCTGTGTCTATTCGAGTTCCCGCAGATCCTGTAGGGTATAATTTGGGTCGTATGACCATGGCTAAGATAACATATTCGACTATACCATCTATTTCAGTTGCGACAACACCTGCTCTTGCTACACCGTCGATGTTCAAAACATCACCAGAGTCACATTTATATGGTGGCCCTTCCGTCCCACCTGGTTACCAATATTTTTCTGGAACCTTCTCTGGTGCATCCTCAAACCCATGGACTTCACCAATGTTGTCATCTGGTATTCTATATGGTACATCTCTAATGAGTACTGAATGGCTTGATCCTTTATATACATCATCAGGGCAATATCAAGCTGGTCCATCTGGGTATATTCCATCCAGTACAATTTCAACTGGGCTCTCGGCATTTGGAAAAAAATATTTTCCATCTTATATACTCCTCATGTTGGGGAGAAACCTATGGTCACCCATTTTGACAGTACTTCGTCGTTATTTGGTCATCCTAATGTCGGAATGATTGTTTTTCAATGGTAGCCCACTCTACCCATCCAACCACACACGGTTGTATAATCATATCAATCGGTTCAACCTGTTGCACCCACATCTACTCCACTTGTTAATACATCTTTACCCCTGTTATAGGCTCAAATTGTTGTACCTCAACCGTCTTAGGCGGGTCCTTCCACCCAATACCCTCAAGTATTGGGCCCTTAGACTCCAACTCCTTCAACTAGTTTACAACAACCACCTGTATCCAGAATTATTTATTCACAAGCTCGATTACCATATTATGGGATGTCACAACCACAAATGGGTTATACCTATTCACAACCCAATCCAAGCTATTCTAGTTTGGGTAATAATCTTGGTGGAAATACCCCTTGGCAGCCACAAGCGCAAATGTAACAATCCTCATTTCAACAAGTAGTGTACCCAGGTTTTGGTCAACAAAATCCTCAAGTGTTTTCTTATCAAAACAACCCCTATCTAGGTTACGAGCAACAAATTCCTTATGCTAGTGCTCAAAGGCCTATTTCCCAAGAAATTCCATCATACCCTAGTTATGCTCAACCTGACTTAAATCGACAGTTGACCTTTGTTGCAACTTTAGAGTTACCAGATTTAAACCGGATTACCAATGATCCAATCAACTATGCTCCTTGGTGGCCGGTGACACCTCATAAATTACCCTCGGATATTCCTAAGTTCAATGGAAAACTTGGGAAAGACACGTCGACGCATGTTATGACTTATCATTTGTGGTGTTCATCTAACTCCTTAAATGATGACTCTGTTGGACTACATCTTTTCCAGCTTACACTCACTGGTTTGGCCGCGAAATGGTACATTGAGTTACCAAGAGATTCATTTGATAATTTCACTTCCTTAGCTACTGTATTTTTGACTCACTTCCAGTTACCCATAAGATATGAAACTTGAACGGAACTCTTGAACAATTTTAAACAAACTAATGCTACTCACATTTATGATCATATTCATGGGTGGCGTCGTCGTCGTAGAATGGTCAAAACATTTGTTCCTGATCAGCTCCTTGCTGAGTGGTTCATTAAGTCCATATTACCGTCTATAACTGAGGATGTGGCTAAGGGTGGCGTCATCACTGAAGAGAAGGTCATTGCTCATGCCCAGTACTTAGATTTGATTTATACTCAGTTTGGCACACTTTACGATAAAATTCCCAACGTGCCATGATCTAATTTTATTGTTCCTCCTCCATCTAAGAAATCTCATGCCGACAACGGTATGATCGGTACTGCAAGCACACGTCACTCTACTGCATATGATCCTGCACCTTCTTCTAAAATCCATGCCGTGTCATCTGACAAAGGAAAAAGTGATAAGCAACCTGAAAGTAAGAAAAAGGGGAAATCAAAGAAAAAACAAACTTCTATCCCGTAGGAAATATCATATGATCAACAAACTAGAAATTGGAAACCTCATTACCCTTTCCTGCTCAAAATCTATTCTGCCAACTTATATTCCTGAGTTAACAATAAAGCCACCGAAAGACGTCGTCCATAAATCAACATTCAATCCTCGAGCCGAAGCTGCTAAAAATTATAATATAGTTGAAGATTTGGCTCAATCCCCTTCAACCATGTTGACGCTTTAGGTACTTCAAAATTTTCCCTCCCAGAAGCAGGTTTTGTTATCGGAAATTGGTGGAATGGATCCTACAGATTACAATCTTGTAGTCTTTAACCATACAAACTATGTGCCGCAATTACTAGCAGAATTGGCATTATCCATACAAGTAAATGTTCTCAATTCCCTCGTTTATCATACTATTATTGATGAGGGATCATCTACCTGTATTAACAACCTGCATGTCGAATTAGGGGGAAAAATAGTAAATGTTGAAGTTTAGGTCATTGACGGACCCCTCAACTACAACATTTTACTTAGAAGGCCATGGGTATATGCTATGACTATGATTGTCTCTACATATTTTAGAATGATCGCTTTCCACATAAAGGTGTTATCACAATCATTAATCAACTCTCCTTATTTTCCTCCAATTCCCAGGTAACTAGAAGCATTATGTTAGTTCACGCACCACAAATAATACTTCAGAACATTGGTGTAGTACTCTTAAAGGATTATTTCCTAATGGGAACCTTTGCATTACCGCCTCCTGCAATGTCGACATAAACTGCAAACATAAATACCTACTACATGATATCTTCCACTCCATCTGGCTCAAGGAATATTATGGGTGATTCAGAAGTTGTTACGTTGGATGAATTTCTACCGCCCAGCCCAATTGAGTTGGCATAGCAATCAATCTACATGGCTTAGGAGGCGAATCTGAAATCATCGTCACCAGTCATTTGTGTTGATCGTTCATTATATTTTGGTACTCCATCTGATCCTTTTTCATCCACTTTCTTGACAAATGATAATATTACGGAATCCATGATGCCAAAAGGAGAACCATGGGAAGACCACTATCATTGTTCCCGTCTTCAAGATTACGAAGAATATAATCTTACTGAACTATATCACCCGTCGATCAAAACATTCTTTTTTAATTCTTTTCCCATTAATGCAATCAAATCCGAGCAAAATTTATCAAATATTGAAAAAACCATTTCTATCGATATTTCGACCAAACCCGGTGTTGCAGAAAACATTCATGTTGGCGTGTCTTGTTATCCATCAGAACTCGAAACATATTACTCTATCTTTCATGAATTTCGTGATGTATTTTCTTGGTCTTACGAGGAAATTCCAGGCACAGATACTAGTATCGTTGAAAACACCATTAACATGTACCCTGATGTCAAACTGGTATGTCAACGCCTTCGTCCTATTCATCCGAAGAAGGCTGCTGCCAATAAAGCAGAACTTGAAAAAAATTTGTGTGCTGGTTTCATTTACCCTGTTCCGCTTACTGATTGGGTTTCCAACATTGTTCCTGTTATGAATAAATAAGGGACAATCAGAGTATGCACTGATTATTGGGATGTCAATCTTGCTTATCCAAAAGACAACTATCCTACTCCATGTATTGACCAGATTATTGACAATTGTGCTGGATGCGAAATATTTTCATTCATGGATGGATTTTCTGACTACAATCAAATCAATATCTGCCCAGAGGACCAATATAAGACAACATTCATTTGTCTGTGGGGTACATTCGCTTATCGAAAACTCCCGTTTGGTTTAAAGAACAATGGGGAAAATTTTCAGAGAGCAATGGATTATGCTTTCAATGACATCAAGCATATTGTTCAACCCTATCTAGATGATTTACCCGCGCATTCACGAAATCAGACTGATCACTCGATGCATTTGAGAGCTAAATTTCTACATTTTTGACACTACAAAATATGCCTCAATCCACATAAATGTGTGTTTTGTGTTGGTTTTGGTCATTTTCTAGGATTCGTCATCTCAAAATAAGGAATTTGAATCGACCCACTAAAGGTCCAGGCTATTCTTGATTTTCCCGAGCCATCAAATTTTCTTCAGTTACAGAAACTTCAAGGAAAGGCTAACTTCCTAAGGAGGTTCATACCCAACTACATCGAAATGGCTAAAGGATTTCCTCGACTCTTGAAAAGGGGGATTCCATTCCATTGGGATAAGGTTGTGCAATCTTCTTTTGATGTTGTCAAGGATACACTTGTCTAGCTGTCATTAATGTATCCCCTCAATTATCAAAGCGATTATTTCTTATATATCTTCGCGACAGATACGACCATTTCTATGGTATTGGTCCAAGAAGAAGATGGGACAAAACATCTGATATATTATTTGAGTCGTAATCTCAATGATACAGAAGTAAAGTATTTATACGTCAAAAATATCGCCTTGGCGACCGTTCAAGATGTCCAAAGATTTCACCACTATATCCTGTTCCAAAATACCATTGTCATTTCGGATTGTAACCCCATTACTTATATTTTTTCACGTCAATTGATGAGGGGAAAGCATTCAAAATGTATTGTCATTTTGAAGGAGTTTGATTTGGAATTCATAAAATCCAAGTCAAAGAAGTTTTGAGTTTTGGCAGAGCTTCTCTGTGACCTTCCCTCTCATAGTACTGCTACTACATCGAAACCATCAATTCCTAATGAGTCTTTATTTATGATCAGATCGTCTGATCCTTGGTATGGGGATTTTACCATTTATCTCCAGACCCTGACTTTTTGGCCTGATATCTCTCGCTCTAAACAACGATGTATTCGATACCACGCCAAAGATTATCTGATCGTTGGCGATACACTTTATCGTCATGGTGTCGATACGATTTTAAGGAGGTGCCTCACTCATGAGGAGGCCTAAAAGGTTTTAAATTATTTTCATGCTGAGGCTTGTGGTGGAAACTTGTCTGGATATGCTACCGCGCAGAAGATACTCTGCGCTGGTTACTTTTGGCCTACCATATTTCGCGACTGCATCCTCGCTGTCAGAAGTTGTCATGCGTGCCAGATATTTGATCGTAAATTCCACAAACCGCCAACGTTGATGCATCATGTTATCGCTGTGGGACCATTTACAAAATGGGGCATTGACTTCATCACCTGCAACCCTCATTTGTTCGGGGGGCATGGTTATATTATTGTTGCAGTAAACTGCTTTACCAAGTGGGCTGAAGTGATGCCTACATTAAAAAACACAGGTGAAACAACTACACATTTATTTTTCAATCATGTCATCTCACAGTTTGGTGTTCCACAAGCTATAGTCACAGATCATGGTAAGCATTTCCGCAATCACATGATGAATGAATTGACTGCCAAATTAGGATTATCACATGATAGTTCTACTCCTTATTATCCACAATGAAATGGACAAGTTAAGGCTATTAAAAATATTCTTAAACAAATGCTCAATGAATGATAGGAGTTCATAAACGGAATTGTCATTTGATCTTGTAATCGACTTTGTGGGTGTATCGAACCTCGGTGAAAAATGCGACCGGATTTACCCCCTTTCAATTGGTGTATGGTCTGGAAGCTATCTTGCCTATCCAATGTGAAATACCATCGTTAAAACTCGCAATTAACTTGTTACCTGACACCTCTTATGAAGAAGCATGTCTTTTTAACCTCATCCATATTGATGAAACACATCGTGAAGCCACATTAGCCAACGAAGCGCATAAAATACATATAAAGGCACAATACGACAAGCATGTCCAGCCTCACATCTTCTCAGAGGGTGACCTAGTCCTTCTTTATGATCAGGAAGTTGATGTAATGATGCAATTTGAGCCATTATGGGTCCATTTTAGTAGTTATGGCATGGATACTATATTATCGAAGAGTTCTTACTAAGGGTGCCCTACGAGTTGGTCGATTATGATGAATTCCATTAATTACAACTTGAAATGGGTTGTATCTCCGTATACTATGCTTAAACATAGTAATAAATTGTTGTATTATATTGTATATATGTTGTTGATTTGCATTTATTGTCATAGTTTATTTGTCTAGAGTTTTCTTGAAGTTAGTAATCCACTTTACATTTCATCGGAGATGTCTGAATCTTTGGAACCATTCGTTGGATATGTTGATGGTGCTATTCGTAGTACGCAAAATCTATCCTCTGCAGCGTGGGCCATTTTCGCTCCAAACGGTGAGTTAGTGAGTTTTCAAGGGATTTGTATCGGTCGGTCTACAAACAATATCGCTAAGTATAGCGTGTTGATTGAACTTCTCTCTGATTCCATTTCATTCAGTATTAAACGTATCATCATTAGGTTAGACTCACAACTTGTGGTACTGCAACTTACTAGTGTTTATACTGCCAGAAATCCAACACTGCATCGTATGTTCCTAAGAGTTCGAATTTTGGAAAGACATTTTGATTTCATTCAATATCAACACATTTCCAGAAACTTGAACACATTAACTGATTCCTTAGCGAATTATGTTATAAAAAAACATTTGCAACATATGTAAAGATATATTTTCAATTCACATCACATAATTGAATAGGATTGCGCAATAAACATAGGAAAACACTGAAAACAAATATATAGATAGTTATAGGTTTTTACAAAATTTGTGCCCAAGACACATTGGTCATTTGACCTCAAAATGTATGCAAAATGTCAAAAGTAAACTAGTGATGCTCGTGATAACATGCTATTGATCTAGTTATCCTACGCAATAACTGCATCCAACGATTAGGAACGCTAATAGTATGGCATTATAGTCCCATGGGTAACTCTTCGAACCGGAAATCCGAAATCTCGAGATTCAACCCCTGTATGTGCTGTTGTAGCTCAGCAAGGGTCTCAGCCATATCCAAATCCTGAAGGACTACTCTCCCTATAGCCCTCTCTACTGGCTCATTTTCTCCCTACTCTAGCTGACCCATGGTCGAACTCGACCTACATTTGCATTACATCAAAACTTTAGTTTAGTCTTGGGAAACCTCAAAATAAAAAAACATGTATAAACCTTAGAAAAATCAAAAAACATGGTCAAAACATTCTTACCAATTGCACCCCATTGAGTGTCGTCTGGTAAAGCCAAATTTGGATCTCTTAGGAAGTCTACGCCTACATATGCATAATCATCAATGGCGACCATCTGTCGCCTGAACCAGGCGAAGAATGCAGTCGAGAATACCATGGTCGATTGACCAGCATGTCTAGCCATCAGTTCTACCCATCTCTGCATCATTGGATCTCTAGGGCCAGATATACCCAGTGTCACATGTTGGGGCTGCATCAATGGAATCTGCTCTAAGGCAAAAGAAATCAGGATCGAACCATAGTTGAAATTTTTCTTCATTCCTCCCTTTGCCTTGGTCAGATGTTCTTTCATCTGAATTATGACAGCTTCAACCCAATTAAAAATTGTTGGTTCCAAGCACTCTAGTGCATACTGCATGTAAGATATGTTTGCCACATGTAGTGTAGCGGTACCATCAATATTTGCAATAGTGAATAGGATGGTCCTTAATGGAAAATCACGTACATTTCATATGTTTATTTTCCCATCCTTACTAGGTTCAGTCCCTGGATTGCAATACGACAATGTATAATCTCTCACTGTCCATCCTCTAAAAGCAGACCCTGAAAGAGAAATGGGCGGACCTCTCCTCGATAATCCTGTGAGAAAATAAATATCGTCCACTAATACTGGGACCACTTTGTCCCCAATGTGAAATGCCTTAATCGCTAGATCCCATGAACAAACAAGGAACTCCAATAGTTCCCTTTTTTGCCTCATACCCGACAATCTAAAGTACTTTCACAACCTGAATTCTCTGAGGGCTCTTACCGTACACGGATCGTTTAGGAAAACCATGTTCAGTTCCTCATATTCTCTTTCCCTCCACGTAATCGTCATTTTTGTCCGATGAATACCTAAAACACAATCATAAGACTCATAAGGATCCATTTATGCAAAAAAATAGGCAAATTTTGGGCACACTGCAAGAAACAAAAATGGAAATTGTGCCCAACGCACCCCAGGTCAAGGGAAAGTGCATTGCAAGTGCACCTGGCCTTCAATTCCAGTGCACTGCAAACCACCTTTCGACATTCAAGGGTGTGTTTCCCTTTGAGAAAAATTACCCTAAGGGGCTCAAAACCCTAAAAATTTCAATGAAATGAAACATAAATGTTACTGAAAGAAAGAGAAGGTTCATAGCTCCAACTTGGATCAAACAATGAGGAAAATCGTCCACAAAATCTGTAATCAAATGCTGAATTTCGGGGCCAAAAACTGGCTTAGAGCTGCAAAATTCAAATGGTAAATTGTAAAAATGAATGGTAAAAACTCTTTTAATTAGTCATTTCATTGTTTCAAAATCATATTTAATGCTATGAATATAGTTTTTATTCATTTTTTTTCTATGAAACAGGTATTTTTAATCCGTTTGATTTTGTTCTTAATAGGTTTTACAGCTGGTATAACACATTATTCATGCACACTTATTCAAGAATGATTTGACCACAAATCGTACTTTTATCCTTATTTTTTGAGCTTTGATAAAAATGAAAAAGGACTTGAAGTGCACTTTTATCCCTTTCTCGATCTTCGATAACGGCGAAAAAGGAACCCATAGATTCTTCTTTCAGCTATCTTCAGACTCTCATAATGTGAAAATATTATCGAGAACTTGTTTTTTCGAGTTCATAAAAGTAAATGAAACGACATTTACTCAGTATAAGTTTAACCCTTTTCTAGACTGAGATAGATTATCTACGAAAAATAAAAACCTTAGTCGAGCATGGGTAAGAGGTTCTCTCATATATCATTTTACACTTTTTCGGATCTGAGTGACAAATTTATGAAAACGGACTCATGGAGTTTTCTTTTGTCCTCTTTTTCAAACTCTCTAAATATGAAAAAGGATTGGGTTGTCACTGTCGCTAGGCTCGTTAAAACATAAAATAGCGATGGTATTGTCGATCATGGCAAGAATCGAGTTTCATTTATCGCTAGACTTGTTAAATTATTAAATAGCGATGCATTCGCCCGAAGGGTTGAATTATAGATCAAGCATATGTTATCCTCCTCAATATTGTTAAAAAATAAAGAGGTACTGGTCCACAAATGACTGGGGAAATTTTGGGAAAGCGAACATAACACTTTATGGCAGCAGGTCACTCTTGAACATGACACTTTCACTCTGTTAGCCACCTATAAAATTTGTCATATCAAATGGTGGCTAAAATTTTTTGTAGCCTTCAAGAAACAATTTATGATCCAAAATTGTTAGTTCTTGAAGTCTTATGAAGATAACTTATCCTTGAGTTAATCTTCACTGCTATTTCCCTCTTAAATCTGAAAAATCTGTTGTTTTTCTGAAGAAAAAGACTGCTAAAAACCCATTTTTCCCTTTCATTTTACCTCTTCTTTCACTCATAATTAACCTCCATTTTTCCCCTTTTTCCTCATGAAATTCGTATATTTTCCCTCATTTTCCTTCCTTCCCTTCATAAATTCCCTTTTATAAGGTTTAAAACTCTTTTTTAACCTTATCGGAAACTTTCAAAATCCTTTGAAAATCCTCAAAAAATCATAAAAAACAGTCTTATTTGCATTAAGGCTTTAAGCCCCTTTGGTTTTAGCCCCAACCCCTTTATCCCGCATAAAACCCGGAGCCCCAACCGACGCTAAGGCCTAATCGCGCAATCGCAATCGGGTTTCCCCTCTTGTCTTGTTACCTTTCACTTTTAAAAATTTCCGATTGCGATTAAGCCCTTTGTATATAAAAACCCTTCCCGAAACACAAACTTACCTTTGTTTTTTATTAAAAACCCAAATTTCCTATGTTTTAACAAAACCCGACAATTCATTGTTTGGCGAATTGTCAGCCGTTGATCTAAAGTCGATCAACGATTGTCGGCACATCGCATCGGATTTTTTCATTGGACACATTGCAAGGATTTATTGCCTACCTCCGATTGCAACCTTGCGATGATTTCTCGACCGTTGATCTGTTCCACCATACCCAGATCTAACGGTCCACATCACTCTGTTCCAAAGCCCGCCCCTCTGCCTTTGACATTCGCAGTTAATTACTGACCGTCGATCTGGTTCTAAGATCGACGACTCTGATTCAATCGCATCACAAAAAAACTTTGTGTTATTCCTCTCTCCTCCTCCGAATGCAAAACTTGTGATTCAATCTGGACCATCAAATCCACAAGAACCGAAAGCCCAAATTAATCAAAACTCCGCCCATTTTCCTCCGCTGTTATCCCACAAATTCATTCCCGACCGTCGATCTCTCTAAAAATCTGACGGTCTGTGTGCAATCGTATCGCAAATTTTCTTTGCGCCTTTCCTCTTTCCTCCGCCGATTGGCGACCCTCCGATAACATCTGGGCCGTTCATTTCACCGATCCAATGGTCCAGATCTAACCTTGACTTCCTTTGTTATAACATAGACCCCACTGTATAAAATTCTTCGGTGAATACCCACTGTTGATCTCTGCAGATCAACAACCCACAATTACCCGATCTTCGCCTGAACCCCCCGGTCTTATATTTCTTTCAAAACCCCAAGATTGACTTCGAGTCATTAATCTTGAAGATCTAACGATCCATATTCAACCCGGTAGACTAAACTCCTATGGTACTTACCTTCCCCATTGATCAATCCCAACCGTCCATTCCGACGATCCAACGGCCTAGATCAAAACCACCTTGGCTTTCCCAACCATTTTCCGCACACGCATCTTGTCTTTTCGCACTCTCATCTCCACCGTTGGATCTGCCCGTCTTTGATCCAACGTCCAAGACTCCATATCGTGTAATTCTAATTTCGACAGTTAATTCCTAAAAAATTACGTGATATGGGCGGTTTTTTAAGGACATGTGTCAGCTGCAGACCTATATCGCGTTTTTTTTGGGACATTTTGAAAACCACCTCAAAGCGGCGTGACACCGGTGGTTTTTATGGCCGAAACCACCTTACCCCATTTCCATTACATTTTCTTGTTTTTAATCTCCGCCATTGATCTATGAGATCTAGCGGCTCACGTTTAACCTCACCATTAGTTCATCGCCCTTCCCCTTCTTCCAAGCTATTTCATAAGTGAATCTTCGTCGTCGATCTCTGGTGATCAATCTGATCCAATGGCCTAGAATCGTTTGGAAACCCCAAATTTCATTTAACCCCTTTTTTCCTTCCGCCAAAGGTTTTCTCCTATTTACTTTTTAATTTTCTCCATTTTGCTTTAACGTTATCCCCTCTACATTATATAAACCCGATCAATCACGGCTGTTGATCTTTGCAGATCAACGACCTGGACTTAGTCTCCACCACCATTTATCCATCGCCTCTCCTTTTGACCTCAGCGAGCAATCTTCGCCGTTGGATGCTTTCATCCAACGGTTGCGCTCTAACCTAAACCTCTGAAGCAGTCTTAACCCATCCATGAAGGATTTTATAACTTTTTGTGTATTTTTTCAGGTTGTGAAGATTTTACACAGTCTCTTAAAAGAAATCAAAGGCTGGGGATGACGATTCCCAGGCCTTTATTCATGAAGGAGATCACTCTGCAGGGTTCCATATCATGTTTAATCCGTGCCTCATGAGCACTGATGCTATTTTAAAACCTTCTGTGCATCCGCAAAAGCAATAAAAACACAAAAAACTCCACAGAAAAAGAGTATCAGCATCCAGGGATAAAATCAAAGCAGAAATCAATGTTTAAAGGTTTTAACACAGTTTTTAAGGAATTAAGGCGTGAATTCGGCTATCAAAGGCCTAGTCCACAATTAAAGACATCATGAAGACCGGAAGACATAGATTAAGCCTAATATGACCTAAAACACAGAACTAAAGTGAATTAAAGGTGTTTTAGGGAAAGATAAGGAATTCTATCAATCCAAGAAGCCTCCACTGCCACATCAGAGGCTAATTGAATCCTCTCTAGCTACCAAAAGCCACCTACAACCTCGCAGCAATCAAAGGAGGTATAGTTATGGCAGAACAGAAGATATTTGCCTCAATATAGCTGAACAGTTATTTCAAATGAAAAGAACTTACTACGACTGTCGGCAAAGTTATTACAAAGATAATCAAGAGTTTTTAAGTCAACAAAATCTGCCCAGCCTACCTAATACTTAATGAAAATAAATTAATACAGAAGAAATATCAGAAATATTCCCTGTTGTAGCCCTCAAAGGCTGAGAAGCATTAAACTGTATTAATTGAACCCAGAGATCTTTTCTCTCATCCCACCTCCTCATTTCTTCTATAAATACTTCTGTATAAGATTAAACAAAGGTTGGTCTCTGAATATTTGATGCATGTAAATAGTTTTCATGAAGTTGTTGTAAGCTCTGTGTGTAATTGAAGATACCTAAAGTTGATATGAAAAGTTTGAAGCTGTAGAGGCCCACTGGACTTTATGATTGTAACTGGTTTGAAGCATCAAATACAAGCTGATTTATGGGATCCTGATCTATGTCAATGGTGATGTTTTTCTTATTGTAAATTTTTATTTTCTTTTGTTTCCATTCTGTCCACTTTCTCTAATAAAGAACAGCAAATATAAAGCTATGATTTACTCTTTGCAGTACCCTACTTTCACTGATAATATTTATCTAAATGATTTCTTCCAAATGCTTATTTAGGAATGATTTAATATAGTCCAAGCAATTAAGGAATGTTGGTGTGCCCATGTCTTATTTTTTAAAACTTTAAACATTGTTCCTGAATGTTATTTTCAGTTTATGCTAAGTAGAGTTGAGCTAGGGAAGTCTATGGTTTGCCCTGTCCTCTGGTTTTATCTCCAACAGTTGTTCTGAAAGTTTCCCTAAGAGTATGTTGAAAGTAGGATAAGTTCAAAGTCCTTACCTGATCTTAGAATATTCTTTGTTTATCTTAAGTGTTGTCTTGAAAGTTTGCTAAGTAAAAGCAGAGCTAGGGAAGTCTATGGTTAGCCTTGTCCTCTAGTTTCTTCTCCAACAGTTGCTTTGAAAATTTTTCCTAAGTGTATGCCAAAAGCAGGATAGTTTCAAAGTACTTACTTGATCTTAGGTTGCTCTTTGTTCTCCATCTCTTATTGTTTTCATTCCATAAAATCAACTTAAAGAGATCCTTTGAAATAGACGACTTGCCCCATGGACCACTCTTGAACCTTGTTGTTTCAATTAAATCCTACTATGAATCCATAGCCCAATGGACTGAAGTTGTTCCTTGCCTATCTTGTTAGCCGAATCAATCTTTCACTTGCACATACCTTCACACTTCATTTAGACTTCATTCACCTTCGCATATCTTTTCCCAACCAAAACCAAACAAAAACCTTGTTCTTCATAACTAGCCTAATATCACACCTAAAAGCCTTAAAGATAAATCAATCTTTGCACTTATTAGAGAGATCCCTCTCTGGATTCAGGAGGGCTAGATCCTAGAATCCCAAAGTGGTTCACAATGTTCTCTCTGTAGTTATAGTCTTTCCAATCTGCTGAAATTACAGGGAGCTAACATTTCTGGCGACTCCGCTAGGGATTTGAGTCAAATTTCATCTTATACACCTTTAATACCTCAAAAAAACCCCTCGAGTACAAGCAACCCTCTTCAAGCACTACCAAAGCAAATGGTAATCATGATAAAACTTATCTGAATCAGTGACAAACTAAGGAACCCTTAGGATTCTCATAAGAGCTTATCAAACCTTGAAGGAATCAGCTAGCTTAGCCATAAGAGTAAACTTTCTTTGTCTCATCACCGTAGCTAAGCGTCGAAATAGATTTAGAGCACTCTTAGAACCCATAGGATTGAAAATAATTCAGAAAACCCAAAAATATTTCAGATTGGTTTCAAATAAACATGGTGGTGGACCATAAAACATTTTACCTCCAAAAGAGCTAAAAACTTCCACCTGGTGACTCCACAATCCAAAATAGACCTAAAAACTCCATTGGGAAACCCATTATCATCATAACATCATACAAACTCAGTAAGAAGACTTTAAGATTAAAGTTTTCTTGATAAAGATCAGTTAGCCTCTTAAAGATTGTCATATTTGGTTAAACTTTTCTTGTTTAGTTGGGTCTGAAAAATAATTCATAGTGGCTCCTAGAAGGATTCATACTAGAGCCTATCCTGACCCAAACCCTCCCAAGATAGTTGATAACCCTGAAAGAATACTTAGGAAGTCTCCAAAGGCCAGATCTTCAACTATTCTCAGATCACTCCATAGAGCTAATTCTGTTCCTGAAAACCTTGCAACTCTACAAGAAACACAAGTTGACTTCAGAAATCCATTCAGAACTAGGTCACTTGATGATATAGATCAAATAGATTTAGAGCCTCCACTTTCATCCCAAGATAGAAGTGAACATCCTGGTAGCAGAGAAACTACTCCACCTGATTTACATTTCCTACATAATTTTGGTTTCTCTCATCCAAGATCTGCTCAACAATCTCTTGTTGGTCTATCCACTTCTGTTACCCATACACCCATTGTCCATCCACCCTCATCTGCCCAACATAGATGGATTCTCACTGCAACAGACTCCTTTACCAAATGGATAGAAGCCATCACTTCTATGCATGCCAATGACTCTGTCATCATAAAATTCATTGAAACTCATATCCTCTCTAGATTTGGTTGTCCTAGGAAGATCATCACTGATAATGCTGCAGAATTTGGATCTAAGAAGATGGTTGAATTCTGTCACAAATATCATATTACATTGGGTCATTCTACTTCTTATTACCCTCAAGGTAATGGGATGGAAAAATCCTCAAACAAGAGTTTGGTAAACATAATCAATAAGTTGCTAGAGGACAATAAGAAGTCTTGGCACACAAAACTAGTACATGCTCTTTGGGCTGACAGATTAACACTTAAAAAATCCATTGGAATGTCACCCTACCAGCTTGTTTATGGAGTAGATGCAATTTTTCCAACCAGCCTAGGTGTGCCAGTCATGAAGCTGATCCAAGAGGTACAGTCTGAAGAAAATGATATGACAAGAAGAATCAATCAGACCATACATCTCCAGCAAACCAAAGAGGAGGTCTACAATAGAGCATTACAAAAGAGGGAAAGCATCAAGAAGCTTTTTGATGGAAGGACCAAAGCCAGCAATTTCAACATTGGTGACAAAGTGTTAAAGTTGGATTCAAGGAGAGAAGACAAGGGCAAGCACGGGAAATTTGATAACTTATGGCTTGGCCCTTATCTCATTCATTCTACTGCTGGTAATAATGCTTATTTTTTGCAAGAATTGAATAGAGCTGAACTATTTGGGGGTCCTATCAATGGCGGGATGCTCAAACATTATTTCTCTTGACCATATCAATTTGGAAGCCTTTTTATTTTTGTTTTCATTGTGTATATCATACCCATCATTGCATTCAAAGTTAGAAAATGAAAAAGTACAAAAACAATATAAATCAAAGGAGGGCAGATTGTAAAAACAAGAAAGGTATAGCCCCATACCAAAAAAGAGAAACAAAATCTGAAAGTGTGCAAGCTCAAATGCCACTCCTAAGAAACACACTCCTAGTTAGTCATATAGCCTAATCATGAATAATTAGTTTTCAATTTACTGCTGATAGGTTAGAGGAATATATTTGCCAAACAGCCTAATCTTGGCTTATCAGTTAGGAAGATTAGGATAGAAGAAAAAGGTTCAAACAAGCTCAGAATATGAACCTATGAGTTTCCAAAAGAATTAATGGCTCTAATTAGATCAAAACCTGAGCCAAGAATAGAAGCAAACTGGTTCTGATATGCCCAAAGCTTGAACCAGAGAACAAAGAAGAAACAACTCAAATAAAGTAAAAAACAGAGCTGAAGAAAAGAGAAGGATGTTCTTTAGTTTTCAGATCTTAAGCCTTCACCATTTTGATTTATTTTTCTGCAAATTTTGTCTATGTGCAGCTTGTTTTTATGCCATAGATCAACAACAAGTTAGACTGTCCAATCCTGGCTTGTTTGCTTTTAAATTTCTGTCTTTGAATTTAGAGAATAAACTCAACTATTTAATATGAGTTCATGGACAAATAAGGGTAGAAATAGATTAGTTTTATGCTTTCAAAAGAATAAAATGTTTACACAAAGAGTTTCGAATCCAAATTCACTCTGAAAGAAGAAAAAATGTTAGATCATTAGGATTGGGTAGGTAGAAATCTTGTTCTTGATAGAAATCCATTGTTTTTTTATGGTTGCTAACATTATCACAGCAAAAGAAAGAAATTTGCAGCCGCAATAGATGAGGCATTGATCAGCTTCCAGAGAAGACATGTTTGAGGTTCTTGGCACCTCCAAGAAGCTACCATCCCAAGTTGGAGTTGCTGTTAGCCACCTATAAAATTTGTCATATCAAATGGTGGCTAAATTTTTTTGTAGCCTTCAAGAAACAATTCATGATCCAAAATTGTTAGTTCTTGAAGTCTTATGAAGATAAATTATCCTTGAGTTAATCTTCACTGCTGTTTCCCTCTTAAATCTGAAAAATCTGTTGTTTTTATGAAGAAAAAGACTGCTAAAAACCCATTTTTCCCTTTCATTTTACCTCTTCTTTCACTCATAATTAACCTCCATTTTTCCCCTTTTTCCTCATCAAATTCCTCTATTTTCCCTCATTTTCCTTCCTTCCCTTCATAAATTCCCTTTTATAAGGTTTAAAACTATTTTTTTACCTTATCGAAAACTTTCAAAATCCTTTGAAAATCCTCAAAAAATCATAAAAAACAGTCTTATTTGCATTAAGGCTTTAAGCCCTTTTGGTTTTAGCCCCAGCCCCTTTATCCTGCATAAAACTTGGAGCCCCAACCGGCGCTAAGGCCTAATCGTGCAATCGCAATCGAGTTTCCCCTCTTGTCTTGTTACCTTTCACTTTTAAAAATTTCCAATTGCGATTAAGCCCTTTGTATATAAAAACCCTTCCCGAAACACAAACTTACCTTTGTTTTTTATTAAAAACCCAAATTTCCTATGTTTTAACAAAACCCGACAGTTCATTGTTTGGCGAATTGTCAGCCGTTGATCTAAAGCCGATCAACGATTGTCGGCACATTGCATCAGAGTTTTTCATTGGACACATTGCAAGGATTTATTGTCTACCTCCAATTGCAATCTTGCGATGATTTCCCGACCATTGATCTGTTCCACAATACCCAGATCTAATGGTCCACATTGCTCTGTTCCAAAGCTCGCCCCTTCGCCTTTGACCTTCGCAGTTAAATCCTGACCATCGATCTGGTTCTAAGATTGACGGCTCTGATTCAATCGCATCACAAAAAACCTTTGTGCTATTCCTCTCTCCTCCTCCGATTGCAAAACTTGTGATTCAATCTGGACCGTCGAATCCACAAGAACCGACGGCCCAGATTAATCAAAACTTCGCCCATTTTCCTCCGCTTTTATCCCACAGATTCATTCCCGACCGTCAATCTCTCTAATATCTGACGGTCTGCGTGCAATCGCATTGCAAATTTTCTTTGTGCCTTTCCTCTTTCCTCCGTCGATTGGCGACCCTCCAATCACATCTGGGCTGTTCGTTTCACCGATCCAACAGTCCAGATCTAACCCCGAATTCCTTTGTTATAACATAGACCTCGATGTATAAATTTCTTCGGTGAATACCCACCGTTGATCTCTGCAGATCAATGGCCCACAATTACCCGATCTTCGCCTGAACCCCCCCGTCTTATATTTCTTTCAAAACCCCAAGATTGACTCTGAGCCATTAATCTTGAAGATCTAACGATCCATTTCAACCCAGTATACCAAACTCCTATGGAACCTGCCTTCCCCATTGATCGATCCCGATCGTCCATTCCGATGATCCAACGGCCCAGATGAAAACCACCTTGTCTTTCCCAACCGTTTTCCGCCCGCGTATCTTGTCTTTTTGCGCTCTCATCTCCACCGTTGGATCTGCACGCCTTTGATCCAATGACCAAGACTCCATATCGCGTAATCCTGAGTCTGACAGTTAATTCCTAAAAAATTACGCGATATGGACAGTTTTTTAAGGACACGTGTCGGCTGGAGACCTATATCGCGTTTTTTTGGGAAATTTTGAAAACCGCCTCAAAGCAACGTGACACCAGTGGTTTTTATGGCCGAAACCACCTTACCCCATTTCCATTACATTTTCTTGATTTTAATCTCCGTCGTTGATCTCTAAGATCTAACGGCTCACGTTTAACCTCGCCATTAGTTCATCGCCCTTCCCATTCTTCCAAGCTACTTCATAAGTGAATCTCCGCCGTCGATCTCCGGTGATCAATCTGATCCAACGGCCCAGAATCGTTCGAAAACCCCAAATTTCATTTAACCCCTTTTTCCCTTCTGCCAAAGGTTTTCTCCTATTTCCTTTGTAATTTCCTCCATTTCGCTTTAACATTATCCCCTCTGCATTATATAAACCTGATCAATCACGACCGTTGATCTTTGCAGATCAACGACCTAGACTTAGTCTCCACCACCATTTATCCACCGCCTCTCCTTTTGACTTCAGCGAGCAATATTCACCGTTGGATGCTTTCATCCAATGGATGCGCTCTAACCTAAACCTCTGAAGAAGTCTTAACCCATCCACGAAGGATTTTATAACTTTTTGTGTATTTTTGGAGGTTGTGAAGCTTTTACACAGTCTCTTAAAAGAAATCAAAGGTCGAGGATGACGATCCCCAGGCCTTTATTCGTGAAGGAGATCACTCTGCAGGGTTCCATATCATGTTTCATCCATGCCTCATGAGCACTGATGCTATTTTAAAACCCTCTGTGCGTCCGCAAAAGCAATAAAAACACAAAAAACTCCACAGATAAAGAGCATCAGCATCCAGGGATAAAATCAAAGCAGAAATCAATGTTTAAAGGTTTTAACAAAGTTTTTAATGGATTAAGGAGTGAATTCGGCTATCAAAGGCCTAATCCACAGTTAAAGACAACATGAAGACCGGAAGACACAAATTAAGCCTAATCTGACCTAAAACACAGAACTAAAGTGAATTAAAGGTGTTTTAGGGAAAGATAAGGAATTATATCAATCCAAGAAGCCTCCACTGCCACATCATAGGCTAATTGAATCCTCTCCAGCTACCAAAAGCCACCTACAGCCTCACAGCAATCAAAGAAGGCATAGTTATGGCAGAACAGAAGATATTTGCCTCAATACAGCTGAACGGTTATTTCAAATCAAAAGAACTTATTACGACTGTCAAAAAAGTTATTACAAAGATAATCAAGATTTTTTAAGTCAACAAAATTTTCCCAACCTACCTAATACTTAATGAAAATCAATTAATACAGAAGAAATATCAGAAATATTCCCTGTTGTAGCCCTCAAAGGCTGAGAAGCATTAAACTGTATTAATTGAACCCAGAGATCTTTTCTCTCATCCCACCTCCTCATTTCTTCTATAAATACTTCTATAGAAGATCAAACAAAGGTTGGTCTCTGAATATCTAATGCATGTAAATAGTTTTCCTGAAGCTATTGTAAGCTCTGTGTGTAATTGAAGATACCTAAAGTTGATATGAGAAGTTTGAAGCTATAGAGGCCCACTGGACTTGATGATTGTAACTGGTTTGAAGCATCAAATACAAGCTGATTTATGGGATCTTGGTCTATGTCAATGGTGATGCTTTTCTTATTGTAAATTGTTATTTTCTTTTGTTTCCATTTTGTCCACTTTCTATAATAAAGAACAACAAATATAAAGCTAGGATTTACTCTTTGCAGTACCCTACTTTCACTGATAATATTTATCTAAATGTTTTCTTCCAAATGTTTATTTAGGAATGATTTAATACAATCCAAGCAGTTAAAGAATGTTGGTGTGCCCATGTCTTATTGTTTAAAACTTTAAACATTGTTCCTGAATGTTATTTTCAGTTTATGCTAAGTAGAGTTGAGCTAGGGAAGTCTATGGTTTGCCCTGTCCTCTAGTTTTATCTCCAACAGTTATTCTGAAAGTTTCCCTAAGAGTATGTTGAAAGCAGGATAGGTTCAAAGTCCTTACCTGATCTTAGACTATTCTTTTTTTATCTTAAGTGTTGTCTTGAAAAGTTTGCTAAGTAAAGCAGAGCTAGGGAAGTCTATGGTTAGCCCTGTCCTCTAGTTTCTTCTCCAACAGTTGCTTTGAAAATTTTCCCTAAGTGTATTCCAAAAGCAGGATAGTTTCAAAGTACTTCTTGATCTTAGGCTGCTCTTTGTTCTCCATCTCTTATTGTTTTCATTCCATAAAATCAACTTAAAGAGATCCTTTGACATAGATGACTTGCCCCATGGACCACTCTTGAACCTTGTTGTTTCAATTAAATCCTACCATGACTCCATAGCCCAATGGACTGAATTTGTTCCTTGCCTATCTTGTTAGCTGAATCAATATTTCACTTGCACATACCTTCACCCTTCATTTATACTTCCTTCACCTTCACATATCTTTGCCCAACCAAAACCAAACAAAAACCTTGTTCTTCATAACTAGCCTAATATCACACCTAAAAGCCTTAAAGATAAATCAATCTTTGCACTTATTAGAGAGATCCCTCTCTGGATTCAGGAGGGATAGATCCTAGAATCCCAAAGTGGTTCACAATGTTCTCTCTGCAGTTTTAGTCTTGCCAATCTACTGAAATTACAGGGAGCTAACACACTCCATCATCATGACTTTTGGGTTGGGTAATCTTCTTGCGGTTCATTCATACCTATGGTTCATCATACCTTCACTTCGGTTCTGGGTCAATGATGCCAACTCATCTTCGTATTGTCGATATGTTCAAGAGAAGTCATCCAGTGAATACTAATCCTTATGCAATACTTGTAAACCTTCATTTTCATGACAATCATCTCTGAACATTGCTATATCAAGTCACATTTTTTATTTGAAATCAGTAACTCGCATTTCGCGATAAAGTGGCTTCCTGTCGACATTAGCTCATCATCCAAAAAGTTTACTTAGAAACATCATCTTCCAGTACCATGAAGCTTGTTACATCATCAACAAGTTTCTCACTTCCGGACCTTTGACCGAAAGATTTTGTTTGGTGTTCAACATCAAATCATCTATTCACGCCCTACAAACTGCACTACAATACCTTGAGAGCCATTAACATCAATGGTTATTCTCTCGCATTTGTTAACAACTCACATCATGGGTTGGTAATCAAACGATGTCTTTCCATGTTCGACTACAAATCATATATTCGCATGGCTAGACTTGTACCCGAACGATCGAGTGAACGCGATAAGAATACCCCACATATAGTTTCATCCATTCGGGCTACAATTTCAGGATTGTTGTACACATCATCTGTACGATGACTTTACATATAGATCGTCATCCGAACATGGGCCTATATCTGTAGGAATGTCTGTATTGGGAAACATTCCAATATAGACAACTTTCTGAAGGATGTACATGTTATTAGATAACTTATGTGTTGAGCATGGGAATTCCTCCCTCAGCAATTCGTGATAAAGATGAACAAATCATGATGTAATGTATTGTAAGATTGATGTAGGTTACCACCCACTTCAATTCCATCTCATCGCATCGTAAAGCATCTCATCCAAATAATATTATTATTATTTTGACTTCATGCTTTAGGGGGCAACTGTTATAGGTCAATTTGGGCATTATCCCCCATGACCTGGTCAAACTGGACATCATCCCCAGGACCAATGAAATAGGGTCTATCATCCCCTGATATTCCAGTTGCTATATGCCCTAAGAGAAGAACAATTCAATCATGGCTTCTATTGTGAGATTTCCAAGGTTTGAAGTATATGCTATATCACTTATCGACTCACCAATGTAGCCTCTAAAGGGACTAACTGCGTTGCAATGCAAGATCCTCCATTCAAAGGTGCACTGCAATGCACTTCTCGACATTCAAGAGTGTGTTGGACACCTGGGAGCAGAATTCTCATTGTTCCGGGAATCTGCACATGGCCAGTGCCTTCTAGAAGAGTCCATATGTTTCAAAATTCAAATCCAAGTGTCCATCTAACACCTCTGAACTTGGGAACATGTCTTGCCTATTATTATAAGTTCATTCATTGAGAAACTACCATCAGTTTCCCTATAAATTGAGCACTCATTCTAGTGCTAGGGAAGGAAGAGATTTGCTAAAGTTATGTTGTTGGATTATCATTTGAGAGAGTGAAAGTACTGATATGCTTCTGGTATGATGTTGGATGTGATGAGGCTAGAATGAAGTTAGAGTTGGTTGGAAACGAATCGATCATTGGTTGTAACCTCCGACTTCTACTCTTTAATAAAGGTTGTTGTTCATTTTCCCATATATATGTCTCTATTTCTTGTGCAATGGATTCTTGAATGATATATGTATTTCATATCTAATCGATTTGATTGAGTAAGATAAGTAGATATTTTTATATTGCATGTTGTTTGATGTTCTCTGTTTGTGTTTGCAGGAATCGATCTGTTTATTTGAGTTGGAATGAGAGCGACGACAACAACGACAGAAGGAGAAGGAGAAGTGATTGACTTAAAAGTAGGCTCTTTCACCATTTTGTATATCTGCTTATTTTAGAGAAAGTGATAGCAATTCTTTCCTCCGTTGTTCTAAGTGACTAGCACCACACTTAGGGAATTTGTTTTATCCGTAGATCACAATTCTGCATAATAGTAATCCTCCTCCTTAGCCTGAGTTGGAGCAGCCTTCAAGTAATATTATTCCTTTCCCTTCTTCTTTAGAGGGCATTATGTGGAAAAATGTCCTAGTTACCCACATCTCAAGCATCTGACCTTCGAGAGGTCCTTCTTCTTCCTTCTCTGCTCCCCTTGTTGTCCCTTAGATGTGAGAGTTGCATCTTCCTCTTCCTTCTTCTTGAATTTGATCACTTTGATTCTGATTCTCGCCTTGGTCCACTGTCTAATCTCTTCTTATCGAAGAGCTGCCCACATCTCTTCCCAGCTTGGAAGAGCGGCCCTGCCCAAAATACCTTGGATAAAAGTCTCCCAGTCTTTAGTATCTGCACTCAGGGAAATCCCGACCATAAGTCCACCATCTAGTGTAGCCCCTATGGAAGCTAGTTGATCTAAGACCCCTTGCAATCTGATGAGGAAGGGATCAATCTCTTCTCCCTTTTACATATAAAACAATCTCAGCTGGTTCTCAAGCAACATCTTCCATTGGACGGAATATCATTGGTAAATAGTGGTCAAGGCCTCCCACATTTCCCTTGCTGTGTTATTCTCATCAATATGTGGGATCACATGATTCTTGACTGCGTCCATGATCATGTGTTTTTATTTATCTTAAGCCTCCTTGTACTCCTTGAGAGGATCAGCATCAACCAGACCAACAATCATGTTCAAGGCATGATCCTTGATGCGATTTTCATCCAAAACTGCCAGGATCCTGACCTTCCAGATGAAAAAGTTGGATGATCCATCCAACCTGTCTTGATCCCTCAATCCATTCACGACCATCTCTGCTCAAATAAGTGTCAAACAAGTTCCTTTCTCCCTCTTTTGTTGTTGCCCCAACAAAACTTGTATCTAGATTTCTTTGGCGTTAGAAACCCTCTAAGGAACAAGCTCCCTCTGAATTTTGATTTCCTTCACAGAAACCCTTCTACCAACAGGTGTCAAAACATCTTTGATCTTGATTTTCTGCTACTCAGCAGTTGATCTAGACTTCTTGGCAAGAAATATTCTAAGGAATTGCTTCCCTCTACTTTTCTCCTACCCCACTAGACACTGTTATGCACCAACAGAATCAGCGCCCCACCAGAAACTCCAAAAAGAAATTGTATTGCACCTCCAACCACGACAATTCGGAAAATTGAGACTCAACAGCCTCTGTGTTGAACCAACAAGAATTGTGTTGCGTTTTGCAGCTACAACGTCACCCTAGCATGCTGATGCAGGCTCTGCGTGAGGCTTCCCAGTTGACCGCGTCACCCTTCCTCTACCTCGCCAGCCTAGGACTACGTTGTCTCTCGGGACAACTTCTTTCTCGCTACGAAGTTTCTTTTTTCCTCTCATTGATGGCTTCAGTCCTCCTTGATCTACAATCGCTCTGATACCATGTGAAATTTTCTAAATCTTACAAACAAAAATACTACTACAATTAAGTGATTTACATTGCCTACTTGTATTTTCCATTTAAAAAGTTATTTTCTGAATACTTCAATAAAATATTAATGCAAATAATAAGTATTCTACATCGATATGCAAATCAAGTACTGAAAAATAAATGAGACAATCACACAAAAGACACACTTATTTTTGTACTAATGTCCCCGAAAAAACCCAATGCTGGAAATCCATTGCAGCAGATATGAGGATTTTATTATTAAGAAGATTTCTGAATACATTCTAGGGTGCCAAATTCGGGTCACCCAACAGAGAAAATCTTGGCAGAAGTACCTCCATTCGGAGACACATATATTGGTTGATCCAGTAACTGAATGAAGAAACCCCATAGGTGACTGTGTTGTCCCCAGTGCTATGTAACAATGGCTGCAGCAAGCTCTGCATTGAGACTGCGTCACCTCCTCCAGAAGTTGCATCACCCTCCTCGTGAGCCTTCCTAGTTCAAAAATAGATCTGCTGAAATTCTTCCCGATCCGCCCAACAGAAACCCCAGTGTTTCCTCTTCAGTGACTGTGTCACCCTTTTGGCACTGCATCATCCTTCTGGGCCTGCATCACCCTCTCTGGTGTTGCGCTGTACCTCCTGGTGTTTCTCTGCCTCTCTGCAATTGTATTCTCAGCCTTGGACTGAATTACTGTTGTCGAAATGCCCCTATCTGCACTGCAAGCTCACTCTAAAATTTTCAACAAACCATTCCCCTGAATTCCGACTTTGCTCAAGTGTTTCTCTCCGTGTGTGTGTTCTCCAACTCGCCCTTAAACCTTCCTTTATACTTTTCCTGTTGAGAAATCAACGGTTGTGATCTAATTATTAATCAACGACTAAGATTAAAACAAATTGATCCTTGTCACTTAGAGGCTTCTCACCCACATGTTATATTAATTCACTTTAATTATTTTAATTCCCTGGGTTTTAACTTAGGCTCCATTATTTGAATAAATTTCACTCCAGGTGGAATTTCCCCGAACGATTTCTGGGTCTTGGATATCTCATGTGTTCTAACCCCTCCACAAAATTTCGGAGATAGAGCACATCCGATGCTACCCAAAAATCAACAAATTTCATGCTCCTACTAAGCAGATATAACTATTTAGCACAATATTTGAGATAAATAATTTTTCAAATCTAGGTACTAGCCCAGAAAATCCATACAAGATATATTTTGCTAGATATTATTGGAGTTCTGTCAAACCAGGAGGTAACTCCTCAAAACTGCAATGTATATTAGCTGAAGAATGTACATGCTTATATAGATGGGAGGTGAGGCTATTGGGATTCAGCTCCCAATGACTCTTGGCCTTCCTTATTTCCTAATAACAAATAATATACAAAAATACATGTGCACACCCATCCATAGGATTAGGTGTCAACATTCCCCCCTTTAATCCGAAGGGATGTTGGTGAGTCCAAGCATCGATCTGAACTTTTCAAACTTCTCTCTTCCAAGTGCTTTGGTGAAGATGTGAGCAGTTTGCTCATTTGTGGAACAATGATGTAGATGGATGGTCTTGGCCTGAACATGATGTCGAATGAGATGGTACTTTGTATTGATGTGCTTTGTTCGATCATGGAACTTTGGGTTCTTGGCCAACTTTATTGCAGAAGTATTGTCGATCATGAGTGGAGTGGAATACATCTGTTTCATCTGAAAATCTTCCAGGATTTTCCGGAGCCACACAATTTCCTTTGTTTCTTCAGCTGCTGCCACATATTCTGCCTCGGTCGTGGAATCTGCTGGAACTGACTGTTTGCGTGATCTCCATGAGACAGCTCCTGATCCAAGACTCATGGTGTAACCTATAGTAGACACCCCTGTTTCTTTGTCGCCATCAAAGTCTGAATCAGAGTATCCGGTCAAGATGAAGTCGCCTACCTGTGTATATTTGAGTCCAAAGTCTTGAGTCCCCTTCAAGTACCTTAGTACTCTTTTTGCAGCAGAACAATGTCCTTCACAAGGTTTCTGCATGAACCTTGAGAGGATTCCAACAGCAAATGAGATGTCAGGTCTGGTGGTGGTCAGATAGATAAGACTTCCTACAAGCTGTCTATACTTAGTTGCATCCTCAAATTCCTTCCCTTCATCAGATGTGAGCTTCAAGTTTTGTTCCATTGGAGTGCCTAAGGGTTTACAATCATCCATGCCAAATTTGTTCAAGAGATCTCCAATGTACTTCTTTTGAGAAAGAAAGATGAATTTAGGATGTTGAATTACTTCAATACCCAAATAGTAATGAACATGACCCAAATCAGTCATTTCAAAACCTTTCTTCAACTCTTTCTTCATGGATGCAATATAGCTCTCATTGTTTCCTGTTGTCAAAAGATCATCTACATATACCACAAGATATACAACTGTTTTTCCAACTTTCTTAACAAACAAAGTTGCATCATCAAGATCAAAGTGTTTGAAATCAAGTTTCAGAAGATGCTCGGTCAACTTTTCATACCAGGCTCGTGGTGCTTGTTTGAGGCCATACAAGGATTTCACAAGTTTGCAAACTTTGTGTTCTTGACCCTTTATCACAAATCCTTCTGGCTGGGACATATAAACTTTCTCCTTCAGATCTCCATTCAAGAACGATGTTTTTACATCCATCTGATGGACTTTCCATCCACTCTGAGCTGCTAAGGCAAAGAGAGTTCGGATGGTGGTCCATTTTGCTGTGGGAGCAAACGTTTCTTCATAATCAATTCCTTCCTTCTGTGTGAATCCTTTTGCCACAAGCCTAGCCTTGTGCTTGTCAAGTGAGCCGTCTGCTTTGTACTTGTTCTTGTAGACCCACTTACAGCCAATTGGTTTCGTTCCCAAAGGCGGATCAACCAACTTCCAAGTGCCATTCTTTATCAAGGCATCATACTCCTTCTGCATCGCTTCTTTCCATTCATCATGAGAAGCAGCTTCTTTGAAGGAAGTTGGTTCATGATATGTAGACAAACTCAATTCACAGTTATAAGCAATATCCATATCAACAGGGGAATCAGAATTATCTACATCACCTTCGATTTCTTGAGTGGAACTTCTTGTTCCTGTTTTTCCAACCTCATCAGGATGAACATCCTCCGGTGTCTTTGTCAGCCATTTGGGGGGACCTTTCTGAGATGGCCCTGGCTAGTCACTTGACTGAGTTGGGATTGATTCAAGATTCAATCTCCCAATTCTGTCGATCACATCATCCAATGTGTCATCCGTGGTTGTTTCTTCATGTGGGGGAGAGTGTGGTTCAGGAAATGATTCCACGGTTTGATTCAATATCGGAATCCCCCCTTCAAGGTGTGGAATCACATTATCAAATTCTTTGAAAGACTTTGCATGTGTGAATCTATCCAGGCGATCAAGTTGCCGCTCAACAACCTTGTCACTCTTGGATGATTCAAGAAATATGACATCTCTAGCTATCACAAACTTCTTATTTTCTTCATCATAGAGACGATATCCTTTGGAGGTATTGGAGTACCCCAAGAAGATACATTTTCTGCTTCTAGCACCAAGTTTGTTCCTTTGACCCTTGGGTATCAAGGCATAACAGGTGGACCCAAAGACCCTGAAATGCTTTACCGAAGGAATGTGGCCATGCCACATTTCAAAAAGAGTTTTATTTCTAATTGAACTTGAAGGACACCTATTCTTTATGTAAACAGCACATAGAACTGCATCAGCCCAAAACATCAATTTTACATTCTTGAAAAATAACATGGAGCGGACCATATTTAAGATGGTTATGTTCATTCTTTCAGCTACACCATTCTGTTGTGGATTATATGGCACTGTTGTTTGATGTTTGATTCCATGTTGACGAAGATAATTTTCAAATTCGTTTGAGGTGTATTCTTTTCCATTATCAGTACGTAGAGAGCCAATATGTGTTTGTGCATCATTTTCAATCCATACATGAAAATTCTTGAAAGTTTGTAAAGCATCAGACTTATTCTTCAGTAAGTAAATCCAACACATCCTGGTGTAGTCATCAATAAATGTCATCATGTATTTGTTTCCATTTGCAGAAGCAATAGGCATAGGGCCACATAAATCTGAATGAACAAGTTCAAGTTTCCTATGTGCTCTTGAGTGTGAATCATGAAATGACTGTTTGCTATGCTTTCCTAGAATACATGCATCACATTCCTTAGGTTTTCTAGGAATTGTAGGCAGTCCATCAACACCATTTTTCTTCAACAAACGAAGGCTGTCATAGTTTAAGTGTCCAAATCTAGCATGCCATAAAAGACTTGATGGAAATGTGCCTTCATCATGATGTGAACTGAATGCAAAGTTTTGAGCATGAGCAGATGAACCTTTCAGCTTCAAAAGTCTCCCTTCTTCTATTCCCTCCATGACAAGTGAGTCATCTGATGCTGATCTGACCTCTGCCTTGCCATCAAACAAGTGAACTGAGTGTCCTTGCTGCCGGATTTCGATCAGGGACAGCAAGTTTCTCTTCAACTACGGGAGGTATAGAACCTCATGTAGGATATGATCAGGAAGACCAGGCAGTTTAAGCCTGACTGTGCCAAGCCCTGATGGCTTGAGTTTGGATTTATCTGCGAAATATACTGCTCCATCAACTTTGTCGGTGAAATCTTCAAAAAAATCTTTTCTAAATGTCATGTGACATGTTGCTCCTGAATCTAGCAACCAATCATCTCTCCATGAAGTAAATGAAACATCAAAGAGGTTTTCAGTTACTCCATTGTTACAATGTGCTAGAACATAGTGAGCGGATTCTGGTGCTTTACCTTTGTCTTTGTCATTGGTTTTACCTTTGTCTTGATTTCTGTGCTGCTCAATTTTGTTCCATGGTGTTCTGCATTTGGATGCATCATGTCCATCTCTATTGCACCGTGTGCAATGAAGATTGGATTTGTCAGCTTGTCTGCCCCCCCTTTCTGTGAAGTTCTTTCTTCCTCTTCCTCTTCTGCCACCTCTTCCTCTGGATGAATCTGGAGTATGACTCTTTTCTCTATGTGCCAAGTATGCAGCTTCTTCGGAAGATGAAGGGACTGCCATCTTCCCAAAAGCTTTCTCTCTTTCTGCAAACTTCTGCTCAAGTTTATCAAAGGTGATTTGCTCAAGGTTTCCACTTGCTTGCAAAGACTCAAGATAATGTGAGTAAGTCGGATATAATGCCTTAACATATGCTATGAGGGGTATGTCCATTTTTACACCAGTGTTTTGAATGTCATGCATTATAGATCTTATTTCTGAAGCTAAAGCAAGGGGATCATCATTCTTCATTTCAAGACTGAACAGCTTAACCATCAATTGAAAATTTTCTAATTCTGAATGTGAGTCATAGAGTTATTTTAGTTTCTTCAAGGCTTCAAAGGCATTTGAGAATGATGAAATATGGCGACTCACCTCTTCACTCACTGAGGCTGCAATCAAGGCATAAGCCTTGCAATTCTTGTTTTCCCAAATGGCAAGCTCTTTGTCTGAAGTGGGCTTCTCTGGTGGATTTTATGCTTGTCCTTCACAGATTCCTTTCCACAGCTCATTAAAAATGAGTGTGTGTTTAATCTTCCGCGACCATTCAAGATAGTTCTCTTTGCCAGAGAGAACTATCCCAACAATGGAGATGAGAGAATGCATTAGACTGCTGGAAAAAATCTTCTGAAGAGGAAACAAATTCTGTTATAAAAACTTCGAACTCTTGAAATATTTCAAATAAAGGGGCAAAAAATCTTGCTGGAACAATTTTCTGAGTTTAAAAACTCTTTCTGGAAACTAAATCTGCTCAGAAAACTTTTGCTGAAGACTGAATTTTTAAAAAACAATCTATGCTATAGACTGATTCTGCATAAAAAAAATGTATTTTTTTTTTTGTTTGGGGAAAATAATGTATATGAACAAATGGGATTATGAATGGGAAGGGATGGAATTATAAGTGGGAAGGGGGCGGAATGGAATTATTGAACGATGGGACAGCATACAATATATATGGGACAGCGTTCAATATATATGGGACAGCATACAATATATATGGGACAGGGGGCATATTATGAATGGGAATGGGACAGCGTTCAATATATAATGGGAAGGGGGCGTTCAATGTATACATGGGACAGCGTTCAATATATACATGGGACATACAACACGTATATGACAGCGAAAAGTGAATTTGACAGCGTTTAATGTATATGGGAGTGTGATATATATAAGCGGTATTCAATGTACATGGGACAGCGTTTACTGTGAGGGCGTATTGCAGAGCTGAGAGGGGCGGATAAGGGAGGGCCGGCGTAGGTGTAGCAGCCGGGGAAGCAGGCCGTGGAGTAAGAGCGGTAACGAAGGCTGTGTTGGAATGAGTAGTGCGTAGGGAGCGTTTAGAGTGGGAGAGGGGCGTGTGTAATGTTTATGGAAGAGCGCTGAGGGACGTAGCTCGATAGGGGAGAGGGAATAGCAGGTGGGTAGCGTAGGCCTGGAGCAGAGGGGCATGTGCGTATGGGCAAAGGAATTACAAAGGAGGGGGGGCAGTTGCTGTGTGGGACGGAGCCTGCGGTTATGGAGAGACGCAGAGCATTGTTTGGTTGAAAAAATCTCACACTTTCAAAATCTCACGCAAACATTTGATGCTGGAATGTTTGCAGATGCGTTGGGAAGGGAGTGTGTGAGCGCAGTAAGGGAGCGTATGTGTGTGAGCGCAGATTGCGTGAGGTATGTGAGGTAGTGTTGGAATAGCGCAGAGTGTGTTGGTAGGGTGAGATTCGTAGCGTATGAAGTGGGCTGTGCGAGTAGTGGCATAGGGATTTGATAATTGCAGAGAGGAGGGGGCCGAAGGCCCTGAATTTGGAGAGTGAGGGAAAGGGCGTAGGGCGCAGAGGGAGAATGGAACAGGGATGAATGGAGAGGGCGCAAGGATGGATGGAGAATGGTGGAGGCCCAAAAGGGCTGTTACAAAAAACAATTTGAACTTGAATTTGCAGAAGACAGAGTTGCAGGACTGCTGGAATGGCAGAGCCTGCAATTTGCAGATTGACAGAGCCTGCAGTCTGCAGGAGCTGGAGCTGCAAATGTCAGTGCTATTTAGGGAAAAAAAAAATGCAGAATAACAGTCTAGCAGTTAATGAGCAGCAAAAACATTAAAAAATATTAACTGAGAAAAGGGTAGGGAGTTACACCACAGGGCAGAAATGCCAAATGTGGAGCTGGCTCTGATACCATGTCAAACCAGGAGGTAACTCCTCAAAACTGCAATGTATATTAGCTGAAGAATGTACATGCTTATATAGATGGGAGGTGAGGCTATTGGGATTCAGCTCCCAATGACTCTTGGCCTTCCTTATTTCCTAATAATAAATAATATACAAAAATACATGTGCACACCCATCCATAGGATTAGGTGTCAACATTCTAATCCGGAAGGCACTCCAAATCTTAAGATTCGATAGTCAGTTGGTCCAACTAAGGACTTCCCCAAACACCCAAAATTTCTAAATAAAGATGATTTTGCACACCTAGAATATAAGTTGTCAAATTAATAGAGGTACAAAATAAAAATTAAATCTTCAAAGACTGGAGATACCTGCCAATCAAATAAAAATCTTAATGTTATTTGAAAACCCAACAATTTAAGCAAGATACATGTGCAATAAATTTATCTACAAGAGCTGCCAACAACTTATAAATAAGATCAGTAAAATATTAAATACAAGTTACCATAAAATACCGGAGATGAACACTGCCATCAAGTAAGACCCCAAAGACTTTGCGTTGTATTATTTCAGAAAAGTTTACAAGAGCTTCGAGAGCTAGTACACGATCTAAAAGATCGGATCATAAAATGACAACAAACCTCTAATTTATATATTAGATTTCCAACGGCTAGTTGGCTTGATCCCTGTCAAAGTAATATCGACCGTCGAAATTTTTTTAATTATCTTTTAATCTCCTATGTCAAAATTATTTTAATTTTTGAGGAAATTCGAATTTTTCATTTAATCGAATTTTAACCAACTCAAAATTAATTATTTTGAGTTGATTTCCTCAAAAAATTGACTTTGACTTAACTACCAAGGCCCAAGGGTCCAAAATATTTTGAAATTTTTAATATTTTGTTAGCCTGAGACCTCCAAAAAATTATTCTTCTAGAACCCACGAATTTTTTAATTTGGAAAATATTTTTTTCATAGGACTTAAAATTAATTAAATTTCTAGCTTATAATTTTAATTTATTTTTGCCAGAAAATTTAATTAACTAACTCATGAGGGGATTAATAATTTTTTCTGACCCTCTGATATTTTATAATCATGGCTAAAATATTCTTTTTCTAAGTTGGACTAATTCTATTAATGAAACATAATATACAGGGCGTGTCTTACCTCCGGAATTGTTATGCTAGCCAATTCCGGAGGTAATATAAGTCAAAAAGACAAAAAATTGATCACCCTAGGTGGGGAAACCAGTCATGAAAATGTTGCCCTCAATGGGGAAACCAACTTTTTTCAAAAATGACTTAAAAGTTAACAACATAGAAAATAAACAAAACAAAGAAAAAAGACATCTCCTTTCTGCAGCTGAGCTCTATGCTAGATGTTGGGCTGCTATGGCGGTGTCTCCTGCACAATGAGACACCTGTTTTCTTTAGAGGAATCTTCGACTTGCTTCACTTGGTGGGTGGGTGGTTCTGGTGTAGTGGTAGTGTGAACCATGCTAGCGCTGCCCTTTCTACGTTCTGCACGCGAGCATTCGGGACTCCCGCTGCCGCTACCACTGCTAGTGTTGGAATGAGCGTTAGGTTTGACTGGCAGGGCCTTTGTTTTCCTTGAGAGTTGCAGAGGTATTATAGCTATTGTGGATTTTCTTGGTCTCTTTCTAGTGCCTCTCCCTACAGAACTTGAGGCCTCTTCCTGGAAACTAATTGTAATTGTGGTAGTGAGACGGGGTCTGTCCATTGCACAATTGTAATGAAACTAAGCAGAATTATCTTCAGGCGGAGGGGAGCGGGACAGAATAAATGGACAGAGGAGGACGAGAATCCAGACCCTGTCCTTTGTCACGACGGGTGTGGTGAAACTGAGCTGAATTCTCCTCAGGCGGTGGGGAACGGGACTTTGAATGAATGGACAGAGGGAGTCGAGAATCCTGGCCCCGTCCTCTGCCTCGACGGTAGTGCATTCGGTGCCTCCTTGGCATACTGGAGCAGGAGGAGTTGTTGGGGAGGTGAGAAAGCGAAGGCTGGGTGGTAGAATGAGCTTAGGGTTTGGCTTCCTGAAGCGAAGGAGATAGCGAGAGGCTACAATGGAGACTGCGGGTGAGATAGAAATCCAGAGCAAGCAAGAGGCAACAATGGATGTTGCACTACCTTCCAGTGTGCATTCGAGAGCCGAAAGACGCGGCGCCATTAAGAATAATGTTGGGCAGCGATCCAGACTAAGAGCAGTAATGGAGGTCTGATGCGAGCTGTTGGCTGGCTTAAATGTTGCCGGAAAAAGCCCAAGCATGGCCATGTGGCACACATTGGGCCTGCCATCTTCCTTCTATGATTATGCACCCGCATCCGAGGATGGCTAAAATTTTATTTACATAATATAATTATATTTAACCCGAGGGAGAACACCCATTCGTTATAAACCCTCAAGTACCTACCAAATTCTGCAACTCAAAATATGAATATGTAGACCAAATAATTCGTAATAAAACAATCTGGCCAATTAGCTAAGATTATTCCCAAATTACTTTTACAAAAACTCAATAAAAAACACTATGACTCACCTAATATCTTGATGAGAAAATCCACCCTAGCTTTGGGATGAGGTTGGAGGGAAAAACTTTGCCGATCATTTGTGTCTAGAGACACATGAATAAGTGAGATGAAAAACCTCCTAGGATATGAATCGTCACCAAAATAATAAGTTTGCCTAGGTTGTTACATACATGATAGTCTTACTAAGATCATTTACATTATAAGCATGCAAAATGGGTTTACATCTTTAACGTACTAAAGATTGTCGATGAATCTTGGATGGATGAATGATGAAATTCCTTTTTTGTAAAAAGGGGTGTACTGCTATAGGGTCGTTAACACTGATTGGTCAACAGGAGGAAACACACAAAAGTGTTCAAGTTCATACTTAAGTGAATTTCTTTACCAAGCTCAACTTGGATTGGCATACATATTAATTAAATATGTTCCAAAGAAACACATACCAATAATACAATATAGTTGAGAATTGTGTGGTTTACATGTTAAATAGATTGTAAGAAAGTACCTCACCTAGAGTGGATTGAAGTTGTGCTTGGTTTGGAGTGTCCTACAATTCACACAATTCCAATGGATTTATTTATCTTTTGAAAAGAGATAAAGAGAACTAATAGAGAAAATTTTACCTTGGTCTATGGTGGATCAAAACTATCCTAAACCCATAATAGATATAAAAATTACAATAAAATTATTTATATTTTGTAGGCGATAGAAACCATGAAGGCCAACCAACAATGATAATGGTGGCTAGAAGTGGAAAAAGTAGAGAAGCTACCATGGATAGAGACCAACAAAAACAATAGTGGAAAGAGGTAGTAGAAGTAGAGAAATTACATCCATGGAATGGACAACTGACAAGGAGACATAAGTGTTTAGAAATGATATTCATAAGGTGAATTTAATAAGTGTCAATGCATGAAAAAAATATCTAATAAAGCAATCAATTAATATTAGGAAATCTTAATATTGATTCATGGTTGAAGAAATGGGCAACAATAAGTACATGGATAGATAGCATTAAATACTTTGCATGCTCGAGCATGGGTTTTTGGATATAAAGTAACTTTGGTTCCAACAACCCATACACGAGAATGAAAATTATTTTAATGCTCTTTAGTCGAGCAACTATTATTCTCCTAGAACAACTAATAGAAAGGATACAACAATATCTTCTCAATCACAAGTTAAGTCTACGTAGCAAACAAAAACATTTCTCCCTAATTTAAAACTAAATTTTTTTTATGTCAATCATGTTGGATTTGTAGCTATGGTGGATATTCATATTGGTGTACTTGTTCATAAGAAGAAGAAAAAAATGTGTTTATCAAAAGAACAAAAAATTAAATTTTTAAATTTGGTTTTGGTTCCCAAGTGTGCAAGTCAGGCCTCCATCTTCTACAAGTTGGCTCAGCTAATATACACACCCACTTGACCTCATGCACGGATATAAATAAAGTTAATTTGTCCTCCTAAAAGACACAACTCATTTGAGCATACAAAAATCAAGTTTTGGGCATACAAATCAAGTGAAGAAGCAGTTCAAAGAAGTCCCTTGGATCATAAAGTATCTCTATGAAGGACGAAGCTAGTATCTTGTCTCCTGTGCATATACCGAACTTTTTGTCAAGTAATTTTGTGGTTGAATTCCTTAAAGAGCGGTATGAATTATGTGCTATGAGGTCGAGCCTGTGGTGACACTTATGAGAAAAAGTTTGAACATGTGATGACTCTTATGAACATATATTTGAACCTGTGAGGCTACTATGACAAACAAATTTTAACCTTGTAAGACTACTTTGATAAAGAGATATGAACCTCTGAGGCTACTGTGACAAAGAAATCTAAACCCATGAGGCCATTGTGATAAATATATTTGAGCCTGTGAAGCTACTGTGACAAAGAGATATGAACTTGTGAGACCACTATAATAAAGAGATCCAAACAAGTGAGGCTATTGTGACAAGAGAGTTGAACCTGTGAGGCTACTGTGACAAAAATTTGAACCTATGGATGCTATTATGATAGAGATCTAAATATGTGGATGTTATTGTAATATAGATCCGAACTAATATCTATAATAGAGGGCCGAATATTTCATAGGTACATCTTATATGATCATTTTGAGGAGGGTTGACTTGGACACTTAGTGAAGCTAGTTAGTTTTACCATACTTGAATTTGCCATCTCTTGTTGGATTGGTTCCCTAAGGAAATAATATTGTTTGGTTTTCCCCTTGTGGTTTTTTCCTTGGCCACTGGCCTAATTCTGGTGTCTCTTGTCTATTGTGCATTATGGTCTCAACTTTCTTGTCATTTCCATTAGTTTAATTTTTTATGTCTAATTATTTGATGAAGAAGAAAGATTAAAAGAAACCCTAATAATTCACAAATAATTATTAGTAGTTCAGAAATAGCACTTATACACATTATACTTGGTTTTCCAATAAATCGTGAAATTGATTAAAATCATGGTGCTTAACATGCAAAAGAACAGACATTGATACAAATCAATTACTATTAGTCTTTTCTAATGACAAGCATGGACTAATTATTCTTATAGGAATCAAAATATTGGAGAATTTGGACATTGGTTTGATTTGCATATAATGATCTTCAAAGGTTATAGAACTTGTGATTCGATGAAACTGGTTATGGGTGACTTGTTATTCTTGAAATGCCTTCACCTAAAACCCTCTCATGGTTCCTCCTTGAAGGCTCTAAAATTCTTGAAATAGGTGATGTATCAAAGCTCAAAAATAATTTATGCAACTTTTTCAAGAAAATAAGAATTATACAATGCCTTTGAAAGAAATACTCTGACAAAATGGGGTCAATGTGCTTTGAACCTGTATTCATGAACACCTTCAACTTCCTTCTGTATATATCACTTCGATTATTTCTTGAGTAGATTTTTAATATTATCACTTACAAATAGGTAATAAAGTAGTTTACATAATTGTGAAACTACCCTTAAATTTTTACCACTTATTTCATCTTTCAAAATATTTTAAAAAATATTACAAATATGTATGATTTTTTTAGTAAGAAAAATCATTTTTAATTATTTTGCATTTTTATGTTCATTTTTTAATAAATTGAACATTTTAATAGTACATGATTGTGATGTGATATAAATATTCTTAATGTGTGTAAATCTATTTTAATATTTATGATATTGATAAAATGATTTAATTTTTAATAAGAAAAGGAAAAAAATTACACATGGTTTAATGTGGGTGGGTGGAGTGAATGACTATTATCCTCTTGATTGAGATTTAATTTTCATATTATATTTTGGGTTGGTGAAATGAATGACTATTATCCTCTTCATGGACATTCAATTTCCACACATGACATGTTAAATTTGCATGAAGCGTATTATTAGTAAAACTTTAAACCTCATTGGTGAAAAAAATACACCATGGTAACACATGGTTTATCGTCTCCCTCCAAATGCTAATGCTATGCCGTGTCTTTGTCGCATATCCTATGGTGTGTCATCCCAAATTGATTCAACTATCGCCTTCATTTTGATATGCAAGATGTCAATTGCTTGGAATGTGGAACACAACTTTCCAATTTGTTGTTTCTTTCAACTGTGCTCTACAATAGGTCAGTTGTTTGCAATGATATTAGTGGGCCATTAGCATTAAACTGATATGTTAAAGGAAACAAATGAATTTCATTACAAGTACATTTCATTCATTTAATTGCCTCAATCTAGATGTTATGTTAAGTTTTAAAAGGCGGATCACAACCTATAATTAGATTAAGGAAGAAAGAAGAGGAAATGCTTCAGAAACCATAGTTTAACATACCCTAAGCCCTCCTACAACTCTAGTAGGACTCAAACCAATGAACCTAGATGAGACTTTCTCGGCAATGATACATTTTTTAGTGTGGTATTCAATAGCAGAATTGCAACTGTGTCTTGAAATTAACCATGGGAGGAAACTTCAACTTCAAATTCCATGCTCAAAGAGATAGGCAAGGCAAATCTAGAAGTGGAAGGCATATAGAGTAGTATACATTTTGTCTTCAAATGAAAACGAGCCTAAAAATGGAGGAAAAAGGTTCTAGGATTTGACCTTGCCCGACCCAGAGAAGCCAATGAGAAAAATGGCAGGAGTTTCAATATCTGCATCGATATCTGGCATGTTGCTACATCGTTATAATTATTATTTCCATGCCTTCGGCTTTTGGTAGATGTGAAATATCATTATTTAACCTTGCAAAAAAGAATCCAACCCCCTCTCTCCATTTATCATATTAGATTAATAATTTCTCATGGCACTCGACTCTCCATTTTTTAATAAGCTACCGCGCTACACCTAGCTTACCTATGATTGTTTCTCTTTCAAAATGTCTTAGTATGTTATATGCAAACACTAGTTTTTTTTTGTTGCACTAAAAACATCTACGCATGTAATTACTTATGGGAAATGCATTGTATATCTAGCTTAAACTTTATTAAGTTTTGTATGTTTTTGGAAAAATATAGGAATTTAACCTAGGGATCTCAGGTGGTTACTGAAAGGGGCAAAGGTTTTTACTGATAGAAATGGTGAACTTTGTTCCCACTGCTAGAATACGAGATCCCAAAGAGTTTTTTGGAGACATACGCTATCATTGTAATATCAGTTTTTCATTAATATAAATATATATATATGTGAAGCTTACCAAAAAAAAAACATGTGCTACTTTCTTCCATTACTATTGGACTAGATGAAACAAATCCCCAATATAAAGAAACTCGATCGAAATGTCTTGTTTCTAGCTTGCTAGGGTAACCACCACTTAGATTTTGTTAAAATTCATGGAGATTAGTGTAAAAAATATGTTTTTGTTCAAAATGGTGTCAACTCAAATACTCTCTCTTCTATAAAGTATTTTATGCCCTTTCAAGTGGATCCTCTGGAAACAATTTTTAAATATTTAGATTTCTTCCCTAAACCAAATGGTTACAAAAAATAAGATTGGATGTGGTTGTTTATAAAATTTGAGAAGTGAATAAGCCTATGGTGTTATAATTGGCTTTCCCTATGGGGAAGAGTGATTCTAGTGAAATATTTGCTGGAAAAAATTTCAGCCTTTTGGCTATCTATATCCAATATTCCCAAATCGGTTTTGAATAACATAACGCAAAGGATGTTTAATTTGTTGTGGATAGGTAAGAAAATTAAAGAGGGGGTACATCTTTCCATCTTTGAATCTTTGTCTATGCCAAAAAATATTGGTGGGTGGGGTTTCAAAACCCTGATTTGGTTCGGTAAGGACCTAGCTCTCATAAATTTGTGGATAGGTTTGTTTGGTGGTGGGATTTTGAGCCATGCAATAAAGGAGAAGTATCTTAGAAGGATTTTTGTGGTGGATTGGCTCATAGGATTTGTAAATAAGTCGGTCTATAGGGGCTCCATTGTCTGGAAGGCTCTCATGGACTCTTTTCCTTTTCTTTTCAACTAGCTTGCCTAGAAAGTTCGAGATGGTAAACAGGTGATTCTTGGCAAGGAACCCTTTATTGGTGGATCATGTTGCTACAAATTATCTCAGGGATTGATACACCTCCTAAATTCCAAAGGATATTTTTACCTAAACAATATCAAAAGAGTGGAGTCCACACTTTACTCTACTAGTTACTGGTTGAATCATGTGGATTTTGGATTGGTTGGAAATTTGGACGATGAATGGAACTCCTTCATAAAGGAGTTATATACCAATGGTGTTAGCTTGAATAATTCAAAGGATTTTCTTGTCTAGAGTTGGGACTCTTATTTTGGAAGGGTGAAAGAAAATTTTGCTTATGATTTCATTACTCATTCAGTTATGGTTTAGGAATTTTACTAGTGGAATGTCTCAATTTGGAGATGGGACATCCCTAACAAGTTGAAATTCTTCATCCATTTGGCCTTGAAAAATAAAATATTAACCTGGGAAAATCTCCAGAAAAGAGGCTTTTAATGGGCCATACTAATGTTTCCTATGTAGGATACAGGAAGAACTAGTTGACCATATTTTTGTAGGTTGTATGATTTCCAAGGAAATATGGCAAGCATTTTTACTGGTCTTGGGTGTAAGAGATAACATAGATCATACCTCCTTTGAGGATACCCTTAATCATTGGTTTGAGAAGCACAAAAATATTTTTTCCCTTCCATTTCTTATTGCTTGGGGAATCTAGTTACTTAGAAATAGGGTCACTTTCAAAAACTCAAATATCAATATTATTTAATGATCTTCAAATATTGAGTTCCATTTCAAGGATATAATCTGAAACAAAACATAAATAAATTAGAGAATGTTCAAGGAAAATTCCCTAAAACAAAAAAAATAATCAAAGAAGGATAAATTTCCCTTTTATTTCTCAATGACTTCCAATTGGTTTCTTTGATGGTTTTGCTTGAGGGGATAGATGCAGAGGAGTGTGGGGGGGTGGGCGAGGGGGGGGGGGGGGGGGTGATCATAATGTCAGGAAACAAATATGTGCAGTTCAGAATTGATATAGGGAGAGGAAAAAATAGAAAAGCTAAGCTAATTTCTTGTTGGGATCTTATGTTTCTTACTTTAAAAAAAAATATAAAATGAATTCAAATTCTTGGAGATTCCAAATTCCTAATAGATTAGTTGGCAAGTAAAGCATAGCTGGAAGTAATAAACCTAGCCTCCTGCAAAAACAAAATTGCGAAGATAAGAAACCACTTCCAGGAAATCAACTTTCAACACATATACAGGGAGCTAAATACAACATCATGTTTTCTATCAAAAAGAGCTCTTACTATGGACATAAGTTACATATATTATGAAGAACTTGTTGGCGGCTCATTTCAAAGTACTCATTCTATGCCTATATACTAGTTGTGACCCTCTAGTTTTTTTCAGTAAATTTTTAAGTCATTTTTCAGCCTTTTGTTCACAATGTAGGTGTTACACCAATTTTTGGTCATCTAACCTGTTACTATAAGATGGATTAAATTACACCGTGTAAGACCAATTTTACCATAGTAAAATTGTTCTCACTGTGAAAAATAATTTAATAACCCATAGTTTATTAAGTTATTTCTGGTCTAAACAGGAAACCCTATGAGGAATAATTGAATAAATCCTTATTTGTTTGATTTTCCTCAAGGGATATTTAATTAAACCACTATTTAATTAATATTCTTGGTCATATTTAACCCAAAAAAAGAAAAATAATTAAATGAATAATTATTTATCTTATTATTTTCTAGGAATAATTATTTAAAATATTATTTAATAATATTCCTTGTTAAATTTGACTAAATCATTTACAAATAATTGAATAAATCATTATTTATTTAATTATTCTTTAACCATATTCTTAAAATAATAAATAAATAAATTATTTATTTATTATTTATAAATAAAGGGATTTGACCAAATCCAAATTCCTTTTCCCTCCAACAAAAATATTCCATAAAAGTTGGATCTAGATTTGGTTAATAATATTTTAATTATGCACCAATATCTAGACTAACTCAATATTTTGTTATAAATAGAAGGGTTTTTCATTCACTCACTACCTTTTGTTGCCTAGAGATCACTCTTGATCTGACTTTGATCCTCCCATCATTTTCATATTTTTCTTCTTTTTGCTTGTGAGCTCCCTTTGAGTTCCATTTTTGTCTGGGTTTTTTGCACCATCAAGAGAGAGAAATCTTAGATCTGAAGCGTAGAGAACATACAAGAACCCATCCCATTGAGGGGGATTGGTAACATCTTTCTATGTTCCCTTCCCAGGTGTCATAATATAAAAATTCTTTAAAAAATCTTGTCTTGTTCATTGGATGCATGGAGCAACTCTTGCTTATTTTTTCTGCTTAATATCTTTAACTGCATAGATCTCGATTTTTGTAGCATTTATTTTGATCACTAACTGCAAATCTAAGGAAATTGGAAGTCATATTTGATGTTAGGGTTGTTTTTTATGCACAACTAAAGTGATTTTTTTACGTACGCTTGCGAGTAGAATTCACACTAACAGTAGGGGTCTCTACAAGGCTCAGGTAAGCCACTTTCGCAAACTTTGGAATCATGCCTCTTTTATTTTTAGTTAGTAGTATGTTTTCAGATAAAATGTGTAATATTTATGGGGTTTATATCATCTCTTTCTCTCTTATTCTAGACAATGTTTTCCTTATGTCTCTAACACCCTTCTGTAATGAATTTTGCTACAAATTTCTTGTTTTATGCATGTAATTTTTTTTATTCAATGTGAATAACAAAAAAAAAGTCATTTTTTCTTAAGAAAAAAAAACTTGTTTTTTAATTGTAACTCAAGACTTTTGTAGTAAAAATCTGAATAAGACATGCAATAATATCTTATTTGGACATCAAAAATCATAATGAGCCATAGAGGCAGAGAAATTGGGCCTAAAATAGAGCATAATAGCCCAAATTGAGAATGTTTTTTCTATACAATTCAAATTATCTACTGGTATATAAGTATAAATTTTTCAGTAACTTTCTAACAAAAAATAAAATTTAAATTCCATTGGGTACTATTCTATTTTTTGGATTCTGCTACTGATAATTACTCGTCCTCTTGGCTATTCTCCTCCTCTGCTAGCATGTTGAGGTTTGGAAGCTCAGAGGAATCTCCATGTAGCCAACTGATTACTCCACTTGTTTTCATATTTTAAAAGGCCCCTTATTCTTTTGGGCATGATAATATTCCAATTCTTTCAAAAGTAAAACATTTATTTTTATTGTTATCAACCATAAATTCCCCTTTGCTAATATGACTCCATGATTTTCTAATAAATCTTCCTTTGTGGCTTTCAATGATAACGTTTGGAGTAGGCCTTGATAAAGGCTATAGGATTTTTCTTGATTGTTTGAGGTTGAACCTACACCCAAGAATGATAAATTTATCTTTTTTCTTCGGGGTGATATATTACCCCCTTGCTCCTACCACCCCTGGATTGAATTTTGAAGCCTTTTCAAACAATAGAACGGAATGAGTTTTTCCTAACAACCATTCAGAAAATTCCTCCTTTCATAGTCTAAGATTTCTTGTATTGTGTTCTTCTTGGACTCTCAATTTGATTTGTTCCTGTAGATTAAAGCCTTGAATCTATGTTTCTTCCATCTTATCTACTTCCTTGGAGGAATATGGAAAGGAACTATGGGAATTTAATGCTTCAATTAGAAGGGAGGTGATCACAATATCTAGAGAGGATGAAAAGTAACTCTATTTCTAGCAAGCCAGATTTTTTGACAGATAAAATTAGGAAGATCTCGTTGTATCCTTTTTAAAAGTGGTTGTCCTTGTAGAGAACCTACATAATGTTTTCCCCGTGAATCGAAGAAATGGATGATATTTTATGGCCATACAATTCGATGGGTGATGTTTTTTAAGACACATTCCCATACTTGCTTCAAAAATGTGCAATCTAGGAAAAAATGGGCTATGGTTTCCTCTCTTTTTTTTTGCACAAAGCACATCTCTTAAGGCACTATTACTCCTCTTTTATGTCGATTTTTTCTTGTCATAATTTTTTGGTGGGCTAACATCTATTAAAAATTTTAATTTTGGTAAGAAAAACATAATTCCATAAGTGATACCACATTACTGATTTGGGTGGAATGCCATCTGGAAATAGGAGTGCGCTACACCTAAACTTTATCATGTATAAGGAATGACCCCATCCTCTATGATATTTTGCTAACAAGAATATGGGAGCACAAATAAATAACTCAAGTTCTAGATCCCACACTAAAGGAGACAAAGGAGGAGGGACCATTACCCAATACCAATCATTCCAACCTTCACTTTCTAACCATGTCAATATTTCAAACAATGTGAATTTGTACTATTCTAAAAGCCAATTTTTGAGAGGATTAAACCGATTGCAAGATTCAAGGGGATAATTTCCAATAATGGAGGAAGTTGATATGCTAATATCAGGTTCATTGTGAGGAGTCCAATTGAGCTTTGATTTGATTAATGGGATAGCACTAGATATTAGTATCCAAATATGGGAACCTTCCTTGATATGATTTGGAGATTCTAGCTAGATTATCCTTTCGCTAAGGAATTTTTTATTTATCGGGACTTTCTTCCACCAATCATTTTTTCCTAAAATAATCCTCCAATATAGCTTGCCACCCATTACTCGATTCATAAGAGAAACGTATTTGATTCTTGGGCCCTTGTGGGTTTTTGGAGTGCATACCACTACCCATTTAATTAATGAAATATTTTGAAGTTTGATTTCCTGCATTTCCAATGGAGTTTCCTTATTTCTATGAGAAGGGAATTCCTAACTCTTTTAAGAGCCAACAGAGTAGTGAATTGATAAAGAGGAATAGTGAAAAGGATAAATTGGATTAAGATAAATATTCCAACTGGATTAATCCATTGTACTCCCCATTTAGAAAAACAAACAGAGCCCAAGAAGGATGATGCAAGATCTTAAAGAAACGATGATCCCAAAGTAAGAGAATTAGGAACAAGAATTAGTACCAAAAATACCAATGAGCAACACAAAATTCTTTGTACATGATGAATGATATTCCATGTGTAGATAACTCTTTTAGTTCCATTAATTATCCCTCTTGAGGCTACAAAAAAATTTTCCAATACCAATTTGAACTGATTTTTAATGGCTACTAAGGCTTCCCCCAACAACAAAGTTTCATCCACAAAATGAGAGTGACTTAAACTTTATACCTCTCTTGTGAATTTGATCCCTCATAAGGTCCCTAGTCTTCTTTCTATTTCCATCTTTCTACTCAAAGAGTCCACCATAATAATAAACAATAAAGGAGATAGGGGGCACCCTGATCTTATTCCACAAGTGGCCTTGAATAATCCTACCATTATACCATTGGCTAATGGAGATATCCAAGGGCTCTCAATACAATTTTCCATCGAAATAATAAGTTTACTGTTAAAGCCAAATTTCTTTAGAACAACAAATAGGGAGGAGTTTCTTACTTTGTTGAAGGCATTATCCATATCTAACTTGATGGCCATTCCTTTTTCAGTCCTTATTTTGCTTAAGTGAATAGTTTCTTGCACCAAAATGATGTTACCCACTCTTTCAATTTTTCTTAAAAAACCTCCTTGATTTTATGAAATTATCTTAGGAAATAAGATCTTAAGGCAAGATGCAATAATTTTTTAAACAATTTTATAAGAAACATTACAAAGAGAAATACGTTGAAACTTAGAAAAGGAAGAGGGCTTGACCTCTTTTGGCACCAAGGTAAGGAAGGTGGAGTTGATCCCTCCCCCCATCGTGGAGTGGTGGAACATGTAATTGATCATCCTACATAAGTTTTCTTTGATCATCTGCCAATAGTGAAGAAAGAAGTGAGCTAAAAATCCATCTGGACTGGGAATTTTATTTGGGCTGAAAGATTTCATAACTATTTATATTTATTATTTTATAATTGGATTTAGTAAGTGTAGAAATTTTAATACAAAATACATGTATAGCCTGGATTCTCCTGTTCTAACAATGTGCTATTGTTAAATACAGAATCGCTTCTACTTGTCTTTGCGGAAATTTAAAACACAATCGCCAATTACAATATCATGAAGAAAGATCAATCACACATAACACAGATAATTTTATCGGGGAAAGCTTATAGCTAAAAACCCCACTATCTTTGATTATGTATTATATCATGGATCATGAAACAATTACATACAAAGCTCCAATCCAAGAGCTCTCAGTACATGAGCTAACTGTCTCACACTGTCATAAAAAAATTGGCAAGTTCCTTAGCCAATTTACTGTCTCCATACAGCCTGCCTCCACTGTGCAATCGTTGTTGATAGAAATCCATGAATGAGTGCAATCCTGCTTACCTTAACTGCCCAATCCTCATGGGCACATCCAATGTGTGTGTGGTTGCATGTGTATAATCGAAAATGTCACAACTGATATTCAACTTCCCTTTCACCTAGAACTCAACTGGGTCTCCACTGAATCTGACATGCATGCAGTTAATTATAGTAAATCTTCAATTTCATGTGAGACCACTGATTGTGAATTAATTAATAATTAATTCACTTGATCTCTCACTAGTGTATCTTCAGTTACAACTCGCACAACTGAGTTTAACTCACTTAACTGAGTTAAACTACTTTACAACTTTCATAACTACACTTCCAACTCTGTTACAACTTCGAATCACTCAGTTACAACTAATTCAACCTGCATGTCCCACCAACCAACCTCTTAACTCGAAATTCCTATAGCTAACTGATTTTCCACTTCAGTTAACTATTTCCAAGTGCTCCTTGAGAATAGATTATTTTTTATTGTTTATTGTCCAACTATTATTAAGGGATAATAATAGTCGACATGCATCTATAAATTGACATGCAATATATAAATAGAACTTTCACATACATCTATAAATAGACATCGTCTATAAATAGAATTTTCTCATGCATCTATAAATAGACATCCACCTAAAAATAGCCTAAGGCTCCATCCTAGTGTAGATGCTTAATTTTCACTAGGATATTCTTGTTGAATCTCAACACTCCCTCTCAATAAGAAAGGGATTATCCTTCACCCCGATCTTGTCTCTATGGTATTCAAATTTGCTCCTGGTGAGCGCCTTCGTCAGAATGTCTGCATCTTGATCTTCCATAAGAATGTACTGAAGCAACATGATTTTCCTCTACACACAATCTCTGAGATGATGGTACAGGATCTCTATATGCTTAGATCGATCATGAAACACAGGATTAATCAAGATTTTAATGCAACTATGATTATCACAATGAATCATTGTCGGATCTAAATGAGAACCAAACAAACCAGCCTAGATTTTTCTCATCCAGATAGCCTCACATGTAGCTTGACTCGCTGCCATTTATTCCACTTCCGCTGACTTGATTGCCACAGATCTCTACTTCATGTTGTACCAAGAAACAATTGCAGGTCTGATACTAAAGATGCCCCCTAATGTGCTCTTTTTGTCCATTAGGCTTCCCACTCAATATGCATCCGTGAAGCCATGCAACGTCACCTCATCTGTTTGTCTATACCATAAACCATACTCTGATATGCCCCTCAAGTATCTCAGGACATGCTTACCGGCCTTTCAAAAGAGCTTGGTAGGCTTAACCATAGCTTGACTCAGCTGGATAACCGCATAGCAAATGTTTGGTCTCGTGTTCACTAGATACATTAGTGAACCCACTAACTGTTGATAGACAGTAGCATCCAATACCTCTCCAGAAGTAGCATCCTCTTTCCTCCAGTTTCCAGGAAGAGGCATATCCATGGGTTTGCAGCCCTCCATGTGAAACTTACCCAGTATCTCCCTTGCATACTTGCCTTGAGACACAAAAAGTTCACCATCTCGTTTCCATATTTCCAATCCAAGGAAATAATGAAGAAGGCCCATATCCTTCATTTCGAACTCCCTTGCAAGTTCATCCTTGCATGAGTGTATCAATTGCTCATCACCAGTCAATATTAAATCATCAACATAAACAAAAATGATTAAAATCTTACCCTCCACCACAATTTGGTATAGGTTTGCATCTACTTCACTTTTGGTGAAGCCCAGTCCGGTGAAATAGTTGTCTATTTGAATGTACCAAGCACGAGGTGTTTGCTTTAGCCCATACATCGCTCTTTTGAGTCAGCACACATGCGACTCACTGCTGAAGATCTCGAAACCTTTAGGCTGCTCTATGTACACCTCTTCCTCAATGATCCCATTGAGAAACGCAGTTTTCACATCCATATGATGAATGCGCCAACCCATTTGTGCTGAGAGAGAAAGGATGGATATTATGGAATAATATCTTGCAACAAGTGCAAAGGTCTCTTCATAATCTATCCCCTCAATCTGTGAGAAGCCCCGGGCCATAAATTTGGCCTTGTATTTCTCAATACTCCCATCAGCAGCTTGATTTACCTTGTAGATCCATCTCGAACCTACCACTGATTTATCAACTGGCCTTGGCACAATTTCCCAAGCACTATTTTTTACAATGGAGTCATACTCTTCCACTATTGCATCTACCCTTGTGGGATCTTGCACTGCTTCCCGAAAGGAAGATGGCTTAGGCATAATACATTTGCTCATGAGATCCATGTATCCAGTAAATTGGTCAAGATATTGTCTTTGTTGGCACTATGAAGTAGGGGCTCCTACATTCTGTGCAGCATCAAGTCTCAGCCTATCAGCTTCTGTGGTACTCCTTTTGCCATTTCTGATGGATGGCTCTGCGTGAGTGGACTCCTCCACTCCATGAACCTCCTCCTATGGTTGATCCACATCTTGAGACTCATCTTTGGGAACCAACATTTCCTCCTCTGCATGCAATTCCAGCTCCCTCTCAAGCGATAATCGCATGGCTTTCCCCTCATCAAATTTTATATCCCGTCGCACCACAGCCATTCGACTATTTGGAAAATACACACGATAATTATGGGGTGTTTATGTGTACCCACAAAAATCCCAACTTCAACAGTTTTCTCCAGATTATTCCTGGCATCCTTGGTCACATGCACATAAATAGATGAGCCAAAAATCTTAAAGTGTGAAACATCTGGTTTCTTACCAGTGAAAGCTTCTTCAGGTGTACTCATGCCAAGTACTCTATGAGGACAACGGTTTTGCACATAAACTACAGTGTTGCATGCTTTTGCCCATAAATGCATTGGTAGGCCCTGATCATGCAAAATCACTCGTGCTACACCCATGATCATTCTGTTATTCCTCTTCGCGACCCCATTTTGTTGTGGGTTATGAGGCGTTATAAGTTCTCTACGAATTCCTTCTTTGCTGCAGAAGTTCTTGAATTTGTTAGAGATGTATTCTCCACCATTATCACTCCTTATAAGAGCCTTCACTTGCTTCCTTGACTCTTTCTTCACCCATGCCTTAAACTCACAGAACTTTGAGAATGTTTGATCCTTCTTCTACATGAAGAAGATCCAGCATTTATGAGAAAAGTCATCAACAAAAATAACATAGTACTTATGTTTTGTTGTTGAAGCAACCGAGAACGGTCCACAAACGTTTGTGTGAATTCTCTCAAGGATCCCCGTAGCACGGTTTTCCTTCTCATGAAAGGTGGACTTTACATACTTCCCCATGGTGTAACCCTTGCACTGATCTAACTGAGAAAGTGTTCCCATTGGAAGTCCAGGAGATATTTTTTGCGTGACTTTCAAGGCTCCATGATGAAGATGGCTCAATCGCATGTGCCATAATTCACCCTCATCTCGGCTCACCACTTTTTATGTCTTTACCATCATGGTAGCGTAGCCATCTACCTCCATCTTGTAGATATTCTTAACTCGAATCCCTATCCTCTTGGCTTGACCTGTTATTTTATGTCACAGGAAAGCTTTTCCATTGCTAAAAAAAATGTCATAGCCTTTGTCCTCCAACATTGCGACTGAGACTAAGTTTTTCTTCAGACCTGGAACATGCATCACATCTTTCAATTGAAATGGTTTACCTGAATCCCTCTAAAAGGTAATGGTACCAATTCCGGTCACACTATACCATCCGTCATCGCCCATCTTTATGCGGATCTGGAGATTTTTCTCCTCCAAGTCACTAAAAAGCTCCTTATCTCCCGTCATGTGGAAGGAAGCGCCACTATCTAAATACCACACTGATCCCAATGCACTTGACACCATGCATGTAATCAAGGAGAAGTCAAGCTCAAATTTCGAGGCAAGGGCCTCACCAGCTGCAGCTCCAGCAGCCTTCTAGTTCTTCTTATTTTGCGGACAGTTAGTAGCAATATGCCCATGTTCATAACAGTGAAAACACTTAACCTTGTACATATCCAGCTTCTTTCCTTTAGACTCAGATTTAGAATGGAATTTATTCCCCTTCCCCTTCTTCGCCTTGGCAGCCAAAGCACAATCTTCTTCATCATTATGCTTTGATGAAGAGCTATCTCTGGTGTTTCGCCTGAACTCCTCCTGCACCAGATCCGACCACAGTCATTCCCAATCCGGAAATTTTTCTTGTCTGTTGACAGAGTCTTCCTAATTGTGCCAACTCTTAGGGAGTCCCAAGAGTGCCAAGCTCACCAAATCATCATCAACAATAGTTATTCTGACACTCCCCATTTCATCCAAACATTGGACAAAATTTGTGAGATACTTTGGAATGGTGTCGCCCTTTTCCATCTTGATCTTTCTGAGTTTATATTTGAGCGCCAATTTCCTATGGCCGTTGTTGCTTTGGAATAGATCCGTCAAACCCTTCCACATAGAATATGGTGTGTCTTTCCCATGAAGGCTTGAGACAATATGGTCTCGTACTCCTTCCAACATAATCCTTCTCGCCTTTTCCACTTTCTTTTTCCATGCATCAAGATTGGCAGCATCTGAAAAAGCAGGCTTAGGAACATCATTATCAATGAATTCCTTCAGGCCATTATCTTCGAGCACTGCCTCCATCCTGTCCTTCCAAGAAATGTAGTTCGAGCTACCCTCGAGTGCATACTCTAGCCACAATCCATTGAAAGCCATTTCGATCTTGAATCAGTTGTAGCACCAAGAAATTCTTTCTGCAAATTCGAATTCTTTCCACCAACAAACTCAATTCCTCTTCACTACTCCAATCTCATGTGTTGTTATACCATGTAGAAATTTTAATACAAAATACATGTATAGCCTGGATTCTCCTGATCTAACAATGTGCTATTGTTAAATACAGAATCGCTTCTACTTATCTTTGCGGAAATTTAAAACACAATTTCCAATTACAATATCATGAAGAAAGATCAATCACACATAACACAGATAATTTTACTGGGGAAAGCTTATAGCTAAAAACCCCACTATCTTCTATTATGTATTATATCATGTATCATGAAACAATTACATACAAATCTCTAATCCAATAGCTCTCAGTACATGAGCTAATTGTCTCACACTATCATACAAAAATTGGCAAGTTCCTTAGCCAATTTACTGTCTCCATACTGCCTACCTCCACTGTGCAATCCCTACTGATAGCAATCATTGAAGAGTGAAATCCTGCTTGCCTTGATTGCATAATCCTCATGGGCACATCCAATGTGTGTGTGGTATCATGTGTGTAACCGATAATGTCACAACTGATAGCCAACTTCCCTTTCACCTAGAACTCAACTGAGTCTCCACTGGATCTGACATACATGCAATTAATAATAGTAAATCTTCAGTTTCATGTGAGACCACTGATTTTGAATTAATTAATAATTAATTCACTTGATCTCTCACTAGTGCATCTTTCATTACAACTAGCACAACTAAGTTTAACTCACTTAACTGAGTTTAACTACTTTACAACTTTCATAACTACACTTCCAACTCTGTTACAACTTCGAATCACTTAATTACAACTAATTCAACCTGCATATCCCACCAACCAACCTCTTAACTCGTAATTCCTATTGCTAACTGATTTTCCACTTCAGTTAACTATTTCCAAGTGCTCATTGAGAATAGATTATTGTTTATTGTCCAACTATTATTAAGGGATAATAATAGTTGACATGCATCTATAAATAGACATGCAATCTATAAATAGAACTTGCACATACATCCATAAATAGAATTTTCTCATGCATCTATAAACATACATCCACCTAAATATATACTGAGGCTCCATCCTAATGTACGTGCTTAATTTTCACTAGGATCTTCTTATTGAATCTCAATAATAATAACTCATTATCCTTTATAGTAACTAGAAGAAGGATATTTTCCAACATTTATTTCTCAAACTGAACAATAGGGGGACTTTGTTCACAACAAAAGATTTTGTAGTGTTGATAAGCTTCCTTTTTGATATTATCAAGGGATTAAATTTATTTCCCTTTCACCAAAATTGATTTAAATTTGTTTTTTCATAGCCTCATTTTTGCTTGCTTATGGAAAAAAAAAATGTAATTTTGTCACCTTCCTTGAGCATTAGACTCCTAGATTTAAGCCTCCACATTTATTCCTTTGATTTGAAGGTGGAATGGTAAGATTCAAATGTTCTTTTTTCCTCCATTAAAATATCCATATAGAGAGGGTTTTGCTCCATTTTTTGATGAATTGCTTCAACATTTGACTTGAGAAATATTGTCTCATTTTCTCTAGACTTATACATTTCTTTTCCTTTGGATTTTAGAGATTTTTTAACCACTTTAATCTTTTGTTCCCAAACTTAGATAATGGATTAGTGACATAGATGCTTTATGACTTGAATATAATATCAGAGAGGCATTCCAAAGCGATCCAAAGAGGATTGAAAAGAAATGGAAGAGGGTCATAATCTATTAGTTCATGAAGTTGTAAAACAATGGGCTTATGATTTGAAATTCCCAAAGCCAATGCTCTGGAGGATAGATAGAAATGTTGAACCAAAAATTCACTATATACTAGAAGCATATCCAACATTTTTCGTCATGTTCCCTGATCCAACCCTCCAATGGTTCCATGAGAATTTGTCTTGTATTTGTTTGATATCTAGCAAGTCCAAATGTGTTATTAGATCTTCAATATGTTATCTAGATGGATATTTTACTTGTGATCCACCTCTTTTCTCCATGGACGAAAAATGGTATTAAAATCACCCCCAAAAATGATATTGGAGGATTGAGTTGAACCATCGATACTATCAAGAGAATCCCAACAAATCAATTTGTTTTGATAAGAAATTTTCATATAGACAATAAAATACACCTTTTTCGAAGGAAAATGGAGAAGGTTGAGGGCTACCCAATGTGGATATTTCCATTCTTGAAGCTTCTAAAATACTGAAAGGTCCCAGAGAGTGTATACTCCTCATGAAGCACATTTTGAGCTTGTTATTGAGGATTCACTACCTTTCCTTACATGTTTTCCTTCAATCAAATTTTCCTTCTCTTTCATTTTAGCCTTTGGGGTAGAAGAATCATGGATTTTTCTTCTCTAATCAAAATTTTAATTTATGATATTATTTTTCATTCCCTAGTCCTCTACAAGTCTAGGAGACCATATTCATCACTTGTGAATATTGTATTCCCCCTTGGGGAAGAACCGTTCCTATCTGTTTCTTTGCACTTTTAATGACTTTAATCAATGCTTCTTTATTTTGTTTTTGAGTCCCAAAATTTAAATCCTTATTAGCTTATTCAAAATGAATATCTCTATTTTATTTTCTTGTGTGGGCTTTCAATAAGAATATCACTAGCAGCATCACTACCAGAGAGCTCCTCGTCTAGTGACATGAAAAAGAGGATACTTAATTTGTTACTTTGTATCGTTATATCTTATTTTGAATGAAGAAGAATTAGATACATACTCTAGATAGGTGTATATAATCTAACTCCTAATTTTGATATGGTGTCCTCTTAGGAAAAAACACGTGTTCTTAACTAGTAGGCCCACTCAAGTTGTACTTGTTAGAGTCGGTCCTTACAGCCCTCCGTCAGAGATCATTTCGCTTTTTGCATATCATTCTTAGGTGTCTCGCTTGTTCCACTTCGTTGCATTTCGCTAGGAGCATGCCATTGACTGACGAGGGGGTCTGGTTGTCTTGTGTTTCCTCATGCTTGTACCTACAGGGCTATTTAAAAATTCCTCAAAAATCACTGAAGTTCATCGTCATTTCATTCATGGTCATTAATGATTGTTTTCATTAAAAAGAGTCTTTAGTCCTAGAGTCTAGGGTTTTCAAGTCCTTTGCATACATGTCATAAAAACCCGCAGGCCATGAGGTTGGTTCCAAAAAGTTCTCGTTTCATATTTTTATTATCAAAAGCATTTGAAGACATTTCTAGTCCAAAACTCTGTTTTGGAACTAGAAATTGTCTAATTTCATTTTTTGTAATAATTGTATCTATTTCACCATAAGAAACTTCAGAGCAAGCCTCTGATCTTTTCCTAAGCCAAGTGCTGGATCCCTGCAAAAGACAACAAAGTATTATCAGTGCAAAACTCAGAAAAGCCAAAAGAGAAGCATTGTATTAATTGATCAAATGTCAAAGTGCCGAAACATTATAAAGTGGGTTAGCAAACAAATTTAAATCAAATCTGATTTGATGAGATATTTTCTTCACATATAAATCATGGCAAACAATTTCATTTGCTCGAAAACCTCAAGGCAGAAATCGTGTTTGTGTTCTTGAAGGCCGAAGCCGTGTTTTCATAGCCGTGGACAGTGATTGGAGGTGCGCGCTACCCATACAGGAGGCGCGCTACCCATATAAGGTTGGCTACGCACTTAACCTTCCCCAGCCCTTTGCAGAGAACACGGGCGCTACGCGTATAGGGCGCGCTACGCGTTGGGTAGGCGCGCTACCCATACAGTGACAGAGCCAAAAAAATTTGTCTTTGCGTCCGATTTCGAGCTCAAACGCCTCCATCAACTTGCAAACATGTTTTTAATCATTGCTCAGTGATTTTTGAAAGAGGTTTTGGTATTTTTTGAAGTTGGGAAACAAGCATTGCTTGAGGAGAAATCTATAAACCCTACGTTCATAGCAAATTCAATTCTCAGGGTTTTAAAAGATACAGTGACAGTCTAGTGAAGGGTTTGTAAACTTTCGTGATTGGTATATGTGCTCATACCTATATTGCTTGTGGCGCCCTGGCACATTATGTACATCATCCTCATGCCTTTTTTCCATTCTACCACTGCTGTCACATCCTTTCATGTTGACTTGTCCATATAGTCTCATGTTTTCACATAGTTTTTTACCATAATATTACCACTGTTGTCCTTGCTATTGTTTCATTGCAAACACAAACATAGTCCATTGACAAATCCTTCGCCAGCATTACAAAGGCTGCACACTACACTTGCATTTGGTACTTATTTGTCAAATTCACTTGTGATCCAAAAACAGAGACTGTTTTTATGCCACTAAAACAGAGCTATTACCACTGTCACTTGTTTGCTTATGATGTTTTGGTACATATGCAATATATTTGGGTTTTGAGAATGCATTGAAGCCTTTGACTTCACTACACCTATATCAACACACATATTGCAGACAACTTGTTTTCAAAGCCATTTCAGAGACAGATTCAGTTTATGAGCAGGAGTCTGACAGTGATTCCACAACAGAGGGTAATGTGCCACGGAGGCCTCACAAAGGTGGCAAAGGTGGTAAACATCTCAGGGAGGAGCCTACTTCTTTGGCTCAATTGCAGGCATGCCCACTTGAAATGGATTGTTTTCGGTATCAGTCATGTTTTCGATTCTGTGAGATGATTTCACAAACCCAGCTTCATCGTGAACTAGCTCGTCTATTTGTTCTACATTTACATGATGGCTGTGTAAACCTCGCCGGAGTAGATTTCATTCTGTCACCAATGACTATTGCTCAGGCCACTGGCATACCAAATTTAGGAGAGGAATGGAACAAACGTCAGCATTTAGAGAAATTCCACTATGAGCCATACATCAAACCTGGGTATATGAGGCACTTGAGCAGGGTTTTTCCTTTCAGATTCCTGAAGGATGAGTTTGCACCACTGATGAAACTCATCATTCGGTATTTCAGTTGCGAGGGCAGATTCTCGCGTCTCTATGCGTACCATGTTCGTTTGTTGATGCACTTCACGAGGGTACGTATGATGAACATTCCGTACTTCATGTATCGCAACATAGAGAGGATGGTGATTTTTGTACAGAAGAAGACCCCAGCACAACAGCATAGGAGTATATATCATTACGCTCTGATCAAGATCGTAGTGGTACATCAGTTGACACAGCAGGGCATCACTTGGGAGGATTTCATCTCCCGTGACTTCTTCACAACGCCACAGCCACCTCTTGAGATAGTTCATGATGCGGGAGAGCCTTCACACTAGCCTGACATTCCTAATATTGAGCATATCAGTACTCCATTGTATGTGACATACCAGCGAGGCCACAGGGCCTTATTTGTAGCTACACGGCGAGTATTATCTCCACATGATGTGGAAGGGGTCTCGCCGACTCCATCAGCAGAGTGAGTATTATCTCCACATGATGTGGAAGGGGTCTCGCCTTTTTCTTCAGCACAGGTTCAGATCCAAGACAGGGGCAAGAAGCCCATGCATGATGAGGGCCCATCAGGAGGCCGGGACACGGATTTCACGATCATTGATGTTGATGCGAGCTCTCCTAGCTCGAAACTGAAGGAGATCATCCAGGAGCAAAGGGCCGAGAATGACACGTTGAAAGATAAATTGCAGAAGGCTCAGTGGGTGATAAACTACCTGGATCAGCGTAACAAACAGCTAGAGGATGAGCACACACTTTATGAGCTGCGGCGAATCCGTGAGGATCGACAATTGGCCCGGAAGAGACCCGGCGACATGACACCAATCGATCGAGATTCTGTACTCACGCATGTTAACATTCATCTGGAGAAGTTGTTGGCAAAGGCCAACAAAGACAAAGACATGCTTCGCCACATGAAAGGTCATTATTGGGCTCGCATGCATGTTTGCAAAGCGAGAATGAAGATTCTGAAGAGGAGGTTGAGCGAAGCACTAAAACGGCGGAAAGAGCCTGATCCAGTCTGGATTTTGGCTGAGGCTTCGTTTTCTGGACATGATACATGATGGAGGGTCTTCACTCCGAATTTGAGCAAATTCGGAGAAATTTTTGTCATTTTGAAATATTTTGGTCCAAAAACAGATTTTTCCGCTATACGAGTAGCGCGTCGACGTGCTCACTTTTGTTCGGGACACTTGCTGAAGGAAATATTTTCATTTTTAGGTTTTTCATGGTAAGTTATGCATGCTCAGGCATTTCCGAAGCATTTCATCAGGTTCTGGATGGTCAAAAGGCCCAAAAACACCATGAAAACCACCTTGCTGCCACCTTTTGCACCAGCAGGAAGTACTTCTGGGAGAATGAAGTTTTGGAGGGTCAAATGAGCTCCAAATTGGTAAATTCCACTTGATTTGGATAGCCAACATCCAGGGCTTTCCAACGAGCTATCATGAGCTCAATTTGGATGCCGGGAAGTGCCTCAAAATCAGGCTGAAAGGCGCGCTATGCGTATGGATCAGGGGCGCTACACACATGGATTTTTGGTCAAATTTTCAACTTCCAGCTCAGAATTTCGGCCAGTTGGGACCAGTTTTTCTTGTGGATGAAATTTTTGGGTTTTCATGATGTAAATTGATGGTTGGCATGTAACTTTGGCTCACTTTTACCTATTCTAGAAGATTCACTCTCAAAAAAGTGAAAATCCAGTAAATGAATCAGTTTCCACTCTTTTAGAGGCAAGTTGTTAGCTGCCTAGATTTTAGCTCCTTGATTAGAATTTGGTTGAAACTGATCCCTAAAGAATGAATTCTACCCCTAGAGGCATGGGAAGGGGTTAGAGTGATCTATATATTGTAATTTTTGAGACATTCTACAGGTTGGACTCTTGGGAAACTTTTGGCACACTATTGTACATATTTTTCATATTTTGGCTAAGGAAAGATCAGAGGTTTTGCAGCACCTGTTGGGATTCTTGTGGCTTTCAGTTCTTGATGGTGTTTTCTCTCAGTTTATTGTAATTTATTTCATGTTTAATTTATGCCATCTATTCTTATGCTTCTGAAACTAAATGAATGAGTTGATGAGGTTGAATCCATTGTTTACAGTGCTCTGCCTTTGAATTTGTTTAGTTTTACATGTTTTCGCCTGTTTGGAGAGGATCCAAGTTCTTATTTTCCCTCTTCAGCTCCTTATCGTTCTGATCTATCCATATACCCAATCAAAAGCATCAAGACTACTTCCTACCTCGCCCCAACTCGGATTCTGCAAAGATCTGGCCTTATCCCCGGACCCAAAAATTATTTTTCCCATTTCTCCAACAAAAACCCAAAAAATCAAAATCAAACATTCCTATCTCTTTACTAGCCTAAAATCAGTATTCATTTTTCATTATAAGTCATCTCAGCCCCTTTGAAGATCCTTTTCCGAGATAGACCCGGAGAGAGCCCTCTCCTGCCCTCGTAGGGCTAGCTACGAGGCTGAGCGTGGTTTGATGTAGCCTTGAGTTTTACCTTATTTCAGCCTAAGGTAGATTTGAGCGCTAACATAGTGGCGACCATACTGGGGAAACTCTCAATGGTTTTCTTGTTGATGTGTTTTTTTCATGAGTCTTAGACGGAGTCTGAAGTCACGCCAGGTAGCTTTCGAAACGCTTTTGCCATGCATAAGCGGAAGTAGATAAACGTTGCTTCAGTCGATCTCTGGTAAGCTTGTGAATGCAGCACTTGATTTGCAAATCACCCCAGTATACTTGTTCGTTCTAGACCTTTGGATGATTGAGTCTAGAAGTCGAAAGGCTGAAGATAATTGATTGTGTTCCTTAAAATTTTTCCCGAATAGATCAATAAACTGGCTTCAAGAAGGCATACCAGATCAAATCCTGATCCAAATCCGCCTCCAGTATATGAAAACCCCAACCTAATCCCAAGAATTTTCCGTCGAGAAGCTCCTATTTTTCCTTTGGTCAAATCTCACTCAGATCCCACTATTTTTTAATACATTGATGATATTGAGTTTGACGATCAGTTTGAGTTATCATTGTTTGAAACCAAATCCGAAAGTGCCACTGGTTCTACCGTTATTAATCCTGAGTTCATCAAATATTTAGAAGTTAAGCAAGCAAATAGATCTATCGACAATTATATTCTGAATCTGCAAAATTCCATCGTGGCTACCAACATTCCCGAATTCATTGAATCTGCTTCACAAACTCTTGGACCATCTGAAGTTGCATCTAGTTCACGGATTCCCACTGAACCTTCCTTTATCCCTACCATTCCTGTTCAGCCTGAGATTTCTGATCAGCAATCAGCAGTAGTTTCTCCTCCGTCTCCACCGCATACACCTCGTTTACCTACTGCTCCCAGTCCTCCTGTTTCTCCGAGACAGCAGATTATCAATCCGCCAAGAGTCATGGATGCCAGATTTGCACCTCTTGCTTTGCCGGCCAATTTAGATCCTATGCCTGCTGATTACCAGAGCAAGATTCCTATATTTGATGGCACACCACAGAGTATATCAGCTCAGCAGCATATTGTCCGAATGACAGATTTCTTGGACCTGCATGAAATTGATGCAGAAAATGTTTCAATGAGATTGTTTGCCCAGACTTTTGGAGGTGAGGTTCGTAAATGGTTCAGAGCTCTACAGGCCAGAAGTATCAATACATTGCAAGAGCTTCAGACACAATTTTTAGATCAATGGGAGATGAAAAAAGATCCACTGCAGATCACTTCAGAGTATACAAACATCAAGCGTAATCCTGGTGAGTCCGTTCAGGATTATATTATCAGATTCAATACAGTGTATAATGCAATTCCAGATGACTTAAGACCGTCTAAAAATTCAGCTCTTCTTAAATTCCCGGATGGTTTTGATCCGGAGATGGCTTATTCGCTACGTGACAGAGATCCGCCTACCTTAGAAGATATGCAGAAGATTGTCGTTAGTGTTGAGGCGAATCTGAACGATAAGAGAGCACGGTTGAAAGCAGAGAAAAGAGTGACTATAAAGGAAGAGCCTTCCACATCTACATCCGAACAACACTTGCTTCGTGAGATGGAAAAAATGTTCAAAAGGATGACACTTGACAAACCAGAAACGCAGATTCGGAATCCAAACTACCGTGGCCAGCAGCAGCCACAGTTCAGAATTAAGCAGCGTGAACAAAGACCACAAGAGCCGGCAGCCCAGCAGCAGATTAAGACACCTCTTTTGCAGAATTTTGTGAGTCAAGATTCAGATGATGATGATGATGTAGCAGGTGAGCAAAATCATTTCTTCACTCCCGACGATCTGCCTATTTATATTACCGAGGATGAAGAATATGGAGAAAGTTCAGCTGCACAGAAAGATGAAGATTTCATTTTAGCAAATGATGCAGATTTAGAGGAAGAGTCAGATGATTACCAAAGAGGATATTTGAATGCTTTGTCCGCTCAATAGAAGCAATACTCATTGAGAAACCGAGATGTGCCCATAAATCCAATTCAGAAACGAAAAGAAGCTTCAGCACCAAAGGCAGATTCACCGATACCACAGAAGAAAGGAAAAGAGACAATTGATCCCGCAGCTAGTAAAGTATCATCAGCAGAAAAGGTAAATCAGCCAAACATAGTGAAAGATAAGGCTGAAAAGAAGGAAGTTCCGGTCAAAGAGGTTGAAAGAGTTTTAGCATTTAGTTTGGAAAATGAAATTTCCAAATTAAAAATATCTATTCCTTTGACAGAAATCATGAAGAACAGCAGCTACTGTTGAGCCTTAGAATTGCCTTCTCTTTTACAAACCTTCACTTCATTTCATCATTATTTTATCACTTCATAAGCCTAAAATCAATGAAGAATGATTAGGATTGCTTAAAGGTTACATGAAATTGATTAACATATTGTATTTTCATGATTTTTGCTATTTTAACAATTTTCTGCAAAATAGCTACAGAATACATGCATTCCGTAGCTGACCGCGCATTCCGTAGCTGATCCCGCATTCCGCAGCTGTTTTACAGTTTGAGTGGGTTCCAGGTGTCGTCTGAAGGAAAAACGCATATGGGCAGATTCCTTACCTCATCCACATCATTCGTTGCTCACAAAGTCTCGAGCAAAAATATCTATGGAAAGCAGCACATGGGACACCCAAACTAAGAGTGCGCTCTCCCTATTAAAACACGTGATTCTACAGTGTCCGCAATGAACAAATGCAGGGCTGCCAATAAGAGTTTCAATTCTGATTAGAAGTAGAAATACACTTATCCCTATTTTCTCCAGCTTTGTTAAAATTTTCTTCTATTAATATGTCAGAACCGAGAGAAAGAGCTTTAGATCTTGGTTAGAATTTGGCTTTACGCTAACCGTGAATACTCGTTTTAAGCATTTTTCTCCTTTAATGAAAGAATCAAGATTCCTTTGAACGCATCGAGTCGATCTGGAGTTAGATTTTACGCTACTCCGGTGGTAGGAGGGCCCCTACCTCCCGAGCGCTTCGTTTTCACAGTTTAGATGAGTATTTAATCGTGTTTTCATTTATAATTCGTGCATGCTTCTACGGTTTAGGATCATCATTGATTTCATTAAAATATCACAGCTAGACTTGTTCCAATCATCTCTTCCAAAATACCATTACGATGAATGAGAAATAGCTGTGATTTTGTAGGCTTTAGTTACATTTCCTTTTGTTAATTATCATAGTGAGAATTGTATGGACTGTGTAATTTCATAGATTAATGGCATGTCAATTTCAATAGAATACTCCGGAGTTAGAATGCATGTGGTTCAGTTCTGTTATTTCATTTTCAGTTTGATAATGACTTTCTTTAGTTTAGTTATAATTCATTTTGTTTCAAGTAGATTAATGACATTCTAATTTAGTTGTAATCATTGTCCTTTAATATTGATAGATAGCGTTCTAGCTTGATGTTATCCATTGTATTTTAAGTAGTTCTAGTTGTCAAACTTAGTCTCTCGGCCTTCATTATTCACAACTTACTTTTGTTCTGAATTTTTATTAATATATCATCACATGAACAGAGGTCAGTAATATTAGTTTAAGGCTTTGATTATTCTGCAAATATTTTACAAATTCACCAATAGCCTTTTTCCCAAACATTATTCTAGAAAATCTCTAAATTTCTGAATAAGGCTTAGTAGTGATAAGTCAAGTTGCAGAATAGAATAACTTCAGCATCATAGGATAATTTAGATTTTTGTAATATTGTGAGTTGATTGTTTATTTAGGAGAAAATTTCATTTACACTTAGCTTGTTCATTTTCTCAGGTCCATTTCAATTTCATGTTGTGAGTTTACAATAGAGTCATTATCAAGCTTTGTATTTGTTGGTTGCTAGTCATAGTTAGACTCTATTTTGTTTCAACATTTGCATTTATTTACCATCATAGTTTAGGCTTCACTCTGTTTTGACCAATAGTTTCCCTTCAGTTAGCACTTAGTTCTTTTCCTTTTCAAAATAAAACCATAAAACCAAAAACATCAGAAAACACTAAACACAATGAAGTAGGAAGAGGTTACTTAGACACATATGGTGCACTTCACTTCAGTAGTTTACTAACCCTGGTTGACAATTAAATGAGCTCAATTTAGGAGACTAGATTGAGACCAAACATTTTGGCGCCGTTGCCAGGGAAGTGTAACTAGGTAACCTTATTTCTTACATCCAAAAAAAAAAAAAACACAAAAACAAAAACAAAAACTTCAATCACCTACCACACCCACTATATCATGTGGTGCAGTAAGAGCCACACATCCACATCATGAATTCATATTTTGCAGGTAGAAGAAGAGGTGACAAAGCAGGTGGAAGAAATGGATGGAGATGATGACAATGAGGAAGATCCTTTTGGATTTCCCATTCAAGAAACTGATATCAATATTCAAATGAAGAACATCCATCCATCTATACTTCCTAACTTCAAAGGTATGAGATCAGAAGACCCAGAAACCTTTCTTTTTGAATTTGAAATAATTTGTAGATCTTATGGTTACTCATTGCACATGCAAAAATTGAATTTGTTTCCGGCAAAATTAAAGGATAGAGCTCTTAGATGGTTCATGACTTTAGGAACAAATTCTATAAGGACATGGGATGATATGAAAAGAGTATTTTTGGAAAAATATAAAGGTTATTGCATGCACCATGACCTTAGAAATGAAGTCTTTAACATGAACCAAAAAGAGAATGAAAGCCTAGAAGATTTAGTAGAGAGATTTACTTATAATATCAAAAGATCTAAATTTCATAATTTAGGATCAGATGCATTAAAAACTCTCCTACTAAATGCTATAAAGGATGAATGGATTGATCTTCTTAATCTTGTGGGAAAAGGAGATGTCTATCAATTGCCATTTCAAGAAATTTGTGAACTGTGTAAGAACATATCAAGAGGAAAAGCAAAGTGTGTAAGATCCCCTCAAGATCCATTTATGGCAAGAGTAAGTAAGTCAGCTTCAAGATTGGTAAGTCAAACTGAATCTAACAATCTGCTAAACATTCTTGGTAATTTAAATGAACAAACTGACATGCTAAGAATGCAAAACAAGCAGAAAGCTTCTTCATTTATATTTTTCCCTAGATGTAGAAAGAAACATGCTTTGCATGAATGTCCACTTGATAACATTAAAATGTGTAAAATTTGTGCAGGATCACATACTACTGAAGATTGCCCATCATTACCAGGGTTGAAGACAATTTACCAGAAGGATAATGGAGCAAATCAAGCACAAGAGCAACTTTGTTATGTAGCTCCAAGAGGGCTATGGCAGCCTCATCAACCCAATATGATGCAATATCCTTATGCACAGTTTCAAGGTTATGCACAACAACCTCAAAGTAATTGGAGAACACCCTTGCCTTGGAAACCTTGGCCATCTCAATCCCAACCTCAAAACCAACCTTGGAAATTTTGGCCATCTCAGTCCCAACCTCAAAACCAATCTTGGCAACAAAGTTGGCAAAGGCCCTATAAAGGAAATCCACCATATCCTCAATATTTCCCTCTCTATCCTCAATACCATCATCAATGTTATTCATACCATTTGCCTCCACCACAACATCAATATCACCCTCATTTGACCTCAATCCAACCTTTTCCATTACCATCCACACAAACACCCCAAAGATTCCCCACTCCACTACCTCCACAACCATTTCATATCCCCAACAATAAAACACCTCAATCAATTTACAATTCTAAGGTATTGCAAAATGATTCACCAGCTGTCATCGAAGAACAACAAACAGAAGAAGAAGATTCAGATAAGGTCCAAGAATCAGGGATGTCTATTGATAAAGAGGAGATATTGGAACCAGACATTGAAAAGTCTCATGCATGCCTATCACTAGATTCTATGAATGAAGATCATATCTCCGAAGACTTACATTTCATGATAGAGGAAAGACAAGGAAGACAAGATTACATTGAATCTTGGTTCAATTATTTCATCGGATTCCAATGCTCAATTATTCAATATCTTCTGACATCATCTAAATCAAGACAGTTGGCATCTCATATACTGGTACATATCAAAGAGTATCTTTCAAACCTGAATATGAGTTTATCTATCATCTTGTTACAGACATGGTTCCATTGGAAGTACTCATATACTTGAACAAGATTTTCTTTTTCAAGTAGAGTAGGACATAAAAAATAAAAAAATAAAAAAAAATAAAAAAAATAAAAAGAGAAAAAAAAGAGTAAAGAGAAAAATAAGTCCTATTGTGAAAACCAGCTTGCTAGCGCAATTGGACATGAGCTTTGTTTGAAAACCAGGCAAATGGCGGGCAAAGTTCACAATAAGTTCTGCAATTTCATGATGGTTTCAATCTTTCATGGTTCTTCAAATCATTCTTGGTTCTATGCTTGAGTTGGATGATGTGGAATTTTTTAAGGTCCACCTTCCAACAGATCTTGTCCCATCGACCTCAACACTTTATCTGGGATCAAGATTAGAGATTATTTGAAGTGCCTTGGAGCTTGCATTCATCAATGGAAAGCCTCCTCGTTGATAACAATGGGAATACAACAATGTCTCATGATTGTCAAATCTTGCAGGCGACTCGACTTCGACACATTCATTCGTCCCTGTCAAGATGCACTGAAGTACCTTGACACTCATTTACATTATCGGTGAGTTTTCTCGCATTGGTTAACGATTTTCATTATTGATCGGTAATCCAATGATTTCTTCCCATGCTCGACTTCGACACATTTATTCGCATGGTAAGAATTGTACCATGAATGTTGGCTTTGATGAAGACTAATGGTTTTATGGAATCAACAACAAATTGCAGCAGTAAATTTTATTAGTTTCTTGTAGCAACATGTTCATCTTCTTTTCAATTCAACCACAGCTGCGGAAAGTGGTAGTTTCTGCAGCTATTGCTGAAGCAGCCTATTTTCGTCTTTTTGCAACTTTTTTCCAGAAGGCAGTTTTGGCGCAAATGTTGCAAGAGATTGGAGCAGAAATAAAAAATTCTGAGCTTCTGGGTTTTCTCAGAATATGATAAATTGAGTAAGAAGTGAACAGAATTTGGAAAAAAACAATTTTTAAGGGCATTTCAGAAGGGTTTTTCAGGCAGATTCTCAATTTTCAGCGTTATGGACAGAATATGACAGATTTGAGTATTTTTGCACAGCAGCACCTTTTCTTCATCAAAATGAAATTCTGGAAGCATGTGGTAGTAGAGAAGGTAAAAATACACAGTTTCCCTTTGGAATCACTCAATTTGGCCTTAAAATGAGTCTGTGGCGTACTTTTTTGTTGCAACATTGGGCAAAATGAAGGGTGAAACAGGGCAGAAATTGATTTTATCATAACTTTCAAACCGTGCATCCGTTGGTCCTGAAATTTTTATGGTAAATGCATTGAGGTAGGGTGAATAAACACAGAAAATTTCAGAAAATTTCAGTGTGTATTTTTCAAGAAATTGGCCACTTTCACCTACAGCCATTTCTCATTTTCCGGGAGATCCGTGTAACCAATGGCAGAGATTTTTCGTCGGAAAATGCATAACAATATTGGTGACAACCTCAAAAAATTTTTAGGGAAGTCTGATGTATCATTTGAGAGAAATTCCAAAATTCATTTCATTCTACAATTCCACTCCATCTCACTCCACTTTCACTCCATCTCACGCCATTTTCATTTCATTTCACAAGTCCACTCCACTTTCACTCCATTACATTTCACATCCATCTTCCATATTCATACATCATTTATTTTTACAGATTGCATGTTGCAGCCACATCTTATTCAGCAATTCTGACTCAATTGTACAGCCTACAAAGAGATGATGATTACAGGAAATTGAAGGATTTTGTTTTGAAGACCAACATGCTCAAAGAGGACCAAAGGAACAACATCAAGCACAGCAATTAACAAGGTCAAAATTCTGAGGTAAATTGTGAAAATTATTTTAATAGCAAAAATTTAAAACATGAAATAGATACAATGTGTATAATCATGTGTTTCCTTAACAACCTATCATTCGAATCGATTAGCCATATCCCTTATCCAACATTCCATATCTCACCACAAGGTCATCATAAATTCTCCATCAGATCCATAGCCACTTCATTTTCCCTTATAGCTTAATCACCTCCATCCATTCACTTCCATTACACTTTGCAGCCAATCCATCTCTAAGTGCATAAAGGTAATTCTAAGGGTGAAGCATCATTCTTCAACTAATCCATCTTCAGACACAGAGATACAGTTTCAAAATAAAGTATTAGACTCTGTAGTCAATCTAGCTTCAAGAATAGAAAAGTAATTCTGAAAGGAAGATAATCTGCACAAAGGAGGAATGTGGCTAATTGTCAGGACACAATCAGTTGAAGTCAAGTATTTGGAAGGATATCCACAAGTCAAGGAGCTACTACAATAAGAAGGGAGGCTAAATTTTATAGAGAAATTTGATGGCTTCCATAAGGAGATTACAAAATCTTTTGTCAAATCTTTTGATGGAGCAGAAGAAGAGAAACTGACATGGATATTGAAAATAAACTTGACACTCCACTACAAAAGGAAGATGAAGAACTAATCTATGAAAAGTTAACAGAGATTAGAAAATAGATTAGGGCCAAAAGAAGCAGAAAGATAAGGTTGGATGTTCTAACAGAGGTTTCAAAGCACATGGAATAAGTTTTGATGAAATTGCATGAGGACATGCAATAGTCTTGCAGTGGGGGTATGTTGAGCCTTAGAATTGCCTTCTCTTTTACAAACCTTCACTTCATTTCAACATTATTTTATCACTTCATAAGCCTAAAATCAATGAAGAATGATTAGGATTGCTTAAAGGTTACATGAAATTGATTAACATATTGTATTTTCATGATTTTTGCTATTTTAACAATTTTCTGCAAAATAGCTACAGAATACAGGCATTCCATAGCTGACCGCGCATTCCGTAGCTGATCCCGCATTCCGCAGCCGTTTTAGAGTTTTAATGGGTTCCAGGTGTCGTCTGAAGGAAAAACGCATATGGGCAGATTCCTTACCTCATCCACATCATTCGTTGCTCTCCACAAAATCTGAGAAAAAATATCTAAGTGGTTATGCACGTGGGACACCCAAACTAAGAGGCAGTCTCCTATTAAAACACGGATTCTACAGGTGTCTGCAATGAAGAACGAGGCTGTCAATAAGAGTTTCAATTTGATTAGAAGTAGAAAGACACTTATCCCTTTATTTTCTCCAGTTCTGTTATGTAAATTTTCTATTAATATGCTTGGGGAACCGAGAGAAAGAGTTTTAGATCTTGGTTAGAATTTGGCTTTTGCTGCTAACCGTGAATACTTTGTTTTAAGCATTTTTCTCCTTTAATGAAAGAAGCAGTATTCCTTTGAACGCATTGAGTCGATCTTGAGTTAGATTTTCACGCTACTCCGGTGGTAGAGGGCCCCTACCTCCTAAGCGGCTTCGTTTTCACAGTTTAGATGAGTATTTTAATTGTGTTTTCATTTATAATTCAGACAAGCTTCTACAGTTTAGGATCATCATTGATTTCATTAAAATATCACAGCTAGACTTGTTCCAATCATCTCTTCCAAAATACCATTACGATGAATGAGAAATAGCTGTGATTTTGTAGGCTTTAGTTACATTTCCTTTTGTTAATTATCATAGTGAGAATTGTATGGACTGTGTAATTTCATAGATTAATGGCATGTCAATTTCAATAGAATACTCCGGAGTTAGAATGCATGTGGTTCAGTTTTGTTATTTCATTTTCAGTTTGATAATGACTTTCTTTAGTTTAGTTTTAATTCATTTTGTTTCAAGTAGATTAATGACATTCTAATTTAGTTGTAATCATTGTCCTTTAATATTGATAGATAGCGTTCTAGCTTGATGTTATCCATTGTATTTTAAGTAGTTCTAGTTGTCAAAATTAGTCTCTCGGCCTTCATTATTCACAACATACTTTTGTTCTGAATTTTTATTAATATATCATCACATGAACAGAGGTCAGTAATATCAGTTTAAGGCTTTGATTATTCTGCAAATCTTTTACAAATTCACCAATAGCCTTTTTCCCAAACATTATTCTAGAAAATCTCTAAATTTCTGAATAAGGCTTAGTAGTGATAAGTCAAGTTGCAGAATAGAATAACTTCAGCATCATAGGATAATTTAGATTTTTGTAATATTGTGAGTTGATTGTTTATTTAGGAGAAAATTTCATTTACACTTAGCTTGTTGATTTTCTCAGGTCCATTTCAATTTCATGTTGTGAGTTTACAATAGAGTCATTATCAAGCTTTGTATTTGTTGGTTGCTAGTCATAGTTAGACTCTGTTTTGTTTCAGCATTTGCATTTATTTACCATCATAGTTTAGGCTTCACTCTGTTTTGACCAATAGTTTCTCTTCATTTAGCACTTAGTTCTTTTCATTTTCAAAATAAAACCATAAAACCAAAAACATCAGAAAACACTAAACACAACGAAGTAGGAAGAGGTTACTTAGGCACATATGGTGCACTTCACTTCAGTAGTTTACTAACCCTGGTTGACAATTAAATGAGCTCAATTTAGGAGACTAGATTGAGACCAAACAGCTACCGCGGTCAAGTCTCCAAAATTCTGAACTTTGATCCAATGTTCGATACGGTAAATGTTGAGGATGATCAGCCAGAATTGATTTTCGGGCCTGCATTAGATGGTGAGTCCCCTGACAGTGATGTTCCTCCCTTTTATATCAGTTTGAGGTTGCATGAATATGTATTGCACAATGCCATGTTCGATTCGGGTGCTTCGCACAATTTGATGCCAAAGGCGATCATGGAAAAATTGGGACTAGACATTACAAGAAAATATCATGATTTGTATTCATTTGATTCCAGCCGTGTGAGGTGTATAGGACTCATCAAAGATTTGGTTGTAAGCTTAGATCAAATTCCAGCGAAGAATGTTTTAATGGATTTGGTTGTGGCAGACATTCCTCCGCGATTTGGGATGCTCCTTTCAAGATCTTGGGGACAAAATTTGAAAGGTACACTTCAGTTAGATTTTTCCTATGCTACAATTCCAGTCTTTGGTCAAATGAGAAAGTTATATCGAGAGCAGAAGATGAAATACATGATAACCAGCAAGGAGAAGCCAATCAATCATCCTGTAAATTATGTACATACCGACTTAGAATCGTTTGTTTTATTTGCTGATAGTTTTAATGATATAGATAGTCAATTAGTTCAGGCGGAAGATATACCAGAAATCACTGAGAATTTTAGAGAAGTTCTGCAAAAAGAAAGAAGAGAAAAACAAGCTACTATGGAGCAATCAACTGAAGACAATGGGCAGCAAACAGGAAAAACAGAGCTGGCGCAATTTCAGCATTTAGAGGACGATGAAGATGGTCTTTGGACCATGGATTTTGATGGCGCAGTGGGTAGTGACGGTGCTGGAATTGGTGTTTGGATTCGTAGTCCATTTTCCACTCCGGATAAGGTTCCAAGCAATGTGAGAGTGTGTTCCTACAAGCTAGCATTTGACTGTTCTAATAATGAAGCGGAATATGAGGCTCTAATTGCTGGCCTTAAGATTCTTAGAAAACTGAAAGCGAAAAGGATTGCAGTGTATGGTGATTCAGAGTTGGTGATAAAGCAGGTTAAAGGTGAGTTTCAGGCCAAGCATCCTCGCATGAGGGCTTACCGTAATGCAGTTTTAGATATTCTGAAGTTATTTTCTGATCATACCTTGACATGTGTGCCTCGCATACAAAATGGTGTTGTTGATGGACTTGCTAAGGCAGCAAGCAATTTAAAAATTCCAATGAATTCCAGCAACAAGTTCGAGATTCATGTGAAACATCGCCCCACCGTTCCAGACAATCAGCGATTTTGGCAAGTCTTTCAGGATGACGAGGAGATTAGTGATTTTCTACAGAATAAGGGTAAGTTTAAAGACACCTCCATAGATACAGAACATGATGATGGTAATGATGATATACAAATAAATCAAATGGAAGTGCTGCAACTTAAAGATAACATCATTCCTAAGGGATTGATTCCTTTTGAAGAACTGTTTGATCAAGACGATGTAGCCCGCAAACCAACATTGAGGCCGACGGAGAAAGGGGTTGAAGAGGTAAATATTGGGACAGCTGAGAATCCCAAGATGGTAAAGTTATCAAAGTCATTGTCACCAAAGGTAAAGGCAGAGTATGTGAAATTTTTGTCTTCATTTTCTGATGCTTTTGTGTGGGATTACTCAGATCTAAAAACATATGACACTAACATCATTCAACATACTATCCCCATTAAACCAAATCAGAAGCCTTTCCGTCAAAAGTTGAGGAGAATCAATCCAAAGCTGCTACCATCGATTGAAAAAGAGGTAAACAGGTTGTATAAGTCAGGAATCATTGTGCCTATCCGATTTTCAGATTGGATATCAAATTTGGTGCCCGTGAGAAAGAAAACAGGTGAGATCCGTTTATGTATCGATTTCAGAAATTTGAATAAGGTATCATTAAAAGACAATTATCCGCTGCCAAAAATGGACCATATATTGCAGCGTGTAGTTGGAGCATCAAGGATGTCACTACTCGACGGCTATTTAGGATACAATCAAATCTTAGTGCATGAAGATGATCGTGAAAAGACTGCGTTCACCACTCCATGGGGAACGTTTCATTATGCAAAAATGCCGTTTGGTTTGAAGAATGCAGGTGCCACCTTTCAGCGTGCAATGGACATGGCTTTTGCCAACGAAAAAGATGTGTTTTTGGTTGTTTACCTTGATGATTTAACTGTGTTTTCAAATTTTGATGAGGAACATTTATATCATTTGAAAGTTGTTTTCCAGAAGTGCAGAAAATATGGCATTTCGCTGAATCCGAAAAAGAGTCTTTTTGCCATGGATGAAGGCAAGCTCCTTGGCCACATCATATCGAAAGATGGCATCCGTGTTGACCCTGCACGTGTTGAAGCCATACAGCAGATTGAACAGCCCCGAAACAAGAAATAAATACAATCATTTAATGGTAAAATGAATTTTCTGCGTCGTTTCATTCCAAATATTGCAGAGCATCTTAGAGAAATCATGAACATGCTGAAAAAAGACAGTCAGGTAAAGTGGACAGAAGAGGCGGTGAAATCATTCAATTTGGTAAAGTTAGCTCTTTCTTCAGCCCCTATCTTAATCAGCCCGGACTACACACAGGACTTCATTTTGTTTTCTTTTGCTTCTGAGCACACATTGGCAGCTGTTTTAATGCAAAAAAGGGATGGAGTTGAGAAGCCCATTGCTTTTTTCAGTCAGATTATAAGGGACGGAGCATTGAAATACAACATTATTGAGAAACAAGCACTTGCGCTTGTAAAGGCCTTGAAAGATTTCCATGTGTATATACTGCATTCCCACATTATAGCATACGTTCCTAACGCAGCAGTTAAAGATGTTTTGGTACAGGCAGATCTAGAGGGAAGACGGGGTAAGTGGATCGCTGCGTTGTTAGAATACGATGTGGAGATTAAACCGACTAAGCTGATCAAAGGACAAGGACTTGCCAAGCTTATGGCTGAGACAAATCTGCATGCTCTAGATATAAATTTGATCGCTGCCATGTCCGATGAAGATGAGGAGAGTACGTCAATTCAGGTATCTGATATTTTTGTTTCTTCCCCTTGGTATGCTGACATCTTATACGTACTTCAGAATTTATCTCCACCTCCCGGGATGCCTAGAAATAAGAGTAGAACATTGAAGTTGAGAGCTACAAAGTTTTGCATACTGAATTCTGCATTGTATTGGAAAGACCTTGGGGGAATGTTGTTGAATTGTTTGGTAGAGGAGGAAGCCGAAAGAGTTTTGGAGGACTTTCACAGAGGTGACTGCGGGGGCCATTTGTTTTGGAAGACCACAGCGAATAAGATTTTAAGGGCAGGTTATTATTGGCCTTCTTTGTTTTCTGATGTATATAAGGTTGTTAAGAATTGTCACGAGTGTCAGATTTTCGAAGGGAAGCAAAAACTACAGCCTTTGCCTCTCAAACCAATTGAAGATAGTGCACCATTTCAGCAGTGGGGGTTGGATTTCATTGGTGAAATCCATCCGGCATCGTCAGGACAGCATAGATGGATATTAACAGCTACGGACTACTTCACAAAATGGATCGAGGCGATTCCCACTCGGCAGGACACGGATGCGGTAATTATCTCTTTTATTGAAAACAATATTCTGTCACGTTTTGGGTATCCTAGCAAATTAATCACAGATAATGCAGCGGCCTTCAAGTCTAAGAGGATGGTTGAATTTTTCTATAAGTACAATATCAGCTTGGGACATTCAACTGCCTACCATCCGCAAGGAAATGGCTTGGCGGAATCTTCAAATAAGTCCTTGGTGAATATCATTAAGAAATTGCTGGAAATCAATAAAAAGGGCTGGCACAAGAAATTAATGAATGCACTGTGGGCTGATAGGGTAAGTCAGAAAAAGTCTATTGGCATGTCTCCTTTCGAGTTGGTGTACGGGATAGACACGGTTTTTCCTACTTCGCTTGCTGTCCCGATTGTCAAATTACTTCAGGAAGCCGGTAGTGAGGAAGATCCCATGCAGCAGAGGATTAATCAGATGATTCATTTACAACAGACACAGGAGGAGGTATTTCAAAATACTTTCAAGTTGCAGGAGCGCATAAAGAAGATCTACGACAGAAAGGCAAAAGCAGATAAGTTTCAGTTGGATGAGGTGGTTTTGAAATGGGATGCTCGGAATGAAGATAAGGGAAAGCACGGCAAGTTCGAAAACCTATGGAAGGGTCCTTTTAAGATTACAGCGTATCGTGGTCAAAACGCCTTTCTTCTCAAGGAAATGAATGGTGATGATTTTCCTGGAGGGCCGATAAATGGTCGGCTGTTAAAGCGATATCACTTCTGAGTATTTTCTGTTGATTTCATCATCATTGTACATATCGTTTTACTTCTGTTTTATTGCAAGTGTGTACTGATCTCTCATCTTCAGTCTGGGGCCCGGAGTGAAGGCTATAATTCTGGAGATGGAGGTTAGTCAGTTTGAATTTTGTCAAGACAGTTTTATCAGTCTTTTCAGTTTGCATCGAGTCAGTTTTGGTCAAGTTTCAGTCAGTTTTTAGTCAATCTGCGGTCAATAAAAATGTCAAAAGTTTTTGTTTTATCTGTTGAAATAATGACTCCATCGCCCAATGGATGAAGGCATTGTCTGACTCCCCCAGATATCTGTCGTTCTTGGCATCTCCATGGAGCCACCATCCCCATTGGAGCCAATGTTAGAGTCGGTCCTTACAGCCCTCAGTCAGAGATCATTTCGCTTTTTGCATATCATTCTTAGGTGTCTCGCTTGTTCCACTTCATTGCATTTCGCTAGGAGCATGCCATTGACTGACGAGGGGGTCTGGTTGTCTTGTGTTTCCTCATGCTTTTACCTGCAGGGCTATTTAAAATTCCTCAAAAATCACTGAAGTTCATAGTCATTTCATTCATGGTCATTAATGATTGTTTTCGTTAAAAAAGAGTCTTTAGTTCTAGAGTCTAGGGTTTTCAAGTCCTTTGCATACATGTCATAAAAGCCCGCAGGCCATGAGGTTGGTTCCAAAAAGTTCTCGTTTCATATTTTTATTATTAAAAGCATTTGAAGACATTTCTAGTCCAAAACTCTGTTTTGGAACAAGAAATTGTCTAATTTCATTTTTTGTAATAATTGTACTTATTTCACCATAAGAAACTTCAGAGCAAGCCTCTGATCTTTTCCTAAGCCAAGTGCTGGATCCCTGCAAAAGACAACAAAGTATTATCAGTCCAAAACTCAGAAAAGCCAAAAGAGAAGCATTGTATTAAAAGATCAAATGTCAAAGTGCTGAAACATTATAAAGCGGGTTAGCAAACAAATTTAAATCAAATCTGATTTGATGAGATATTTTCTTCACATATAAATCATGGCAAACAATTTCGTTTGCTCGAAAACCTCAAGGCAGAAATCGTGTTTGTATTGTTGAAGGCCGAAGCCGTGTTTTCATAGCCGTGGATAGTGATTGGAGGTGCGCGCTACCCATACAGGAGGCGTGCTACCCATATAAGGTGCGCTACGCACTTAACCTTCCCCAGCCCTTTGCAGAGAACACGGGCGCTACGCGTATAGGGCGCGCTACGCGTTGGGTAGGCGCGCTACCCATACAGTGACAGAGCCAAAAAAATTTGTCTTTGCGTCCGATTTCGAGCTCAAACGCCTCCATCAACTTGCAAACATGTTTTTAATCATTGCTCAGTGATTTTTGAAAGAGGTTTTGGTATTTTTTGAAGTTGGGAAACAAGCATTGCTTGAGGAGAAATCTATAAACCCTACGTTCATAGCAAATTCAATTCTCAGGGTTTTAAAAGATACAGTGACAGTCTAGTGAAGGGTTTGTAAACTTTCGTGATTGGTATATGTGCTCATACCTATATTGCTTGTGGCGCCCTGGCACATTATGTAAATCATCCTCACGCCTTTTTTGCCATTCTACCACTGCTATCACATCCTTCCATGTTTTCACATAGTCTCATGTTGACTTGTCCATATAGTCTCATGTTTTCACATAGTTTTTTGCCATTCTACCAGTGTTGTCATTGCTATTATTTCATTGCCACTGTCTCCTATTGACAAACACAGTCCTTTGACAAATCCTTGGCCAGTATTGCAAAGGTTGTACCATACATTACACTGTCTATTCATTTGTCAAAATCACTTGTGATCCAAAAAACCGAGACTGTTTCTATGCCACTAAAACAGAGCTATTACCACTGTCACTTGTTTGCTTATGATGCTTTGGTACATATGCAGCATATTTGGGTTTTGAGCATGCATTAAAACTTTGTCTTCACTACACCTATATCAGCATTCATATTGCAGTCATCTTGTTTTCAAAGTCATGTCAGAGACAGATTCAGTTTATGAGCAGGAGTCTGATAGTGATTCCACAGCAGAGGGTAATGTGCCACGGAGGCCTCACAAAGGTGGGAAAGGTGGTAAACATCTCAGGGAGGAGCCTACTTCTTTGGCTCAATTGCAGGCATGTCCGCTTGCAATGGATTGTTTTCGGTATCAATCATGTTTTCGATACTGTGAGATGATTTCACAAACCCAGCTTCATCGTGAACTAGCTCGTCTGTTTGTTCTAAATTTACATGATGGCCGTGTAAATCTCGCCGGAGTAGATTTCATTATGTCACCAATGACTATTGCTCAGGCCACTGGCATACCAAATTTAGGAGAGGAATGGAACAAACGTCAGCAGTTAAAGAAATTCCACTATGAGCCATACATCAAACCTGGGTATATGAGGCACTTGAGCAGGGTTTTTCCTTTCAGATTCCTGAGGGATGAGTTTGCACCACTGATGAAACTCATCATTCGATATTTTAGTTGCGAGGGCAGATTCTCGCGTCTCTATGCGTACCATGTTCGTTTGTTGATGCACTTCACGAGGGTACGTATGATGAACATTCTGTACTTCATGTATCGCAACATAGAGAGGATGGTGATTTTTGTACAGAAGAAGACCCCAGCACAGCAGCATAGAAGTATATATCATTACGCTCTGATCAAGATCGTAGTGGTACATCAGTTGACACAACAGGGCATTACTTGGGAGGATTTCATCTCCCGTGACTTCTTCACAGCACCACAGCCGCCTCCCGAGATAGTTCATGATGAGGGAGAGCCTTCACACCAGCCTGACATCCCTGAGATTGAGCATATCAGTGCTCCATTGTATGTGACATACCAGCGAGGCCACAGGGCCTTATTTGCAGCGACACAACGAGTACTATCTCCACCCAGGGTGGAAGGGGTCTCGTTGACTACATCAGCAAAGCGAGTATTATCTCCACATGATGTGGAAGGGGTCTCGCCTTCTTCTTCAACACAGGTACAGTTTCAAGATAGGGGCAAGAAGCCTATGCATGATGAGGGCCCATCAGGAGGTCGGGACACGGATTTCACGATCATTGATGTTGATGCGAGCTCTCCTAGCTCGAAACTGAAAGAGATCATCCAGGAGCAAAGGGCCGAGAATGACACGCTGAAAGATAAATTGCAGAAGGCTCAGTGGGTGATAAAATACCTGGAGCAGCGTAACAAACATCTAGAGGATGAGCACACACTTTATGAGCTGCGGAGAATCCGTGAGGATCGACAATTGGCCCGGAAGAGACCAGGTGACATGACACTAGTTGAGCGAGAGACTGAACTCACGCATGTTAACATTCATCTGGAGAAGGCCAACAGAGACAAAGACATGCTTTGTCACATGAAAGGTCATTATTGGGCTCGCATGCATGTCTGCAAAGCAAGAATGAAGATTCTGAAGAGGAGGTTGAGCGAAGCACTAAAATGGCGGAAAAGGCCTGATCCACTTCGGATTTTGGCCGAGGCTTCATTGGCTGGGCATGATACATGATGGAGGGTCTTTGCTCCAAATTTGAGCAAATTCGGAGAAATTTTTGTCATTTTGAAATATTTTGGTCCAAAAACAGATTTTTCAGCTATACGGGTAGCGCGTCGATATGCTGACTTTTTTTCGGGACACTTGCTGAAAGAAATATTTGCATTTTTTGGTTTTTCATTGTAATTTATGCATGCTTAGGAATTTCCGAATCATTTCATCAGATTCTGGATGGTCAAAAGGTTTAAGCGCATGAAAGCCACATGCTGCCTGCCTTTTGCTGTGAAGTACTTCTGGGAGAATGAAGTTTTGGAGGGTCAAATGAGCTCCAAATTGGGAAATTCCACTTGGGTTGGATAGCCAACATCCAGGGCTTTCCAACAAGCAATCATGAGCTCAATTTGGATGCCGGGAAGTTCCTCAAAATTAGGCTGAAAGGCGCGCTACGCGTATGGATCAGGGGCGCTACGCACATGGATTTTTGGTCAAATTTTCAACTTCCAGCTCAGAATTTCGGCCAGTTGGGACCAGTTTTGCTTGTGGATGAAATTTTTGGGTTTTCATGATGTAAATTTATGGTTGGCATGTAACTTTGGCTCACTTTTACCTATTCTAGAAGATTCACTCTCAAAAAAGTGAAAATCCAGTAAATGAATCAGTTTCCACTCTTTTAGAGCAAGTTGTTAGCTGCCTAGATTTTAGCTCCTTGATTAGAATTTGGTTGAAACTGATCCCTGAAGAAGGAATTCGATCCCTAGAGGCATGGGAAGGGGTTAGAGTGATCTATATATTGTAATTTTTGAGACATTCTACAGGTTGGACTCTTGGGAAACTTTTGGCACACTATTGTACATATTTTTCATATTTTGGCGAAGGAAAGATCAGAGGTTTTGCAGCACCTGTTGGGATTCTTGTGGCTTTCAGTTCTTGATGGTGTTTTCTCTCAGTTTATTGTAAGTTATTTCATGTTTAATGTATGCCATCTATTCTTATGCTTCTGAAACTAAATGAATGAGTTGATGAGGTTGAATCCATTGTTTACAGTGTTCTGCCTTTGAATTCGTTTAGTTTTACATGTTTTCGCCTGTTTGGAGAGGATCCAAGTTCTTCTTTGCCCTCTTCAGCTCCTTGTCGTTCTGATCTATCCATATACCCAATCAAAAGCATCAAGACTACTGCCTACCTCGCCCCAACTCGGATTCTGCAAAGATCTGGCCTTATCCCCGGACCCAAAAATTATTTTTCCCATTTCTCCAACAAAAACCCAAAAAATCAAAATCAAACATTCCTATCTCTTTACTAGCCTAAAATCAGTATTCATTTTTCATTATAAGTCATCTCAGCCCCTTTGAAGATCCTTTGTCGAGATAGACCCGGAGAGAGCCCTCTCCTGCCCTCGTAGGGCTAGCTACGAGGCTGAGCGTGGTTTGATGTAGCCTTGAGTTTTACCTTATTTCAGCCTAAGGTAGATTTGAGTGCTAACAGTACTCATAACTCGATTGTATTCCTTTGCATGATTTTGGTTTTAATGCAATATATATATATATACCAATTTTATAACAACATAAATTCGACACCAATTCCAGAATTCAATGCTCCATAATGCATGCTCAATATTATATCAGTACAGCAGATTTTTACAGTTAAAAAAGTATAACTCCGTGATGCAAGCAGATCGAGAAAAACTCTCGCAGATGCAGAGCAGGGAGATCCTTTCAGACTGAACACAGACTCAGAATATTACAGACTTAGAGAAAGCTCCATGATGCAAGCAGATCGAGAAGAACTCTTGCAGATGCAGAGCAGGGAGATTATCTCAGACCAAGACTCCAGACTCACTCAAAACTCTAAAACTCCGAATACCAAATGGCACTGCCATGTTTGTATTTATAACATCTTAGCAGGTCATCCGGTTACAACTTTTACCGGATACTTGAAACAGAAGGAATCTGTCCTCGGATAGGCCATCATGCAAGATGCCTGTCACGAGAGTACTTAAAGTAAATGAACAGGAAAATGTACCTAAGATTCGGGCAAGTGGGGACAACCACTTGTTATCTCATCCCTTGGAGGCTAGGCCATATGGGGACCGAATCTGACCAAAATCTAATTATTACACAAAATGACAATCATGGCCGGATTCTAGGACATCGGCTCTTTTATAAAAATATTTACACAGTGGAGATTTTATTTGGATTAAATCCCACGGAAACCGAAAGAGGGATATGTACAACTTACAGTAAGATTCATAAGGATATCTCATGAGTGATCCTTACAATCAATCAGTGTCTGCTCTGTCTTCATAATCATGTGCTGGAGAAGCATCAAGATTTTGCCTGCCAGGTAGATAAATATTTTCTTCTTCTGGAGCAAGAACTTCATATGGAATAGATTCATCCAACCAAACTGGAGCATCTTCCCGTGTACATCAATAAAATGGAAATGTATACATGTAGGGAGGCCTATCTTGTTCCTCTACAGTTATTAAACCTCTAAATCTCACAGACAGTTTAAATGACTCATCTTCTTCTACAGGAACTACAATAGTATGACGATGAATGAACTCAAATTCTATGACAAAATCATTTTGGACTGCTACATGCATTTCCCAATGGAAAATCCTAACAAACTCAGAAAAGGTTCTATCAAATATATGTGTAGCCCTAGGCATATACCTAAATAGAAACAACTTGAACCAAGGACTCCACCAATTTCTTCCAGGGTCTATAGCCATTGCATAAAATATAACTTTGACAGAACCATGTATCCTAGCTTGCTGGTGGATGGAGAAATAATCTGCCCAGGTCCAATCTGTCTATTGGATACATCCAAAATATACAGGATTGGGCTCTCTAGACAAAGCATAATAAACACGCCAAGGCCTAATTCTATATGGCAGTTCTTTAGTATATGACCATTTTGCTTCATCAGAATCAAACCATTTTTGGAGTATGAATTGCTTTACTTCTAAAGGCAAAATGGAGAACCTATTAGCAAAACATTCTAAACAGAACTCATAGTGACAGTTACTACAGACAATAACTTGACTGACTCTTCTAGACTTGGACTGACTGGACTGAACTGAACTGGTAGAAGCTTCATGCTGGTGAAGTGGTCTTAACATTTTTATTTCCTTGAACTCTTCTGAACCTTCTCTTGTGAGCATGTCAGCAAGATAATTCTCTGCGCCGGATTTGTAGACTATATCAAAATCAAAACCTTCAAGCCACAGTGCCCATCTTAATATCCTGGTACTCCCTTGTTCTAGCAGTCTTTTGTTAGCCAAAATACTTTTCATGTCCTTCAGGTCTGTTCTGACAACAAATATCACACTTTTCAAGAACAGATGGAATCTCTTAATTCCTTTTTTAACAGCAAGTATCTCTTTATGGGAAGAGGGATACTTCTTCTCAGTATCATCAAAAGATCCAGAGGAATAAGCACAAACTAATTCTTTTCTCCCATGCTTCTGGAGTAGTACTGCTGCCCATGTATGATCTGAAGCATCTGTTTCAAGAATAAAGGGAAGATTAGTATCAGGAAGCTTCAACTTTGGCAATTCATTAATCTTACCCTTAATATTTCTTACTGCTATAGTCATTTCTTCAGTCCATCTCGATGCCTGTTTTTTCAATCGTATTTGTAACACTTTAGTGTCTTCTGCTTGGTTTTCATAAAACTGCCTTATATAATTTAGGCATCCAAGGAATCTCTTCAAAGTTCTGACATCTGGGATTACATCAGGAAACTTTAATAAATGAGTAAGAACATGAGGTTGCAGGTTAACATGCCCTTATTCTATATGCAGACCCGGATAATCTATTTTGACTTTCCCGATTTGAAACTTTTCATCTGAATCAGAAAGTACCAAACCATGTTTGAAGACCAGCTCAAAAAACTTCTCTAAGTGATTTTTATGGTTATTTACATCTCTGCTAAAAACAAGCAAATCATCTATATACACTATGATATACTCCTCCCCACCAAAAATGTCTTCCATCCGTTTTTGAAATTCAGAAGGAGCATTTTTCAAACCAAATGGCATGACAGTCCATTGATATTGCCCATGTGGAACAGTGAATGCAGTTTTGTATCGGTCAGCAGGAATGATGCCAATTTTCCAAAGCCCACTTTTCAAATCAAATTTACTGAAAACATTGGCATTAGCAATTTTGGCAAGTAAAAGCTCCTTATTAGGTAAAGGATACCTAATAGGAAGTAAAGCATCATTAAGAGCCTTTTAATTAATAACAAGCCGTTTCTTACCTCTCTTTTGTTCACTGTGCTTGTTAACATAAAAGGTTGGACATGCCCAAGGGCTCTTGCATGGCTCAATGAGTTTCTGATCTAGCAACTGGCTGATTTCTTGCTTACACAACTCCTGTTCTGTAGGACTCATATGATTAGCGCTAGCTTTTTGTGGTCTAGGAACATAGTTTTCTTTATATGGAAGGGCCACAAAATACTTTTCTCTTGTCCAAAAAGCATCAGGACGACTAGTTGTACAATCCTTTTTGAGTTTATTAGAAATCCCTTCTAGAGCTTGAGGACCATGGAGTTCTGAATGCTTAACAATTTTGTTAATCTTTGTAAGATCCTACAGACTGCTTTGAATTATATCCTCTTCTGCTAGCTAGACATTAACTCTATAATCACTGGAAGATGGTAATTCAACTTAGCCTTCTTTAGTGGTAAATGTGACTTTTCCTTTACCAAAGGTCACAGGCAGAAGTTTATTCAAAAAATCTTGTCCTAACAGAAAGTCTGAACCTGAATCAAAACTATACAATGTGACTTTCACCTGTACATTACCCAAAAAGATAGGAAAATCAGGGGCTATATGATTTATTTCCATTAAATCTTTGGTGATAGCCCGAAAATTTACTTTAGTAGGCTGCCAATAATAACTGGGAATAGCACCGAATTTGCAGACACTACTCATAGCTCCAGAATCAATCTGGGCATCTAGAGTGTATTCCTTGATTTTGGGCAACTTAATATTGATAGGAATCACAACTCTATCTCCAATTCCCATTATTTTAACATCTTCTATTATTGGATCTTTTTTTCCATATTCAATGGGAACATCTCAAAGAAGCAAACTTGGTAACTTTGAATTACAATCATCATAATCAGCAATAAGCATTTGGAGCTTCGATGATAACTGTATCATTTCAGTTCTAGTATGATGAATTGATGATTCTAAATCTTTGATCTTTATTTTAAGGGAATTGATTTTATTCATACCTTCAGATGGGCTTTCTACAATTCTTAGTGGCTGGAACATTGAATCAAATTCCTTTTCAATAAAGTCTTCATCTTCAAATATCTCCTTTTTAGCTTTAGAGGGCAATTGTTTCTCTAAGCTTTCCAATTTTTCTGTCAATCTTCTCCTAGCAGTGAACTGAACTGGATCAAGTTGGGCTAGTTCAGCTTTGACTGCTGCAATCTTCATCTGCAAATTTTCTGAAGAATTGAAATGAAACATTTTGATATCAGCTATAAAAGTTTCTTCTGAATCAGAACAACTAACATCCAGATTTAATTGTCTGATATATAGCAGGTCATCTGCAGAATCATTATTAGTAGAAGAAGAACTTGACACCTCAAAAAACTCACCATCAGAATGAGATATGAGATCCCATTCTTTTGGATCATGGATTGTAGAGAAAATATCCATAATTTTCATCTATTTCTTATCTTTCCTTTCTCTACAAGTGTTTGCATAATGACCTTCTTTTCCACAAATGAAACAAGTAGCTTTCTTTGAAGGTCTTGATCTTTTCCTAAATACTATCCTTCGTCCTTTAAAATACTTCTTGGAAGGATAATATTTCTTCTTTCTGGGAACATATTTTCCTGGTTGGCAAGAACAATGATCTTTGGATTTTTTGGCAATCTTATGTTTAGATTTCTTATGGCATCCAAAATCATATGTTTCAGGAAAATTATTGCATAACTTGGTACTGACATGCATCTTCTTTTTAAAATTCTTTTTAGCTTTTTCAGCAACACACTCCTTCTGCAGAATAGTAACAATCATCTAATGTACTGCAGCAAAAGATAGATTTTCAATATTGACTCTATTTAGCTCAAAATACTGATGTATCAAATCTGGAATCTTTCCAGGCATAGAGGCAATATAATATCTCAAGTATGCAATATTATGAGGATCTTGAGCTTGGTAGAGCAACTTTTGCATAGTGCAATAATATTGTGGCAGATAATCAATATTACACAATCTCTGAGATAAAAACATTTGTGCATGATGTGCTGAATCTTCTGGTAAAACTCCAACAAATTCATGTTTCATGGCATCAAACAAAGCTTTTAAGGGATCTGTATCATTTTCAACTATTTGGGTAGTTTCCCTATCTGAAAGTTTATCCCACCATTGTTTGGCAATACCAGTAAAATACCAGACAATTTGTGTAACTATGTCAGACCAACTTCCTTTTGTTTCTGCCTTTTTTTGCAATGCCCAAGCATGTATATTATGTAAAACATTGATCACCTCTTCATGGCTCAAACAATCAATATTGATAAGCAAAGTATTCCCATATCCTTTGCTAGAGGGATTGTCAAATCGTGCAGCAGTAGTCCGTAGATTTTCATAATAACGGCCAAAGGGACTAGAGGCAGAGGCTTCATGAGCAGTACTATCTTCTTGACCTTTATTAGCTTTATGAGAGTAGAAATAGGGCTCATGTCTATCTCGTTTAGAACTTGGCTCACCTTGGGTTGGTTGACCAGGGGTTCTTGTGGTAGAGGAAACACCAGACATGGCTAATATTTCTTTTTGAGCAGATGGTTGACCATTTTCAATCAGACTTCTTAAACTCACATATTTCTTAGGCAACCTGTGACTTTCTACTGAAGGAAAAAATTTTAGCCTTTCTTTCATTAACTCTGTCTTCTCTCTGGCTAAAGTTATTCCTTTCTGGATTCTTTCAAGCTTTATTCTATCAATATTCTCGACCCCTTTAAAAAGAATGCTCTTTTGTGAACCTGAGGTGTCAGGATCTGAGGAAGAGAATCTGAGCTTAGAACTAGATAAATCTACTTCTCTATAATGAGGAGGAGAAGTAGGTTCAGGCAGAGCATCTCTCAAATGCTCTAAGGATTTTGCAATAATACCCATATTAGAGTTTATATCATTCAACTGTTGGGTATGTTCATTCTGGATTCCCAAGACTTCAGTATAACCAGAATGCATCTTCTTAATATGTTCTTTGACTTCTAAAACATCTTGTGCAAGGTCATCAATATTTTGTAACATGCACGCAATTTGGTAGTTTGTGTAATTGTGCATTTTTTCTGAATCCAACTGATTTGATTCTGTTACAGATTTAGTATATAACCATTACATATCAGCCTTCATGGTCCCATTTTTGAATGTTCTTCTTGAACTACCAGTATCCAGGTATCTTTCATTAATTTTTCCAGACATCTCTTGCTGAGCTATGGGAAGAGAGAAGCTCTTTATGTCAGGAATCATAACCTGAGACTCATGCTTTGGAGATTCAAATTGAAAATTAGTAGAAGGAGATGGAACACAAAACTGGCAGTCATTACCTATATGGGAGGTAGACTTTCTGGGATTTTCTCTTGGAATAGAGGAAGCAGGGTATCTGACAGACAAGCTTCTGGGAATAACTGAAGTAGATGTTTGGGAAATGGATCTGTTATTATCCCTACCCCCCAAAATTGGAGATCTATGCAAAGAGGACATAGATCGTGGCAGAGAAGGAGTAGTGAATTTGAGACCAGAAGATCCATCAGAATGATGAATGAGAGACAATTGTTGAGGGGCCTTGGATGTTTGCAGTTGAGGATATTTTTGTGCAAGAGGAGTATAAGTACTACTCCATTCATCAGGGAGAGTACAAGCTGCAAACCTAATTTGTAAAGGTGTGGTGTTACCGAGACCAACAACAACACCTTCTTTCAGTGCTCTTTCTTTCAACTTAGGATGTAATGGAGGCATGGTAGAAGAAACAAATCTAATGCAAATAGAAGCATGTAATTGAGCTATCTCGGACTGAGGAGCTACATCAAACCCATGGAACTGAATATATGCATGGAGAAATTCATTAATATATGGATCAGTCAAAGATACTTGATATCTAGGAATAACAGAGGACCAGGCAGGGCCATTGTTCAGAGGACTCTGGAATCCACCTATTAAGGCATCATTGAACTTATTCATGCGAGTATCAAGAACACATGTCAAACAAGAAGTATTTAATCCAAGGTGAACAAGAGGGTTTATTCCAAACTGAAGCATGCCCAAATGGATATATCTATAGCCTTTACTTAATCCCCATTCAATATCTTCAGGTTTTATGAGAGAAATCTGATATATATATATATATATATATATATATATATATATATATATACTATGGTTTTAATGTGCAAATACTAACAAAGGAATCACACCCAATCAAACAAAATGATGGACTTGAATTTATCACTAAGGATTTCTTTCTTGACTTTATAATATGTATTTTGAAATTTATTTGCATAACATTATTATTCAAAATATTTCACTTATTATAAATCAATTTTATTCTTTATCCAGTTAACGAGTTGTCTTTAATGCGTTTTTTTGAAAAAAATTCTGATTTATTTTTCCGATCTAATTTTTCTAAAATCCGGTAGGAATTCATTGATATGACAAGTTTGAGGGGTAAAAAATGCACAATCAAAGTCACCTAGGGATTTTTCATGGTGTTGAATCTATATATGCAGTCAAAAAACCAGTTTAAATAACATAAATCAAGATTTCACCTCAAATTTTATGTCGGATTCAGACTAGAAATCCACTAAAAACTCCAAAAAGTCAAATTAAAGACAACTCCTTCAATTAATACCTCAAATCATTTTTTCACCATAATATCATCATTGAAATCAATGCACCCTATCATTTCAGTGATTGTGTTGCTAAAACCAATGCAACTACTTAATTGCTCCATTGTCTAGATGATTTTTCAATCAATTCTCAATTAAATCAATGGATGATATTGTTTTACATTGTGTTGTGAATGAAATCATTTTAACTACTCAATCACTTTGTCATTTTTCATCATATTAATTATATCATTATTGAAATCTATGCTATATTGTTTTAAGTCACATCATAGATGAAATCAATGCAATAGAAACTTGAAACCAATGTCTAAACATTGAACTCAAAGTAATATATTGAAAATGATATACCAAACATTGAAAATGAAGGAAAACACACTTAATGAAGGTAATTTATTGAAATCAATACATTAATACTCAAATCAATAAAGGTGTCCTGAAATAGATTTACTGTGTTATACATAATCTATTTTTTCTGATGCAGGAAAACCCTGCCTTTACCCACATTCTCATTCACAGCTATGCATATAAAAATGCATATCAAATCTTTGCCCAAATAAGACTCTAAGTCTGGGCAATCTCAACATTTTTCTACATGCAGAAGCTTATGGTATCTGTTCACAAAATTTTTATGGCTTATGAAAACCATACTTCAATACAACTCATAATTCAATTAACACATGCGGAAGCTCAACTCCAAATCAATGGTACGAAACCATAAACCCAACAATCTACTTTTCATGTGATTAAACCCAAACTTCAAACAGCATTAGAAACCTTTATAATAGACTTTAACCAACCACTAGTTTCATTGCTTAAATTCCAGGCTTTTATGATTAAAACCCCAATGCTTATCATGGCATGAGAATGTTTCAATGTTGTGAATTACACTTCAAATAACCCATATATCCACCATGCTATTTATGGATTCACAATTTATGTATATCCTCCATCTTTTAAAAGTTCAACTTGGCAAATTAACTAATGCATATCGATTTTATGCATTATAATATCAATGAATTTTATATGAAACCTTCACGGCAAATGCCACCATTTAAAAATAACATTTGGCCCACAAAAAATTACATGTCCTTCGATCCTTGGATTAACTATGCAAAGTACCCATTCCAGTCAACACAATAATAGACCTGGCCACAGTTTTAATGCATGGTTGGTAAATACAAATGTGGCTTACCTCCATGTATGGTCTGCTTGTGCCATCGATCCCAGCACTGCAATTGAACAGAATTTTCAGTTTCCACGTTCTCATGTCCGCTGGAAAATATGACTACGCGGCTTCCATTTAATTTTCAATGCAATTACTGACTTGTTTACTGGTTCATCGCAGCAACTCATGCCTTATCAACAGATTTCAAACATTAACTCTGTGCCTTTCATACAAAAGTTCATTCAGATTCTTTTATACCTACATCACGCATCAAACTCATAACACAGTCAGCTTGTGTGTCTTCTAACCTGCAGCATGTAATACATCAACACAATTTAACCCGTATTTTATTTCGAACTTCAATTTATGTGTCAATTGATTAATCGACTCGCATTTGACATCGTTGTTCTCATGATTCAGGTGTGGAGCTTTCAACCAATTCATTTGGAGAACAGAACCTTCGACCACTTCTTCGAACCTTCATTGGCATTCAATCACCACGAAGCTTATTCATATTCTTCGTCCAATTTTTGGAGTTTTGATCTATCGATCATAAATACAAAAAATTTCAGATGTGATTCAACCTGGACCTCATCATCTGCTTTCACGACTTCATTCAATTACATTTTATTTCATCATTTAGGCAAACAGAGTTTTAACCTCTATTTAATTCAATCTTCGTTCTATCAATCCAATTCCATTGTATTATAT
>CM076583.1:610633017-610909300 GCA_034641835.2 Pinus albicaulis
TTCTGTCAAACCAGGAGGTAACTCCTCAAAACTGCAATGTATATTAGCTGAAGAATGTACATGCTTATATAGATGGGAGGTGAGGCTATTGGGATTCAACTCCCAATGACTCTTGGCCTTCCTTATTTCCTAATAATAAATAATATACAAAAATACATGTGCACACCCATCCATAGGATTAGGTGTCAACATTCCCCCCTTTAATCCGAAGGGATGTTGGTGAGTCCAAGTATCGATCTGAACTTTTCAAACTTTTCTCTTCCAAGTGCTTTGGTGAAGATGTCAGCAGTTTGCTCATTTGTGGAACAATGATGTAGATGGATGGTTTTGGCCCGAACATGATGTCGAATGAGATGGTACTTTGTATTGATGTGCTTTGTTCGATCATGGAACTTTGGGTTCTTGGCCAACTTTATTGCAGAAGTGTTGTCAATCATGAGTGGAGTGGAATACATCTGTTTCATCTGCAAATCTTCCAGGATTTTCCGGAGCCACACAATTTCCTTTGTTTCTTCAGCTGCTGCCACATATTCTGCCTCGGTCGTGGAATCTGCTGGAACTGACTGTTTGCGTGATCTCCATGAGACAACTCCTGATCCAAGACTCATGGTGTAACCTATAGTAGACACCCCTGTTTCTTTGTCGCCATCAAAGTCTGAATCAGAGTATCCGGTCAAGATGAAGTCGCCTACCTGTGTATATTTGAGTCCAAAGTCTTGAGTCCCCTTCAAGTACCTTAGTACTCTTTTTGCAGCAGACCAATGTCCTTCACAAGGTTTCTGCATGAACCTTGAGAGGATTCCAACAGCAAATGAGATGTTAGGTCTGGTGGTGGTCAGATAGATAAGACTTCCTACAAGCTGTCTATACTTAGTTGCATCCTCAAATTCCTTCCCTTCAACTGATGTGAGCTTCAAGTTTTGTTCCATTGGAGTGCCTAAGGGTTTACAATCATCCATGCCAAATTTGTTCAAGAGATCTCCAACGTACTTCTTCTGAGAAAGAAAGATGAATTTAGGATGTTGAATTACTTCAATACCCAAATAGTAATGAACATGACCCAAATCAGTCATTTCAAAACCTTTCTTCAACTCTTTCTTCATGGATGCAATATAGCTCTCATTGTTTCCTGTTATCGAAAGATCATCTACATATACCACAAGATATACAACTGTTTTTCCAACTTTCTTAACAAACAAAGTTGCATCATCAAGATCAAAGTGTTTGAAATCAAGTTTCAGAAGATGCTCGGTTAACTTCTCATACCAGGCTCGTGGTGCTTGCTTGAGGCCATACAAGGATTTCACAAGTTTGCAAACTTTGTGTTCTTGACCCTTTATCACAAATCCTTCTGGCTGGGACATATAAACTTTCTCCTTCAGATCTCCATTCAAGAACGATGTTTTTACATCCATCTGATGGACTTTCCATCCACTCTGAGCTGCTAAGGCAAAGAGAGTTCGGATGGTGGTCCATTTTGCTGTGGGAGCAAACGTTTCTTCATAATCAATTCCTTCCTTCTGTGCAAATCCTTTTGCCACAAGCCTGGCCTTGTGCTTGTCAAGTGAGCCGTCTGCTTTGTACTTGTTCTTGTAGACCCACTTACAGCCAATTGGTTTTGTTCCCAAAGGCGGATCAACCAGCTTCCAAGTGCCATTCTTTATCAAGACATCATACTCCTTCTGCATCGCTTCTTTCCATTCATCATGAGAAGCGGCTTCTTTGAAGGAAGTTGGTTCATGATCTGTAGACAAACTCAATTCACAGTTATAAGCAATATCCATATCAACAGGGGAATCAGAATTATCTACATCACCTTCGATTTCTTGAGTGGAACTTCTTGTTCCCGTTTTTCCAACCTCATCAGGATGAACATCCTCCAGTGTCTTTGTCAGCCATTTGGGGGGACCTTTCTGAGATGGCCCTGGCTGGTCACTTGACTGAGTTGGGATTGATTCAAGATTCAATCTCCCAATTTTGTCGATCACATCATCCAATGTGTCATCCGTGGTTGTTTCTTCATGTGGGGGAGAGTGTGGTTCAGGAAATGATTCCACAGTTTGATTCAATATCGGAATCCCCCCTTCAAGGTGTGGAATCACATTATCAAATTCTTTCAAAGACTTTGCATGTGTGAATCTATCCAGGCGATCAAGTTGCCGCTCAACAACCTTGTCACTCTTGGATGATTCAAGAAATATGACATCTCTAGCTATCACAAACTTATTATTTGCTTCATCATAGAGACGATATCCTTTGGAGGTATTGGAGTACCCCAAGAAGATACATTTTCTGCTTCTAGCACCAAGTTTGTTCCTTTGACCCTTGGGTATCAAGGCATAACAGGTGGACCCAAAGACCCTGAAATGCTTTACCGAAGGAATGTGGCCATGTCACATTTCAAAAGGAGTTTTATTTCTAATTGAACTTGAAGGACACCTATTCTTTATGTAAACAGCACATAGAACTGCATCAGCCCAAAACATCAATTTTACATTCTTGAAAAACAACATGGAGCGGACCATATTTAAGATGGTTCTGTTCATTCTTTCAGCTACACCGTTCTGTTGTGGATTATATGGCACAGTGGTTTGATGTTTGATTCCATGTTGATGAAGATAATTTTCAAATTCGTTTGAAGTGTATTATTTTCCATTATCAGTACGTAGAGAGCCAATATGTGTTTGTGCATCATTTTCAATCCATACATGAAAGTTCTTGAAAGTTTGAAAAGCATCAGACTTATTCTTCAGTAAGTAAATCCAACACATCCTGGTGTAGTCATCAATAAATGTCATCATGTATTTGTTTCCATTTGCAGAAGCAATAGGCATAGGGCCACATAAATCTGAATGAACAAGTTCAAGTTTTCTATGTGCTCTTGAGTGTGAATCATGAAATGGCTGTTTGCTATGCTTTCCTAGAATACATGCATCACATTCCTTAGGTTTTCTAGGAATTGTAGGCAGTCCATCAACACCATTTTTCTTCAACAAATGAAGGCTGTCATAATTTAAGTGTCCAAATCTAGCATGCCATAAAAGACTTGATGGAAATGTACCTTCATCATGATATGAACTGAATGCAAAGTTTTGAGCATGAGAAGATGAACCTTTCAGCTTCAAAAGTCTCCCTTCTTCTATTCCCTCCATGACAAGTGAGTGATCTGATGCTGATCTGACCTCTGCCTTGCCATCAAACAAGTGAACCGAGTGTCCTTGCTGCCGGATTTCAACCAGGGACAACAAGTTTCTCTTCAACTCCGGGAGGTATAGAACCTCATGTAGGATATGATCAGGAAGACCAGGTAGTTTAAGCCTGACTGTGCCAAGCCCTGATGGCTTGAGTTTGGATTTATCTGCGAAATATACTGCTCCATCAACTTTGTCAGTGAAATCTTCAAAAAAATCTTTTCTAAATGTCATGTGACATGTTGCTCCTGAATCTAGCAACCAATCATCTCTCCATGAAGTAAATGAAACATCAAATAGGTTTTCAGTTACTCCATTGTTACAATGTGCTAGAACATAGTGAGCGGATTCAGGTGCTTTACCTTTGTCTTTGTCATTGGTTTTACCTTTGTCTTGATTTCTGTGCTGCTCAATTTTGTTCCATGGTGTTCTGCATTTAGATGCATCATGTCCATCTCTATTGCACCGTGTGCAATGAAGATTGGATTTGTCAGCTTGTCTGCCCCCCCTTTCTGTGAAGTTCTTTCTTCCTCTTCCTCTTCTGCCACCTCTTCCTCTGGATGAATCTGGAGTATGACTCTTTTCTCTATGTGCCAAGTATGCAGCCTCTTCAGAAGATGAAGGGACTGTCATCTTCCCAAAAGCTTTCTCTCTTTCTGCAAACTTCTGCTCAAGTTTATCAAAGGTGATTTGCTCAAGGTTTCCACTCGCTTGCAAAGACTCAAGATAATGTGAGTAAGTCGGATATAATGCCTTAACATATGCTATGAGAGGTATGTCCATTTTTACACCAGTGTTTTGAATGTCATGCATTATAGATCTTATTTCTGAAGCTAAAGCAAGGGGATCATCATTCTTCATTTCAAGACTGAACAGCTTAACCATCAATTGAAAATTTTCTAATTCTGAATGTGAGTCATAGAGTTATTTTAGTTTCTTCAAGGCTTCAAAGGCATTTGAGAATGATGAAATATGGCGACTCACCTCTTCACTCACTGAGGCTGCAATCAAGGCATAAGCCTTGCAATTCTTGTTTTCCCAAATGGCAAGCTCTTTGTCTGAAGTGGGCTTCTCTGGTGGATTTTCTGCTTGTCCTTCACAGATTCCTCTCCACAGCTCATTAAAAATGAGTGTGTGTTTAATCTTCCGCGACCATTCAAGATAGTTCTCTTTTCCAGAGAGAACTATCCCAACAATGGAGATGAGAGAATGCATTAGACTGCTGGAAAAAATCTTCTGAAGAGGAAACAAATTCTGTTATAAAAACTTCGAACTCTTGAAATATTTCAAATAAAGGGGCAAAAAATCTTGCTGGAACAATTTTCTGAGTTTAAAAACTCTTTCTGGAAACTAAATCTGCTCAGAAAACTTTTGCTGAAGACTGAATTTTTAAAAAACAATCTATGCTATAGACTGATTCTGCATAAAAAAAATGTATTTTTTTTTTTGTTTGGGGAAAATAATGTATATGAACAAATGGGATTATGAATGGGAAGGGATGGAATTATAAGTGGGAAGGGGGCGGAATGGAATTATTGAACGATGGGACAGCATACAATATATATGGGACAGCGTTCAATATATATGGGACAGCATACAATATATATGGGACAGGGGGCATATTATGAATGGGAATGGGACAGCGTTCAATATATAATGGGAAGGGGGCGTTCAATGTATACATGGGACAGCGTTCAATATATACATGGGACATACAACACGTATATGACAGCGAAAAGTGAATTTGACAGCGTTTAATGTATATGGGAGTGTGATATATATAAGCGGTATTCAATGTACATGGGACAGCGTTTACTGTGAGGGCGTATTGCAGAGCTGAGAGGGGCGGATAAGGGAGGGCCGGCGTAGGTGTAGCAGCCGGGGAAGCAGGCCGTGGAGTAAGAGCGGTAACGAAGGCTGTGTTGGAATGAGTAGTGCGTAGGGAGCGTTTAGAGTGGGAGAGGGGCGTGTGTAATGTTTATGGAAGAGCGCTGAGGGACGTAGCTCGATAGGGGAGAGGGAATAGCAGGTGGGTAGCGTAGGCCTGGAGCAGAGGGGCATGTGCGTATGGGCAAAGGAATTACAAAGGAGGGGGGGCAGTTGCTGTGTGGGACGGAGCCTGCGGTTATGGAGAGACGCAGAGCATTGTTTGGTTGAAAAAATCTCACACTTTCAAAATCTCACGCAAACATTTGATGCTGGAATGTTTGCAGATGCGTTGGGAAGGGAGTGTGTGAGCGCAGTAAGGGAGCGTATGTGTGTGAGCGCAGATTGCGTGAGGTATGTGAGGTAGTGTTGGAATAGCGCAGAGTGTGTTGGTAGGGTGAGATTCGTAGCGTATGAAGTGGGCTGTGCGAGTAGTGGCATAGGGATTTGATAATTGCAGAGAGGAGGGGGCCGAAGGCCCTGAATTTGGAGAGTGAGGGAAAGGGCGTAGGGCGCAGAGGGAGAATGGAACAGGGATGAATGGAGAGGGCGCAAGGATGGATGGAGAATGGTGGAGGCCCAAAAGGGCTGTTACAAAAAACAATTTGAACTTGAATCTGCAGAAGACAGAGTTGCAGGACTGCTGGAATGGCAGAGCCTGCAATTTGCAGATTGATAGAGCCTGCAGTCTGCAGGAGCTGGAGCTGCAAATGTTTGTGCTATTTAGGGAAAAAAAAAATGCAGAATAACAGTCTAGCAGTTAATGAGCAGCAAAAACAAAAAAAAATATTAACTGAGCAAAGGGTAGGGAGTTACACCACAGGGCAGAAATGCCAAATGTGGAGCTGGCTCTGATACCATGTCAAACCAGGAGGTAACTCCTCAAAACTGCAATGTATATTAGCTGAAGAATGTACATGCTCTTATAGATGGGAGGTGAGGCTATTGGGATTCAGCTCCCAATGACTCTTGGCCTTCCTTATTTCCTAATAATAAATAATATACAAAAATACATGTGCACACCCATCCAGGCACTCCAAATCTTAAGATTCGATAGTCAGTTGGTCCAACTAAGGACTTCCCCAAACACCCAAAATTTCTAAATAAAGATGATTTTGCACACCTAGAATATAAGTTGTCAAATTAATAGAGGTACAAAATAAAAATTAAATCTTCAAAGACTGGAGATACCTGCCAATCAAATAAAAATCTTAATGTTATTTGAAAACCCAACAATTTAAGCAAGATACATGTGCAATAAATTTATCTACAAGAGCTGCCAACAACTTATAAATAAGATCAGTAAAATATTAAATACAAGTTACCATAAAATACCGGAGATGAACACTGCCATCAAGTAAGACCCCAAAGACTTTGCGTTGTATTATTTCAGAAAAGTTTACAAGAGCTTCGAGAGCTAGTACACGATCTAAAAGATCGGATCATAAAATGACAACAAACCTCTAATTTATATATTAGATTTCCAACGGCTAGTTGGCTTGATCCCTGTCAAAGTAATATCGACCGTCGAAATTTTTTTAATTATCTTTTAATCTCCTATGTCAAAATTATTTTAATTTTTGAGGAAATTCGAATTTTTCATTTAATCGAATTTTAACCAACTCAAAATTAATTATTTTGAGTTGATTTCCTCAAAAAATTGACTTTGACTTAACTACCAAGGCCCAAGGGTCCAAAATATTTTGAAATTTTTAATATTTTGTTAGCCTGAGACCTCCAAAAAATTATTCTTCTAGAACCCACGAATTTTTTAATTTGGAAAATATTTTTTTCATAGGACTTAAAATTAATTAAATTTCTAGCTTATAATTTTAATTTATTTTTGCCAGAAAATTTAATTAACTAACTCATGAGGGGATTAATAATTTTTTCTGACCCTCTGATATTTTATAATCATGGCTAAAATATTCTTTTTCTAAGTTGGACTAATTCTATTAATGAAACATAATATACAGGGCGTGTCTTACCTCCGGAATTGTTATGCTAGCCAATTCCGGAGGTAATATAAGTCAAAAAGACAAAAAATTGATCACCCTAGGTGGGGAAACCAGTCATGAAAATGTTGCCCTCAATGGGGAAACCAACTTTTTTCAAAAATGACTTAAAAGTTAACAACATAGAAAATAAACAAAACAAAGAAAAAAGACATCTCCTTTCTGCAGCTGAGCTCTATGCTAGATGTTGGGCTGCTATGGCGGTGTCTCCTGCACAATGAGACACCTGTTTTCTTTAGAGGAATCTTCGACTTGCTTCACTTGGTGGGTGGGTGGTTCTGGTGTAGTGGTAGTGTGAACCATGCTAGCGCTGCCCTTTCTACGTTCTGCACGCGAGCATTCGGGACTCCCGCTGCCGCTACCACTGCTAGTGTTGGAATGAGCGTTAGGTTTGACTGGCAGGGCCTTTGTTTTCCTTGAGAGTTGCAGAGGTATTATAGCTATTGTGGATTTTCTTGGTCTCTTTCTAGTGCCTCTCCCTACAGAACTTGAGGCCTCTTCCTGGAAACTAATTGTAATTGTGGTAGTGAGACGGGGTCTGTCCATTGCACAATTGTAATGAAACTAAGCAGAATTATCTTCAGGCGGAGGGGAGCGGGACAGAATAAATGGACAGAGGAGGACGAGAATCCAGACCCTGTCCTTTGTCACGACGGGTGTGGTGAAACTGAGCTGAATTCTCCTCAGGCGGTGGGGAACGGGACTTTGAATGAATGGACAGAGGGAGTCGAGAATCCTGGCCCCGTCCTCTGCCTCGACGGTAGTGCATTCGGTGCCTCCTTGGCATACTGGAGCAGGAGGAGTTGTTGGGGAGGTGAGAAAGCGAAGGCTGGGTGGTAGAATGAGCTTAGGGTTTGGCTTCCTGAAGCGAAGGAGATAGCGAGAGGCTACAATGGAGACTGCGGGTGAGATAGAAATCCAGAGCAAGCAAGAGGCAACAATGGATGTTGCACTACCTTCCAGTGTGCATTCGAGAGCCGAAAGACGCGGCGCCATTAAGAATAATGTTGGGCAGCGATCCAGACTAAGAGCAGTAATGGAGGTCTGATGCGAGCTGTTGGCTGGCTTAAATGTTGCCGGAAAAAGCCCAAGCATGGCCATGTGGCACACATTGGGCCTGCCATCTTCCTTCTATGATTATGCACCCGCATCCGAGGATGGCTAAAATTTTATTTACATAATATAATTATATTTAACCCGAGGGAGAACACCCATTCGTTATAAACCCTCAAGTACCTACCAAATTCTGCAACTCAAAATATGAATATGTAGACCAAATAATTCGTAATAAAACAATCTGGCCAATTAGCTAAGATTATTCCCAAATTACTTTTACAAAAACTCAATAAAAAACACTATGACTCACCTAATATCTTGATGAGAAAATCCACCCTAGCTTTGGGATGAGGTTGGAGGGAAAAACTTTGCCGATCATTTGTGTCTAGAGACACATGAATAAGTGAGATGAAAAACCTCCTAGGATATGAATCGTCACCAAAATAATAAGTTTGCCTAGGTTGTTACATACATGATAGTCTTACTAAGATCATTTACATTATAAGCATGCAAAATGGGTTTACATCTTTAACGTACTAAAGATTGTCGATGAATCTTGGATGGATGAATGATGAAATTCCTTTTTTGTAAAAAGGGGTGTACTGCTATAGGGTCGTTAACACTGATTGGTCAACAGGAGGAAACACACAAAAGTGTTCAAGTTCATACTTAAGTGAATTTCTTTACCAAGCTCAACTTGGATTGGCATACATATTAATTAAATATGTTCCAAAGAAACACATACCAATAATACAATATAGTTGAGAATTGTGTGGTTTACATGTTAAATAGATTGTAAGAAAGTACCTCACCTAGAGTGGATTGAAGTTGTGCTTGGTTTGGAGTGTCCTACAATTCACACAATTCCAATGGATTTATTTATCTTTTGAAAAGAGATAAAGAGAACTAATAGAGAAAATTTTACCTTGGTCTATGGTGGATCAAAACTATCCTAAACCCATAATAGATATAAAAATTACAATAAAATTATTTATATTTTGTAGGCGATAGAAACCATGAAGGCCAACCAACAATGATAATGGTGGCTAGAAGTGGAAAAAGTAGAGAAGCTACCATGGATAGAGACCAACAAAAACAATAGTGGAAAGAGGTAGTAGAAGTAGAGAAATTACATCCATGGAATGGACAACTGACAAGGAGACATAAGTGTTTAGAAATGATATTCATAAGGTGAATTTAATAAGTGTCAATGCATGAAAAAAATATCTAATAAAGCAATCAATTAATATTAGGAAATCTTAATATTGATTCATGGTTGAAGAAATGGGCAACAATAAGTACATGGATAGATAGCATTAAATACTTTGCATGCTCGAGCATGGGTTTTTGGATATAAAGTAACTTTGGTTCCAACAACCCATACACGAGAATGAAAATTATTTTAATGCTCTTTAGTCGAGCAACTATTATTCTCCTAGAACAACTAATAGAAAGGATACAACAATATCTTCTCAATCACAAGTTAAGTCTACGTAGCAAACAAAAACATTTCTCCCTAATTTAAAACTAAATTTTTTTTATGTCAATCATGTTGGATTTGTAGCTATGGTGGATATTCATATTGGTGTACTTGTTCATAAGAAGAAGAAAAAAATGTGTTTATCAAAAGAACAAAAAATTAAATTTTTAAATTTGGTTTTGGTTCCCAAGTGTGCAAGTCAGGCCTCCATCTTCTACAAGTTGGCTCAGCTAATATACACACCCACTTGACCTCATGCACGGATATAAATAAAGTTAATTTGTCCTCCTAAAAGACACAACTCATTTGAGCATACAAAAATCAAGTTTTGGGCATACAAATCAAGTGAAGAAGCAGTTCAAAGAAGTCCCTTGGATCATAAAGTATCTCTATGAAGGACGAAGCTAGTATCTTGTCTCCTGTGCATATACCGAACTTTTTGTCAAGTAATTTTGTGGTTGAATTCCTTAAAGAGCGGTATGAATTATGTGCTATGAGGTCGAGCCTGTGGTGACACTTATGAGAAAAAGTTTGAACATGTGATGACTCTTATGAACATATATTTGAACCTGTGAGGCTACTATGACAAACAAATTTTAACCTTGTAAGACTACTTTGATAAAGAGATATGAACCTCTGAGGCTACTGTGACAAAGAAATCTAAACCCATGAGGCCATTGTGATAAATATATTTGAGCCTGTGAAGCTACTGTGACAAAGAGATATGAACTTGTGAGACCACTATAATAAAGAGATCCAAACAAGTGAGGCTATTGTGACAAGAGAGTTGAACCTGTGAGGCTACTGTGACAAAAATTTGAACCTATGGATGCTATTATGATAGAGATCTAAATATGTGGATGTTATTGTAATATAGATCCGAACTAATATCTATAATAGAGGGCCGAATATTTCATAGGTACATCTTATATGATCATTTTGAGGAGGGTTGACTTGGACACTTAGTGAAGCTAGTTAGTTTTACCATACTTGAATTTGCCATCTCTTGTTGGATTGGTTCCCTAAGGAAATAATATTGTTTGGTTTTCCCCTTGTGGTTTTTTCCTTGGCCACTGGCCTAATTCTGGTGTCTCTTGTCTATTGTGCATTATGGTCTCAACTTTCTTGTCATTTCCATTAGTTTAATTTTTTATGTCTAATTATTTGATGAAGAAGAAAGATTAAAAGAAACCCTAATAATTCACAAATAATTATTAGTAGTTCAGAAATAGCACTTATACACATTATACTTGGTTTTCCAATAAATCGTGAAATTGATTAAAATCATGGTGCTTAAATGCAAAAGAACAGACATTGATACAAATCAATTACTATTAGTCTTTTCTAATGACAAGCATGGACTAATTATTCTTATAGGAATCAAAATATTGGAGAATTTGGACATTGGTTTGATTTGCATATAATGATCTTCAAAGGTTATAGAACTTGTGATTCGATGAAACTGGTTATGGGTGACTTGTTATTCTTGAAATGCCTTCACCTAAAACCCTCTCATGGTTCCTCCTTGAAGGCTCTAAAATTCTTGAAATAGGTGATGTATCAAAGCTCAAAAATAATTTATGCAACTTTTTCAAGAAAATAAGAATTATACAATGCCTTTGAAAGAAATACTCTGACAAAATGGGGTCAATGTGCTTTGAACCTGTATTCATGAACACCTTCAACTTCCTTCTGTATATATCACTTCGATTATTTCTTGAGTAGATTTTTAATATTATCACTTACAAATAGGTAATAAAGTAGTTTACATAATTGTGAAACTACCCTTAAATTTTTACCACTTATTTCATCTTTCAAAATATTTTAAAAAATATTACAAATATGTATGATTTTTTTAGTAAGAAAAATCATTTTTAATTATTTTGCATTTTTATGTTCATTTTTTAATAAATTGAACATTTTAATAGTACATGATTGTGATGTGATATAAATATTCTTAATGTGTGTAAATCTATTTTAATATTTATGATATTGATAAAATGATTTAATTTTTAATAAGAAAAGGAAAAAAATTACACATGGTTTAATGTGGGTGGGTGGAGTGAATGACTATTATCCTCTTGATTGAGATTTAATTTTCATATTATATTTTGGGTTGGTGAAATGAATGACTATTATCCTCTTCATGGACATTCAATTTCCACACATGACATGTTAAATTTGCATGAAGCGTATTATTAGTAAAACTTTAAACCTCATTGGTGAAAAAAATACACCATGGTAACACATGGTTTATCGTCTCCCTCCAAATGCTAATGCTATGCCGTGTCTTTGTCGCATATCCTATGGTGTGTCATCCCAAATTGATTCAACTATCGCCTTCATTTTGATATGCAAGATGTCAATTGCTTGGAATGTGGAACACAACTTTCCAATTTGTTGTTTCTTTCAACTGTGCTCTACAATAGGTCAGTTGTTTGCAATGATATTAGTGGGCCATTAGCATTAAACTGATATGTTAAAGGAAACAAATGAATTTCATTACAAGTACATTTCATTCATTTAATTGCCTCAATCTAGATGTTATGTTAAGTTTTAAAAGGCGGATCACAACCTATAATTAGATTAAGGAAGAAAGAAGAGGAAATGCTTCAGAAACCATAGTTTAACATACCCTAAGCCCTCCTACAACTCTAGTAGGACTCAAACCAATGAACCTAGATGAGACTTTCTCGGCAATGATACATTTTTTAGTGTGGTATTCAATAGCAGAATTGCAACTGTGTCTTGAAATTAACCATGGGAGGAAACTTCAACTTCAAATTCCATGCTCAAAGAGATAGGCAAGGCAAATCTAGAAGTGGAAGGCATATAGAGTAGTATACATTTTGTCTTCAAATGAAAACGAGCCTAAAAATGGAGGAAAAAGGTTCTAGGATTTGACCTTGCCCGACCCAGAGAAGCCAATGAGAAAAATGGCAGGAGTTTCAATATCTGCATCGATATCTGGCATGTTGCTACATCGTTATAATTATTATTTCCATGCCTTCGGCTTTTGGTAGATGTGAAATATCATTATTTAACCTTGCAAAAAAGAATCCAACCCCCTCTCTCCATTTATCATATTAGATTAATAATTTCTCATGGCACTCGACTCTCCATTTTTTAATAAGCTACCGCGCTACACCTAGCTTACCTATGATTGTTTCTCTTTCAAAATGTCTTAGTATGTTATATGCAAACACTAGTTTTTTTTTGTTGCACTAAAAACATCTACGCATGTAATTACTTATGGGAAATGCATTGTATATCTAGCTTAAACTTTATTAAGTTTTGTATGTTTTTGGAAAAATATAGGAATTTAACCTAGGGATCTCAGGTGGTTACTGAAAGGGGCAAAGGTTTTTACTGATAGAAATGGTGAACTTTGTTCCCACTGCTAGAATACGAGATCCCAAAGAGTTTTTTGGAGACATACGCTATCATTGTAATATCAGTTTTTCATTAATATAAATATATATATATGTGAAGCTTACCAAAAAAAAAACATGTGCTACTTTCTTCCATTACTATTGGACTAGATGAAACAAATCCCCAATATAAAGAAACTCGATCGAAATGTCTTGTTTCTAGCTTGCTAGGGTAACCACCACTTAGATTTTGTTAAAATTCATGGAGATTAGTGTAAAAAATATGTTTTTGTTCAAAATGGTGTCAACTCAAATACTCTCTCTTCTATAAAGTATTTTATGCCCTTTCAAGTGGATCCTCTGGAAACAATTTTTAAATATTTAGATTTCTTCCCTAAACCAAATGGTTACAAAAAATAAGATTGGATGTGGTTGTTTATAAAATTTGAGAAGTGAATAAGCCTATGGTGTTATAATTGGCTTTCCCTATGGGGAAGAGTGATTCTAGTGAAATATTTGCTGGAAAAAATTTCAGCCTTTTGGCTATCTATATCCAATATTCCCAAATCGGTTTTGAATAACATAACGCAAAGGATGTTTAATTTGTTGTGGATAGGTAAGAAAATTAAAGAGGGGGTACATCTTTCCATCTTTGAATCTTTGTCTATGCCAAAAAATATTGGTGGGTGGGGTTTCAAAACCCTGATTTGGTTCGGTAAGGACCTAGCTCTCATAAATTTGTGGATAGGTTTGTTTGGTGGTGGGATTTTGAGCCATGCAATAAAGGAGAAGTATCTTAGAAGGATTTTTGTGGTGGATTGGCTCATAGGATTTGTAAATAAGTCGGTCTATAGGGGCTCCATTGTCTGGAAGGCTCTCATGGACTCTTTTCCTTTTCTTTTCAACTAGCTTGCCTAGAAAGTTCGAGATGGTAAACAGGTGATTCTTGGCAAGGAACCCTTTATTGGTGGATCATGTTGCTACAAATTATCTCAGGGATTGATACACCTCCTAAATTCCAAAGGATATTTTTACCTAAACAATATCAAAAGAGTGGAGTCCACACTTTACTCTACTAGTTACTGGTTGAATCATGTGGATTTTGGATTGGTTGGAAATTTGGACGATGAATGGAACTCCTTCATAAAGGAGTTATATACCAATGGTGTTAGCTTGAATAATTCAAAGGATTTTCTTGTCTAGAGTTGGGACTCTTATTTTGGAAGGGTGAAAGAAAATTTTGCTTATGATTTCATTACTCATTCAGTTATGGTTTAGGAATTTTACTAGTGGAATGTCTCAATTTGGAGATGGGACATCCCTAACAAGTTGAAATTCTTCATCCATTTGGCCTTGAAAAATAAAATATTAACCTGGGAAAATCTCCAGAAAAGAGGCTTTTAATGGGCCATACTAATGTTTCCTATGTAGGATACAGGAAGAACTAGTTGACCATATTTTTGTAGGTTGTATGATTTCCAAGGAAATATGGCAAGCATTTTTACTGGTCTTGGGTGTAAGAGATAACATAGATCATACCTCCTTTGAGGATACCCTTAATCATTGGTTTGAGAAGCACAAAAATATTTTTTCCCTTCCATTTCTTATTGCTTGGGGAATCTAGTTACTTAGAAATAGGGTCACTTTCAAAAACTCAAATATCAATATTATTTAATGATCTTCAAATATTGAGTTCCATTTCAAGGATATAATCTGAAACAAAACATAAATAAATTAGAGAATGTTCAAGGAAAATTCCCTAAAACAAAAAAAATAATCAAAGAAGGATAAATTTCCCTTTTATTTCTCAATGACTTCCAATTGGTTTCTTTGATGGTTTTGCTTGAGGGGATAGATGCAGAGGAGTGTGGGGGGGTGGGCGAGGGGGGGGGGGGGGGGGTGATCATAATGTCAGGAAACAAATATGTGCAGTTCAGAATTGATATAGGGAGAGGAAAAAATAGAAAAGCTAAGCTAATTTCTTGTTGGGATCTTATGTTTCTTACTTTAAAAAAAAATATAAAATGAATTCAAATTCTTGGAGATTCCAAATTCCTAATAGATTAGTTGGCAAGTAAAGCATAGCTGGAAGTAATAAACCTAGCCTCCTGCAAAAACAAAATTGCGAAGATAAGAAACCACTTCCAGGAAATCAACTTTCAACACATATACAGGGAGCTAAATACAACATCATGTTTTCTATCAAAAAGAGCTCTTACTATGGACATAAGTTACATATATTATGAAGAACTTGTTGGCGGCTCATTTCAAAGTACTCATTCTATGCCTATATACTAGTTGTGACCCTCTAGTTTTTTTCAGTAAATTTTTAAGTCATTTTTCAGCCTTTTGTTCACAATGTAGGTGTTACACCAATTTTTGGTCATCTAACCTGTTACTATAAGATGGATTAAATTACACCGTGTAAGACCAATTTTACCATAGTAAAATTGTTCTCACTGTGAAAAATAATTTAATAACCCATAGTTTATTAAGTTATTTCTGGTCTAAACAGGAAACCCTATGAGGAATAATTGAATAAATCCTTATTTGTTTGATTTTCCTCAAGGGATATTTAATTAAACCACTATTTAATTAATATTCTTGGTCATATTTAACCCAAAAAAAGAAAAATAATTAAATGAATAATTATTTATCTTATTATTTTCTAGGAATAATTATTTAAAATATTATTTAATAATATTCCTTGTTAAATTTGACTAAATCATTTACAAATAATTGAATAAATCATTATTTATTTAATTATTCTTTAACCATATTCTTAAAATAATAAATAAATAAATTATTTATTTATTATTTATAAATAAAGGGATTTGACCAAATCCAAATTCCTTTTCCCTCCAACAAAAATATTCCATAAAAGTTGGATCTAGATTTGGTTAATAATATTTTAATTATGCACCAATATCTAGACTAACTCAATATTTTGTTATAAATAGAAGGGTTTTTCATTCACTCACTACCTTTTGTTGCCTAGAGATCACTCTTGATCTGACTTTGATCCTCCCATCATTTTCATATTTTTCTTCTTTTTGCTTGTGAGCTCCCTTTGAGTTCCATTTTTGTCTGGGTTTTTTGCACCATCAAGAGAGAGAAATCTTAGATCTGAAGCGTAGAGAACATACAAGAACCCATCCCATTGAGGGGGATTGGTAACATCTTTCTATGTTCCCTTCCCAGGTGTCATAATATAAAAATTCTTTAAAAAATCTTGTCTTGTTCATTGGATGCATGGAGCAACTCTTGCTTATTTTTTCTGCTTAATATCTTTAACTGCATAGATCTCGATTTTTGTAGCATTTATTTTGATCACTAACTGCAAATCTAAGGAAATTGGAAGTCATATTTGATGTTAGGGTTGTTTTTTATGCACAACTAAAGTGATTTTTTTACGTACGCTTGCGAGTAGAATTCACACTAACAGTAGGGGTCTCTACAAGGCTCAGGTAAGCCACTTTCGCAAACTTTGGAATCATGCCTCTTTTATTTTTAGTTAGTAGTATGTTTTCAGATAAAATGTGTAATATTTATGGGGTTTATATCATCTCTTTCTCTCTTATTCTAGACAATGTTTTCCTTATGTCTCTAACACCCTTCTGTAATGAATTTTGCTACAAATTTCTTGTTTTATGCATGTAATTTTTTTTATTCAATGTGAATAACAAAAAAAAAGTCATTTTTTCTTAAGAAAAAAAAACTTGTTTTTTAATTGTAACTCAAGACTTTTGTAGTAAAAATCTGAATAAGACATGCAATAATATCTTATTTGGACATCAAAAATCATAATGAGCCATAGAGGCAGAGAAATTGGGCCTAAAATAGAGCATAATAGCCCAAATTGAGAATGTTTTTTCTATACAATTCAAATTATCTACTGGTATATAAGTATAAATTTTTCAGTAACTTTCTAACAAAAAATAAAATTTAAATTCCATTGGGTACTATTCTATTTTTTGGATTCTGCTACTGATAATTACTCGTCCTCTTGGCTATTCTCCTCCTCTGCTAGCATGTTGAGGTTTGGAAGCTCAGAGGAATCTCCATGTAGCCAACTGATTACTCCACTTGTTTTCATATTTTAAAAGGCCCCTTATTCTTTTGGGCATGATAATATTCCAATTCTTTCAAAAGTAAAACATTTATTTTTATTGTTATCAACCATAAATTCCCCTTTGCTAATATGACTCCATGATTTTCTAATAAATCTTCCTTTGTGGCTTTCAATGATAACGTTTGGAGTAGGCCTTGATAAAGGCTATAGGATTTTTCTTGATTGTTTGAGGTTGAACCTACACCCAAGAATGATAAATTTATCTTTTTTCTTCGGGGTGATATATTACCCCCTTGCTCCTACCACCCCTGGATTGAATTTTGAAGCCTTTTCAAACAATAGAACGGAATGAGTTTTTCCTAACAACCATTCAGAAAATTCCTCCTTTCATAGTCTAAGATTTCTTGTATTGTGTTCTTCTTGGACTCTCAATTTGATTTGTTCCTGTAGATTAAAGCCTTGAATCTATGTTTCTTCCATCTTATCTACTTCCTTGGAGGAATATGGAAAGGAACTATGGGAATTTAATGCTTCAATTAGAAGGGAGGTGATCACAATATCTAGAGAGGATGAAAAGTAACTCTATTTCTAGCAAGCCAGATTTTTTGACAGATAAAATTAGGAAGATCTCGTTGTATCCTTTTTAAAAGTGGTTGTCCTTGTAGAGAACCTACATAATGTTTTCCCCGTGAATCGAAGAAATGGATGATATTTTATGGCCATACAATTCGATGGGTGATGTTTTTTAAGACACATTCCCATACTTGCTTCAAAAATGTGCAATCTAGGAAAAAATGGGCTATGGTTTCCTCTCTTTTTTTTTGCACAAAGCACATCTCTTAAGGCACTATTACTCCTCTTTTATGTCGATTTTTTCTTGTCATAATTTTTTGGTGGGCTAACATCTATTAAAAATTTTAATTTTGGTAAGAAAAACATAATTCCATAAGTGATACCACATTACTGATTTGGGTGGAATGCCATCTGGAAATAGGAGTGCGCTACACCTAAACTTTATCATGTATAAGGAATGACCCCATCCTCTATGATATTTTGCTAACAAGAATATGGGAGCACAAATAAATAACTCAAGTTCTAGATCCCACACTAAAGGAGACAAAGGAGGAGGGACCATTACCCAATACCAATCATTCCAACCTTCACTTTCTAACCATGTCAATATTTCAAACAATGTGAATTTGTACTATTCTAAAAGCCAATTTTTGAGAGGATTAAACCGATTGCAAGATTCAAGGGGATAATTTCCAATAATGGAGGAAGTTGATATGCTAATATCAGGTTCATTGTGAGGAGTCCAATTGAGCTTTGATTTGATTAATGGGATAGCACTAGATATTAGTATCCAAATATGGGAACCTTCCTTGATATGATTTGGAGATTCTAGCTAGATTATCCTTTCGCTAAGGAATTTTTTATTTATCGGGACTTTCTTCCACCAATCATTTTTTCCTAAAATAATCCTCCAATATAGCTTGCCACCCATTACTCGATTCATAAGAGAAACGTATTTGATTCTTGGGCCCTTGTGGGTTTTTGGAGTGCATACCACTACCCATTTAATTAATGAAATATTTTGAAGTTTGATTTCCTGCATTTCCAATGGAGTTTCCTTATTTCTATGAGAAGGGAATTCCTAACTCTTTTAAGAGCCAACAGAGTAGTGAATTGATAAAGAGGAATAGTGAAAAGGATAAATTGGATTAAGATAAATATTCCAACTGGATTAATCCATTGTACTCCCCATTTAGAAAAACAAACAGAGCCCAAGAAGGATGATGCAAGATCTTAAAGAAACGATGATCCCAAAGTAAGAGAATTAGGAACAAGAATTAGTACCAAAAATACCAATGAGCAACACAAAATTCTTTGTACATGATGAATGATATTCCATGTGTAGATAACTCTTTTAGTTCCATTAATTATCCCTCTTGAGGCTACAAAAAAATTTTCCAATACCAATTTGAACTGATTTTTAATGGCTACTAAGGCTTCCCCCAACAACAAAGTTTCATCCACAAAATGAGAGTGACTTAAACTTTATACCTCTCTTGTGAATTTGATCCCTCATAAGGTCCCTAGTCTTCTTTCTATTTCCATCTTTCTACTCAAAGAGTCCACCATAATAATAAACAATAAAGGAGATAGGGGGCACCCTGATCTTATTCCACAAGTGGCCTTGAATAATCCTACCATTATACCATTGGCTAATGGAGATATCCAAGGGCTCTCAATACAATTTTCCATCGAAATAATAAGTTTACTGTTAAAGCCAAATTTCTTTAGAACAACAAATAGGGAGGAGTTTCTTACTTTGTTGAAGGCATTATCCATATCTAACTTGATGGCCATTCCTTTTTCAGTCCTTATTTTGCTTAAGTGAATAGTTTCTTGCACCAAAATGATGTTACCCACTCTTTCAATTTTTCTTAAAAAACCTCCTTGATTTTATGAAATTATCTTAGGAAATAAAGATCTTGGAGTGATCCGGTGGAATAATGGTCACAGTACAAGTGTGGTACAGTCTGAAGCTAAATCAAAGTGTTTGAAATCCTTTGAACGAGTTCAAATTTGTGAATCTCGATTACCGAATCAACGGCGCGGATCTTTCATTCAGGAGTCCGTATGAAGGAGTTAGAAGCGGTCAAAGTTCCAGGTTGACTTGGTGACTGGGCAGCCTTAAAGAGGACACAAATTGGACATTTTCCGGCCACCGGATTCCGGCAAGGTCAGGCCAGATTCCAGGCGAAATTGTGGCCTGGTAAAAATGACTCCTACGGTCAAAATCAGATTTTTCAAAAATACACAGTTTGTTTTATATAAACAAAAATATATTAAAAAAATGGGCCGGCGGGCCATGACCCCCACCGGACCCCACGCAACCACTTCCAACATCGTTTATATATAATATATATATAACGGTTATGTAACTTGTATGCGGGGTTGTTGGGCGGGCCGCCCAAGGCGGACCCGACCCCTTGAAAAAAAACGCGCCCATGTATTTTTAAACAAAACTCATGCCATGTTGGGAGGAGGGGGATTTGACCCCCCGACCTCTCCTCAACTAATTCTAAGTTTTTACCACTACACGAAATGGCCACTTGTGGTAAACTCACCACACATATTATTTAAGCTCGGTTACAGTCATGAAGCCATGGAGGGTCGAATCGCCTTGAGATCGAATTTAATATTTTTAATTACCGGAGTCATGGAACCATGAACCAGAAAAGAGGCAGGCGGAACCCTGATTGAGGCCAAATTTCTGGAGGGTGAAATTTTGACTTTGTCCAAATGGGACAAATTATATGTCGTTTCAGCACTACTCAACGCCACGAGTCTGATGGCGTGCTCAGTTTCTGCATCTGAGTTTCTGATTTTTCAACCACTTTTGGAAGTGGGTTATGCCGGTGTCGGATTTGCAAATGTGAGCAGTCGTTTTCCACTTTCTCGACGCCACAAGATTGATGGTGTTTTCAGATTCTCCCGTAGAGATGCTCAACCTTCAGCAAATGGCAGCGTGAGGTATATGATGTGATCTCCATGTACTTCTTTATTTATTTCCCATTGAGATGCATTATGTCTTGCAGATCTCGGTTGATACATGAGTCGTGGGATCTTGCTTTGTGTTGTTTTTGATGTACTTTTCAGCTATGGATTTGTGTCATGTATGAGCCCCTTTTATGCCACATTGGCGGGATGCTCTTATTTGCTATGTGTATTTTGAGATCCCTTGTTTGCCAGGATTGGCGGGATACTCTTGTTTGCTACATGTCAGCTATGGTCATACTGATAGGAGTCTTTCTTTATGTATGAGAGTTCCGCAGTGGAACATCTCTTAAAAGTCAAGCCACTCCTGCGTGAGGGCAATTTTTCCTTGTATGTCATAGGGAAACATATCCATGTACATCTCTTCTTACAGCACATAATGCAGCGGCCTACACCATCTTGACACCGAGGCCCGGAGATGTAGTCCCTCATGGACGAACTCCGTCATCAAACGACGTGTTCTTATGATTGCTGATCTTGTTCATTTATGTTCCTCTTATTTACAGCTACAATTGTTCATTTCAGTTCTTTAACGTCTTTAATTAAATGCAATTCTATTTATCAGCTGAATTAAAAGGTCTTGGTTAAGGGTGGCTAATAATTTACCCCGGATCATAGGCATACTTTTGTCATTTTTTAAACAATTTTATAAGAAACATACAAAGGAATAAATAGATTTGAAACTTAGAAAAGGAAGAAGACTTCGTTGAACGCTTTGAAGTAAGAGAGGTGGAGTTAGTCCTCCCATTGTGGAGTAGTGCAGTTATCATGAATTGATCATCTCATAGTTTCCTTTGATCATCACTTGATGAGTGATGAAAGAAGTGAAGATAAAAATCCATCACAGTTGGGAATTTTATTTGAGGCTGAAAAGATTTAGAACTATTTATATTTCTTATTTATAATTGGATTTAATAATTGTAGAAATTTTTAATACAAAATACATGTATACTTTTGGATTCTCTTTCTCTGAATCTAACAATGTGCTATTGTTAAATACATAATCGCTTCTACTTGTCTTTGCGGAAATTTAAAACACAATCGCCAATTACAATATCATGAAGAAAGATCAATCACACATAACACAGATAATTTTATCGGGGAAAGCTTATAGCTAAAAACCCCACTATCTTTGATTATGTATTATATCATGGATCATGAAACAATTACATACAAAGCTCCAATCCAAGAGCTCTCAGTACATGAGCTAACTGTCTCACACTGTCATAAAAAAATTGGCAAGTTCATGTCCAATTTTAAATGCTCCAAGCTTGACTTTTTGCCTCCTTTGCGTGATTATTTCTTTGATAGCAATCCTTTGAATGAGTGCCAATCATGCTTACCTTGGCCAGAAAATTCTCATGAGCACAAATAATGTGTGTGTGGTTGCATGTGTGCAGCAGGTAATGTCAAAATGATAGCTAACTTCCCTTTCACCTAGAACTCAATGGAGTCCTCCCCTTTGGATCGACATGCATGCGATTGAGTATAGTAAATCTTGATTTCATGTGAGACCCTTTGATTTTAATGAATTAATTTAATAATTCATTGTGATCTTGATTATTGCACAACAAGTTTAACTCACTTAACTGAGTTAAACTACTTTACAGCTTTCATAACTTCTGCTTTAACTCTGAAATTACAACTTCGAATCACTCAGTTACAACTAATTCAACCTGCATGTCCCACCAACCAACCTCTTAACTCGAAATTCCTATAGCTAACTGATTTTCCACTTCAGTTAACTATTTCCAAGTGCTCCTTGAGAATAGATTATTTTTTATTGTTTATTGTCCAACTATTATTAAGGGATAATAATAGTCGACATGCATCTATAAATTGACATGCAATATATAAATAGAACTTTCACATACATCTATAAATAGACATCGTCTATAAATAGAATTTTCTCATGCATCTATAAATAGACATCCACCTAAAAATAGCCTAAGGCTCCATCCTAGTGTAGATGCTTAATTTTCACTAGGATATTCTTGTTGAATCTCAACACTCCCTCTCAATAAGAAAGGGATTATCCTTCACCCCGATCTTGTCTCTATGGTATTCAAATTTGCTCCTGGTGAGCGCCTTCGTCAGAATGTCTGCATCTTGATCTTCCATAAGAATGTACTGAAGCAACATGATTTTCCTCTACACACAATCTCTGAGATGATGGTACAGGATCTCTATATGCTTAGATCGATCATGAAACACAGGATTAATCAAGATTTTAATGCAACTATGATTATCACAATGAATCATTGTCGGATCTAAATGAGAACCAAACAAACCAGCCTAGATTTTTCTCATCCAGATAGCCTCACATGTAGCTTGACTCGCTGCCATTTATTCCACTTCCGCTGACTTGATTGCCACAGATCTCTACTTCATGTTGTACCAAGAAACAATTGCAGGTCTGATACTAAAGATGCCCCCTAATGTGCTCTTTTTGTCCATTAGGCTTCCCACTCAATATGCATCCGTGAAGCCATGCAACGTCACCTCATCTGTTTGTCTATACCATAAACCATACTCTGATATGCCCCTCAAGTATCTCAGGACATGCTTACCGGCCTTTCAAAAGAGCTTGGTAGGCTTAACCATAGCTTGACTCAGCTGGATAACCGCATAGCAAATGTTTGGTCTCGTGTTCACTAGATACATTAGTGAACCCACTAACTGTTGATAGACAGTAGCATCCAATACCTCTCCAGAAGTAGCATCCTCTTTCCTCCAGTTTCCAGGAAGAGGCATATCCATGGGTTTGCAGCCCTCCATGTGAAACTTACCCAGTATCTCCCTTGCATACTTGCCTTGAGACACAAAAAGTTCACCATCTCGTTTCCATATTTCCAATCCAAGGAAATAATGAAGAAGGCCCATATCCTTCATTTCGAACTCCCTTGCAAGTTCATCCTTGCATGAGTGTATCAATTGCTCATCACCAGTCAATATTAAATCATCAACATAAACAAAAATGATTAAAATCTTACCCTCCACCACAATTTGGTATAGGTTTGCATCTACTTCACTTTTGGTGAAGCCCAGTCCGGTGAAATAGTTGTCTATTTGAATGTACCAAGCACGAGGTGTTTGCTTTAGCCCATACATCGCTCTTTTGAGTCAGCACACATGCGACTCACTGCTGAAGATCTCGAAACCTTTAGGCTGCTCTATGTACACCTCTTCCTCAATGATCCCATTGAGAAACGCAGTTTTCACATCCATATGATGAATGCGCCAACCCATTTGTGCTGAGAGAGAAAGGATGGATATTATGGAATAATATCTTGCAACAAGTGCAAAGGTCTCTTCATAATCTATCCCCTCAATCTGTGAGAAGCCCCGGGCCATAAATTTGGCCTTGTATTTCTCAATACTCCCATCAGCAGCTTGATTTACCTTGTAGATCCATCTCGAACCTACCACTGATTTATCAACTGGCCTTGGCACAATTTCCCAAGCACTATTTTTTACAATGGAGTCATACTCTTCCACTATTGCATCTACCCTTGTGGGATCTTGCACTGCTTCCCGAAAGGAAGATGGCTTAGGCATAATACATTTGCTCATGAGATCCATGTATCCAGTAAATTGGTCAAGATATTGTCTTTGTTGGCACTATGAAGTAGGGGCTCCTACATTCTGTGCAGCATCAAGTCTCAGCCTATCAGCTTCTGTGGTACTCCTTTTGCCATTTCTGATGGATGGCTCTGCGTGAGTGGACTCCTCCACTCCATGAACCTCCTCCTATGGTTGATCCACATCTTGAGACTCATCTTTGGGAACCAACATTTCCTCCTCTGCATGCAATTCCAGCTCCCTCTCAAGCGATAATCGCATGGCTTTCCCCTCATCAAATTTTATATCCCGTCGCACCACAGCCATTCGACTATTTGGAAAATACACACGATAATTATGGGGTGTTTATGTGTACCCACAAAAATCCCAACTTCAACAGTTTTCTCCAGATTATTCCTGGCATCCTTGGTCACATGCACATAAATAGATGAGCCAAAAATCTTAAAGTGTGAAACATCTGGTTTCTTACCAGTGAAAGCTTCTTCAGGTGTACTCATGCCAAGTACTCTATGAGGACAACGGTTTTGCACATAAACTACAGTGTTGCATGCTTTTGCCCATAAATGCATTGGTAGGCCCTGATCATGCAAAATCACTCGTGCTACACCCATGATCATTCTGTTATTCCTCTTCGCGACCCCATTTTGTTGTGGGTTATGAGGCGTTATAAGTTCTCTACGAATTCCTTCTTTGCTGCAGAAGTTCTTGAATTTGTTAGAGATGTATTCTCCACCATTATCACTCCTTATAAGAGCCTTCACTTGCTTCCTTGACTCTTTCTTCACCCATGCCTTAAACTCACAGAACTTTGAGAATGTTTGATCCTTCTTCTACATGAAGAAGATCCAACATTTACGAGAAAATTCATCAACAAAAATAACATAGTACTTATGTTTTTCTCTTGAAGCAACTAAGAACGGTCCACACATGTCTGTGTGAACTCTCTCAAGGATCCCGAAGCACGATTATCCTTCTCATGAAAGGTGGACTTTACATACTTGCCCATGGTGAAACCCTTGCATTGATATAACTGAGCAAGTGTTCCCATTGGAATTCCAGCAGATATTCGCTGCATGAATTTCAAGGCTCCATGATGAAGATGGCCCAATCGCATGTGCCATAATTCGCCCTCATCTCAGCTCACCACTTTTTCCACCTTGCCCATCATGGCAGCGTATCCATCTACCTCCAACTTGTAGAAATTCTTAACTTGAATCCCTATCCTCTTGGCTTGACCCATTGTTTTATATGGAGACTTTTCCCATCTACAAAAAAATGTACCTTCTCTATATCAACATTACGAGCGAGACTAAAGTTTTCTTGAGACACGGAAACATCCATAACATCTTTCAATTGAAATGGTTAACCTGACTCCCTCTGAAAGGTAATGGTACCAATGACAGTCGCATTGTATCGTCCATCGTCGCCTATCTCTAGATGCATTTGGATATCTTTCTCCTCCAAGTCACGAAAAAGCTCCTTATCTCCTGTCATGTGGAAGGAAGCGCCACTATCTAGATATCACACCGATCTCAATGCACTTGACACCTTGCATGTGATCAAGGAGAAGTCAAGTTCAAATTGCGAGGCAAGGGCTTCACTAGCTATAGCTCCAGCGACCTTCTTGTTCTTCTTCTTTTGTGAACAATTAGTAGCGAGATGCCCATGTTCGTGACAGTGAAAACACTTCACCTTGGACAAACCCAGCTTCTTGCCTTTAGACTCGGATTTATAATAGAATTTCTTCCCCTTCCCTTTCCTTACCTTGGTAGCGAAAGCACAATCCTCTTCATCATCATGCATTGATGAAGAGCCATCTCTGGTGTTGCACTTTGAACTCCTCCTGCCTGAGACTCTGACCCACGGTCGTTCCCAAACAAGGCAATTTTTTCTCGTCATATACAAAGTCTTCATAATTGTTTTAACTCTTAAAGTCCCAAAGGTGCCAAGCTCACCAAATCATCATCAACAACTTATTTATTATAACACTCCCATTTCATCCCAACATTGGAGAAAACTTTGTGAATACTTTGGAATGGCATGCTTCTTTTCCATCTTGATCTTTCTAAGTTTATATTCCAGTGCCAATTTCCTATGGTCGCTGCTGCTTTGCAATAGATCTGTCAAATCCTTCCACATAGCATATGGTGTGGCTTTACCATGAAGGCTTGAGATAATGTGGTCTCGTACTCCTTCCAACAAAATCCTTCTCTTCTTTGCCACTTTATTTTTCCATGCATCAAGATTGGCAGCATCTGATGAAACAAGCTTAGGAACATCATTGTCAATGAATTCCTTCAAGCCATTATCTTTGAGCACTGCCTCAATCCTGTCCTTCCAAGCAATGTAGTTTGAGCTACCCTCGAGTGCCTACTCTAGCTGTAAGCCATTGAAAGCCATTTCGATCTTGAACCAGTTGTAGCACCAAGAAAGTCTTTCTGCAAATTCGAATTCTTTCCACCAACAAACTCAACTCCTCTTCACTACTGCAATCTCATGTACTCTGATACCATGTAGAAATTATATACAAAATGCATGTAGATCCTGAATTCTCCTGATCTAATAATAATATGATATTGTTAAATACAGAATCACTTCTACTTATCTTTGCGGAAATTTGGCTTTTATTGCAGTGATATCAGCAGAAATATCAATCACACATAACTTACAGACCATTTACAAGGAAATCTCATTATTACCACTTCCTCTTCTATTATGTATTATATCATGGATCATGAACAATTACATACAAAGCTCCCCAATCCAGGGGCTCTTAAGTCTATGAGCTAATTGTCTCCACCTTGTCCTTTCCCTGGTGCAGCAGGATTTCTTGGCAATTTGTCTCTCAAATGACTTTGCCTCCTTCTTAGCCCAATCCTGTTGATAGCAATCCATTGAAGAGTGAAATCCTGCTTCTTGGCTACCCAGTCCTCATGGGCACATCCAATGTGTGTGTGGTTGCATGTGTGCAACGATATCTAGCTGATAGTCAACTTCCCTTGCCTAGAACTCATTTTGGGTCTCCACTGGATCTGACATGCATGCAATTAATAGTAGTAAATATTCAGTTGCATGTGAGGCCACTGATTGTGAATTAATTAATAATTAATTCACTTGATCTCTCACTAGTGTATCTTCAGTTACAACTAGCACAACTGAGTTTAACTCACTTAACTGAGTTAAACTACTTTACAATTTTCATAACTACACTTCCAACTCTGTGAGAGTCAGACCACTCAATTACAACTAAGTCCACTTGCATGTCCCACCAACCAACCTTTGAACTCAAATTTCCTATAGCTAACTGATTTTCCACTTCAGTTAACTATTTCCAAGTGCTCATTGAGAATAGATTATTGTTTATTGTCCAACTATTATTAAGGGATAATAATAGTTGACATGCATCTATAAATAGACATGCAATCTATAAATAGAACTTGCACATACATCCATAAATAGAATTTTCTCATGCATCTATAAACATACATCCACCTAAATATATACTGAGGCTCCATCCTAATGTACGTGCTTAATTTTCACTAGGATCTTCTTATTGAATCTCAATAATAATAACTCATTATCCTTTATAGTAACTAGAAGAAGGATATTTTCCAACATTTATTTCTCAAACTGAACAATAGGGGGACTTTGTTCACAACAAAAGATTTTGTAGTGTTGATAAGCTTCCTTTTTGATATTATCAAGGGATTAAATTTATTTCCCTTTCACCAAAATTGATTTAAATTTGTTTTTTCATAGCCTCATTTTTGCTTGCTTATGGAAAAAAAAAATGTAATTTTGTCACCTTCCTTGAGCATTAGACTCCTAGATTTAAGCCTCCACATTTATTCCTTTGATTTGAAGGTGGAATGGTAAGATTCAAATGTTCTTTTTTCCTCCATTAAAATATCCATATAGAGAGGGTTTTGCTCCATTTTTTGATGAATTGCTTCAACATTTGACTTGAGAAATATTGTCTCATTTTCTCTAGACTTATACATTTCTTTTCCTTTGGATTTTAGAGATTTTTTAACCACTTTAATCTTTTGTTCCCAAACTTAGATAATGGATTAGTGACATAGATGCTTTATGACTTGAATATAATATCAGAGAGGCATTCCAAAGCGATCCAAAGAGGATTGAAAAGAAATGGAAGAGGGTCATAATCTATTAGTTCATGAAGTTGTAAAACAATGGGCTTATGATTTGAAATTCCCAAAGCCAATGCTCTGGAGGATAGATAGAAATGTTGAACCAAAAATTCACTATATACTAGAAGCATATCCAACATTTTTCGTCATGTTCCCTGATCCAACCCTCCAATGGTTCCATGAGAATTTGTCTTGTATTTGTTTGATATCTAGCAAGTCCAAATGTGTTATTAGATCTTCAATATGTTATCTAGATGGATATTTTACTTGTGATCCACCTCTTTTCTCCATGGACGAAAAATGGTATTAAAATCACCCCCAAAAATGATATTGGAGGATTGAGTTGAACCATCGATACTATCAAGAGAATCCCAACAAATCAATTTGTTTTGATAAGAAATTTTCATATAGACAATAAAATACACCTTTTTCGAAGGAAAATGGAGAAGGTTGAGGGCTACCCAATGTGGATATTTCCATTCTTGAAGCTTCTAAAATACTGAAAGGTCCCAGAGAGTGTATACTCCTCATGAAGCACATTTTGAGCTTGTTATTGAGGATTCACTACCTTTCCTTACATGTTTTCCTTCAATCAAATTTTCCTTCTCTTTCATTTTAGCCTTTGGGGTAGAAGAATCATGGATTTTTCTTCTCTAATCAAAATTTTAATTTATGATATTATTTTTCATTCCCTAGTCCTCTACAAGTCTAGGAGACCATATTCATCACTTGTGAATATTGTATTCCCCCTTGGGGAAGAACCGTTCCTATCTGTTTCTTTGCACTTTTAATGACTTTAATCAATGCTTCTTTATTTTGTTTTTGAGTCCCAAAATTTAAATCCTTATTAGCTTATTCAAAATGAATATCTCTATTTTATTTTCTTGTGTGGGCTTTCAATAAGAATATCACTAGCAGCATCACTACCAGAGAGCTCCTCGTCTAGTGACATGAAAAAGAGGATACTTAATTTGTTACTTTGTATCGTTATATCTTATTTTGAATGAAGAAGAATTAGATACATACTCTAGATAGGTGTATATAATCTAACTCCTAATTTTGATATGGTGTCCTCTTAGGAAAAAACACGTGTTCTTAACTAGTAGGCCCACTCAAGTTGTACTCATAACTTGATTGTATTCATTTGCATAATTTTGGCTTCTGATGATATGGTAGAATACACACACACACATACACTATGGTTTCTTTAGCTGTGCAAATACTAACAAAGGAATCACACCCAATCAAACAAAATGATGGACTTGAATTTATCACTAAGGATTTCTTTCTTGACTTTATAATATGTATTTTGAAATTTATTTGCATAACATTATTATTCAAAATATTTCACTTATTATAAATCAATTTTATTCTTTATCCAGTTAACGAGTTGTCTTTAATGCGTTTTTTTGAAAAAAATTCTGATTTATTTTTCCGATCTAATTTTTCTAAAATCCGGTAGGAATTCATTGATATGACAAGTTTGAGGGGTAAAAAATGCACAATCAAAGTCACCTAGGGATTTTTCATGGTGTTGAATCTATATATGCAGTCAAAAAACCAGTTTAAATAACATAAATCAAGATTTCACCTCAAATTTTATGTCGGATTCAGACTAGAAATCCACTAAAAACTCCAAAAAGTCAAATTAAAGACAACTCCTTCAATTAATACCTCAAATCATTTTTTCACCATAATATCATCATTGAAATCAATGCACCCTATCATTTCAGTGATTGTGTTGCTAAAACCAATGCAACTACTTAATTGCTCCATTGTCTAGATGATTTTTCAATCAATTCTCAATTAAATCAATGGATGATATTGTTTTACATTGTGTTGTGAATGAAATCATTTTAACTACTCAATCACTTTGTCATTTTTCATCATATTAATTATATCATTATTGAAATCTATGCTATATTGTTTTAAGTCACATCATAGATGAAATCAATGCAATAGAAACTTGAAACCAATGTCTAAACATTGAACTCAAAGTAATATATTGAAAATGATATACCAAACATTGAAAATGAAGGAAAACACACTTAATGAAGGTAATTTATTGAAATCAATACATTAATACTCAAATCAATAAAGGTGTCCTGAAATAGATTTACTGTGTTATACATAATCTATTTTTCATTATGAAAAATGCATAAATGATTAAGTTGGATATGTATAAAAAAATTAATTGATTTATTATTATTTATAGATTATGAACTATTTGTTAATAATTTATATATATATATATATATTTTGTTTCATTATATTTATATAAGTCTTTTATAAGTTCATTACGCAAGTAATTATAAAATTGTAATTTTTATAATTATACCCATTAATGTTATTTGGATTATACTTTATATTGCATTATAGTATTCAACCTTAAATCAATTATAACAAAAATATGATAAATTAAAATCAATAAATAATTAACTAAATATATATTAAACTACTCTATAAAATATTAATAATTATTAATACAAAATATTGATAATTACTAAATTGATTTAATAATATATTTCATTTGTCTTTTTTTAATTCAATATCTTCATAGTATAATGAGTTTTAAATGTCTGCTACCTAATACCTTAATAATATTTAAAAATTATTTAATTTACATGTTAAAAGATATAAATTTTGTTATTCAATTTATAATTTTTAATTATAAATATCACAGATTTTTTAACTATATATATATATATTCTACACCCATATAATTTGATGCATTCTTATGCTTTTTGAATAGAATGGCACTATATATATTAAAATAAATTATATAATATTTTATTTTATTTTAATTATATGTTTATTTATTCATGATCATAATATGATATAATCATATGTTTTTTTTAATGGAATGGTACCAATCTGTCTCAAAAATGAGTGATGATGTAATTATATAAAATTGGTTTTGCCATATATTGATATTGAATAATTATGGTAGCATTTTTTTTTAGGATTAAAGTGTAGGACTAAACATTGGCACGAGTCAATATTTTAGTGATGACCCATTTGTTAAGTAACTTATAATGATACGCTTGTTCATTTTAACCAATGTGACTTTTTCTCTATCGTGGTATATGGTAGCATGACATGGGACATCAAAGCTTGTTTTCACATAAGAAAGTACTTGTTGTATAGTAGTGTATTTTTGTGTTAAATGACACAACAAATATGAATGATGAAATAACTTTATCATATGGATGTTAGAATAGAAATCAATGCTAACTTTTCTATGGACTATACTTTTTTTTTTGGCATAAAGTAAATGTAAGTGGTATTGTATTAATTACCCTCAAACAATGCTAATATTTTTTTAACTACATTTTTTTTAACGGTTACCTTCAAAGAAGGTTAATGATTGTCTAATTGTCAGTGTTGCACGCAATACTCCATCACTCTCAAATAATGCTAATGATTATTTAAATGATTATGCATACTCCATTACCCTCAAATAATTCTTAAATTAATACTTCCAAAAGAATGACCCTCAACCATCGATTCTATGGTAAATCCATCAATATATTCAACTATTATTGTCATCGATGCTACTTAGCGAGATGATGGCATGAATCATGGATGAGGGAAATGAATGAATGACTACACACAAGTCCCAATTAACATTTTCAAATCTTGATTATGGATAGGGAAATACTTACAACTAATGTGATAAGGATAAGATATGTTGAAATTTGATAGGATTGTAAATGCAACAAGTAACCATCCTTTTTTAATTGGGTTTACACTCATATTAAATGCTCTACTATTAATTCAGCTATTAAGTATGCAAGTTTTCAGGAAGTATGATGCATTATATAAGGTGGCATTAATTCAATAACCAAGCATGCATGTTGTCTAAAGGGGTGGTCCACTTGGCAAGCTACATGAAGCCACCACTTGAACATCCATTTCTTGTAAAATTTGAATAGTTTTGAATTGTAAACATCGACTTCACCTTGAAGGAACTATTATAATTAATGAAAACCCAATTCAATTTCATTATATGAAGAGACAGAAGAATAAAGCAAATATACTTGAAGGGAGAATGAGGTTGCTTGACAGACGTCTAATTGCCACATAGTGGGAAATGAATGCCATCAACAAAACCTTACCAATTAGTGCAACATGAGGTTCTTTTACAAGAAATATAAGATGAAGCTCTTAAATTTTAGAGCATATAAGGCACATGGGCATCGATTTGTTATTCAAAAGACAAGTATTGATAGCAAAAATCAAGTAGATACTTTTTGTTATTAATGGAAACTATTTTTGTTATTAATGGAAACTAAGTTGTCGAAATTTGTAACATAAATTTTATTATAGTTCTTACTTTCTATATATATAGAGAGAGCGCGCAAACCGAAGATTTATTATTTAATTTTTCCTTACTACTAAAGGTTTTGAGGCCTTGGGTGATAGAAGTGAACCCACTTCTCCATTAGTTTGTATCTCGGACACTAAGAAAATCATATAATAAAGCTAATAATTATGCAGTCTGAAATGTCTTAAAAAATATTTTATACCGAAATTTCCAAACTAACTTGTTTGATATTGATTTTAAGAGCATTCACGAACTCTAAATTCCACAAAGCGTATCTTAGAAAATATAAGGAAATGATGTCTAAAATTTTTACCACATGTACCTAGAGATATCACCTCTATCTCCTCAAAATATCTGAAATGTCCCAGAAAATAAGATATAGTGAGAATCCTGAAATGAATCATTTGAAGCAGATAATGGGACCAATAACAAACCTTAAATTCCACAAAGTATATCTCTGAAAGTATAGCGAACCAAGATCTAAAATTTTAACTAGATGCCCCCCTCAATCTCTCCTCAATATTCTCAAAAGTTCACCATTTGAAGTATCCCAAAGAAAACTTTATACTGAAAATGCCAATATGGCTCATTCACTCCATAAATTACATTTTCGCTCACATACAATTTCCTCCAATGATTTCTTTGTTTATGCGTCATCATAACCCTTCATGAAAATAATTGTGAGTTCAAAAGGTCAATGGCCAATTCATTAATTAAATAATTAATTCCCCCTTATATTTTACTTTTCCAAAATACCATGGGCAAAGACCATGGGTTTGAAACCACCATCCATGGGTTTGGAACCACAATTTCACTTTTTGACTTCTACTTTTTCACGAGATACTTATATATAATATCGATCAAATAATCCCTTTGAAACGAATGGCAAAAATTTGTTCAATAATCTCCACTATTTCATTGATGGAAATCCTACAACAATACATGTAATCCACTAGGAATAGAAAGAATTATCCCCCTTGTTGCAATACTCCCCTTGCCTGCAATGAAATAACTCCCCCTATTGTTGCAAAACTCCCCCTATCTACAAACCTACCCTTTTGACATTGATGGCAAGGGGATGTTCCCATTGAAATTGTGCTTCTACCAATTATTATCTAAAGCAAAGTCCCAATTGACTGGTCAACTAGACAAGAGCACATCATTATCTCTCAATCCAATAGGCTTTGTTAATCATAATAGTACACAATCAATAACTTCAATAACATTTTTGAAATTGAGGGAACAATCAAAGCATAGTAGATGAACCCCCAAGTCAAAACTCAATCGGTCGGTATCTTTGGTTGATCCTCAATTGCCTACTATTAATTTTTTATTTGTAAGAAAAAGTAGTGTTGTATGATTATATGGACAAGGCGACAAATTTATATGAATTACTCAAGTAGTTGTTCAAAACATTCCACAACCATCCATCAATCCATCCACATTCGATTAAGATAGTTGAGATTAGTTTAGGATTCATCCTTTCACAATGCTTCTACAAAGATCTAAAACCATGATCACAATTATTCCAAGAAATCTGATTCCTTAGAAAAGGTCTTTGATTCTTATGATATGGAGAGTTGTGAGGCACAAATTTTTGGTCTATATGGGAAAATTTTGATTTAGGAACAAGATACAAAAAACTTGGAATATCAACAATGTTATCTACAACATTCTTAATTGTTGAAATAGCCAACTCCTCAATATGTTCATCACAATTAGTAGGAGGTTTCTTTTTAGTCTAAATCCCACTTGCAACAAATATCTCTTCCTTGGGTTAATAAGTCTAGGTGTAGAAAATAAGGTAGCAATAAAATCATATCCAATTCTTGCACTATATTTTTGTATCTCGGGAGCAACAAGTGCAATAATTCCATGTCCACTCTTTCCACGTCCACCACCAATATATCCCATTCTTCCCACAAGTCAAGATCCAATACTTGTTATGTGTCTTTTTCAAAATTGGAAAAAACATCATTGCTGGCTAGTAATGATTGAGATTAACCAAAAGGTGAGATACATATCTCATAAATAGTTGTAGTGTAAATGGGTAATCATTGCATCTCATCAACAACCTTCTTCACGACATGTAATAGTCAATAAATGGTGTCATTCTTCTTTATGAGTTGAAACAGTAAGGGATCGTGATCTTCATTTAAATCCTGATATGCATCAAACATGTGATTGTTATCTGCTTTAAGTGGAGTAGATTCATTACAAAACTCATCAATGGTGGCCTAAAAATGGGAAAGCTCATTACTTAGCTACAAATTGGCCTCTTCCAGCTGGTGAATGGTGGTCTTCAAGTCATCAACTTTAGCATTGTTTTCAAACTTCAAGATTTTATTCAACTGAGAAGTTGTCTTCTCCAATTCATTTATTAAGGAAATAATTTTAGCTTCTAGATCCTTACAATTTTCTTCATTTTCCTTCAATTGCATTATTACCTCTCATTCTATCATTTTCACCTCTTTTAGTTGAATCATTAGGATGCTAATGTTCTTCTCTATTTCTTCAAGGCTTTGTGACATTTTTACTTTTGTTTCATGAACTTGTTCTTCATATTTCTACAGTTTCTCCTTTCGTTTCAAATTCCTTTTCTTAAACTTATTTATTTCACATAACGCACACATGAGTTCTTCTTCAAGATCCATTTCACTATTTATTTTGACATTTTCTTCTTCTTCTAAATCTATCATTTATTTCCCTTTGTATTCATCAATCTTTGTTTCGATTGAAATAAAGAGAGTTGCTTCTAAGTTTTTCTCTATCTATTTTTCAATTGATATCATTTGTTTAAATGACAACCATAAGTATGTTGAGCAACAATTCCTATCAGCATCATGTCTGTTATGCCTAGGGTTAATATGAATAAAGCCTTTTTAGGGGGGATAATGATCCAAGAGGGAGAATAATCATAAATTGGCATCTCAAATCCCATGCACCAGTGAGGAATCAAAGGGCATAATGAGAAAGCATTGGCGATGAGTTGGATTGTGTATAGAGATGTTGAAGATGGAGTAGGAGCATACATCAACAATGGAGAAGAGACCAAACATTAAATATGGTATTTGTTTCAATCCAAGGGAGAATCATCAACAATTTTTTATATCCTATTAAGAGGGAAATGTTAGAGAGAGTGATTCATACCCTTTTTCATTGATGTCAAAGTGTTAGAATGAGAAAACAATAATAGGGCGAAGTAAGAAAATAGTAGCAACCTGCCAGGAGTGTTGTCAAGTAGTATTGCATCAATAAACAACAATGGTTGGTAGTGTTGCCATTAATGTAAAATGGGTAAATTATTGAGTAAAGTGTTGTCATTAATGTCTAAGTTAGTCATTGATGTCAAGAAGTGTCAATTTTAGGGGGATTTTATTGGATATTTTTTAGCAGATTGCAAGTCGACCATTATTGATGTCAAGCCTAGTCATTGATGTCAAAGTGAATACAAGCTTAGGGGGAGCTTGTTGAGGTTGTAACTGATGATTTGTTGTGTTTATTAATGACTAAATGTATAGTATAATAGCTTATAGTTGAAGGCAAGTTGTTTGTAGGTAAGTTGTTCAAAATCAAATGCAAAGTGCTTGGTATGATAGATTTCTTATAGACATTTCCAATGGTATATGGCGTGACTTAGTCAAACTCCCAAGGATTAGGGAGAAAAATGACTTTAAAGTGAAGCTAGGTTTGGAATTTAGAGAAGAATTCAAGGTATATGGGGCATCTTGGCATATCTAAGAAATCCGGGAGTTAAATTATTTTTCTAGAACCAGATTCATCTAAACTTATCCAAGAAGCATACAATATTTGGAATTTTTATATCTGGATAATTCAAGGGCTACATTATTTTTCCATAACCGGATTCATGTGTAAAGGTGAGAATTATCAAGGTTCCAATAAAACTTGGTTTTGCACAGAGGTAAAGATATCCAACCATCTAGGTATCAGGTGATTGTGCAAGGTAACCTTTTTAACAAAATACCCAGATCCAAATTTCCATTGAAGGTGTTTGGGTCTCAGTTCTATTTTTTCCCGGTTTCATGGTAGAAATTGTATTTGGGCATCCATGCCCATTGAACACATGACACGGAGTTACAAAAGGAAAATTTAGAATATCAAATTTATTTAGATCGGTGATGATGTGGAAGCAACAATAGGTGGTAGACTCTAAGTGCTGACAATGATGATGTGACAATTACGATTGGTGTTAGATCTTGAGTTTTTTATTATGACAATTTTACAAACAAGTGGTAATGACATGACACACTGATAACGTGACACGCAACAAGTGGAATTGGCCCTTTTGGGTGGCAAAGTGGCCTATTTCCGTGTGACACATGGCACCACTCAAAGGATGGCATCACTATGATGACAACATGACATCAACGGGATATGCAAAGAAAGAGTGATTTCGGACTGTGATGACATGGTATAGTAGAAGACGTGGCATAGTGGACGATGTGTAATTGACATAGAATATGAGTTACTCGTACCTTGAGATTCACGCTGGGAGTTATTTTTGCAACATTATTGGCATTTTTAATATTTGTGGGCGACGGTGGATTAGTCACAGACAATAAATACCAGACCCCCACCCCCCGCACCCAATTCTATTAAAGGTTAGAAAAGCAAGGTGGTATTTGTGATAGTTCATTAGCCATTCGATTGAATAAACCAACAAGGTTCATTTGACACACTTGTGGAAGATGGTGAATGTTTAGTTGCATAAGCGAAAAATCCCAACCCCCCCCCCCAAAAAATTCTGTTAAAGGTCAGAAAAGAAGGGTGGGATTTGTGATAGTTCATTAGCCATTTGATTGAATAAACCAACATATTTCATTTTTCACACTTGTGGAAGATGGTGGATGTTTAGTTGCATAAGCGAAAAATCCCAAACCCCCGCTTTTCGTTAACCATCGAACATACGAGGGAGCAGGCAAGATATCTATTGATCGCTAATTTATTTATTTTAAATATAAAATCAAGAGCACCATGTATTTTTCCCAATGAAATAAAGAGCCCAAAGTTAAGCGCCTAAAGGATTAAGTTGTGGTTCTAGGCTATGAGCATATGCAACAAGGTCCAACTATTAAGGGCTGAAAATATATTTTGGAATTTGAGCGCTAAAATATGTGTAGAGAATTAAATGTTGTGAGCTGAATGGAATTAATATGTGGGTGAGAAGAGGTTTAATGTTTTTTTTGAAGAGGAGAAAGAGTCATGCTTGCCCGTTGTGAGAATAAATTTCCAGTGTAACCACTGAGCAAAAAAAAATGTTGTTACAGTTAAGTAGAACAATTAAACAAAAGATAGCACTTTGGAATACAGACCTAATTGATAGTATTTATTGAGCCAAATGACCTAGTTTTTGATACAGTCAAAAAGTAAAAATTCCCATGGGTAAGACTGTGGAGCACTAATACCCATAGTATTTCAAGGTATCGAGGCTATAAAAGTAAATGTAAAATAAAAATGAAGATAGGTTGTCTTAATGAATAATTAATAGGGTCAAGTTTGTGAAATGGCTTAGATTTTTAGAAGTTGTGTTGATTAAAATTAGTGGTTGAGTAAGTGGAACGACCACATGTTATTGCAAAACACAAGAAAATGATGGGGACCAAGAGAATTTGACGATTTATGAAGAATTTTGAGTTGGGTAGAAGAGCCCACAATAGTTTTGTATGTAGATTTAAGATATGAGATGTAGTTAACTATTAAAATAAGCATATCTAAGTGATAATATCAAATATGAGATTGCGAAGAAAGAGTTACCATAACATATCTGAAAATTTGTGATCAGATTTGAATGTTTTGTCAGGAAATAATTACTGAACATATATGAGAACCTATGATCATATATGGGCTTTAGGGGAAAGTTACAGAGTAGAGACAAAGTTAAAATTAGAAGTATAGATAACATGGGTATATTGGTAGTGCAGTGAAATATCCAGCTAATTGAGAGTTGAAATAGTGAGAGCATCAAATACAAATTTGAGGTTTAAAGTGACGGAGTCCCTGTGGATCTTAGTTTGAAAATGGATGAAAAAGGGATCTTCTAGGTTCTATCGGTTGGTGCCTAAAAACCAGGGAGTCGATGTTGTTTCTCCTAGAGACAATTAATAGCTAGGGAATCATGCCCAGGCATATGAGTTCTTCTTTGACAAGTTTTGTCAAAAAACATGATTTTCATGCAGTTGATCTTGAAGCAAGATAATTACTTTCTATAACCCATAGGTCATCTCTTGAATACCCATAGATTCAAAAGCTAAAAAGTATGATAGAAGAAAATAGAAAAAGAACCAACTCCCTTAGTAAAGCGTTGTAACATATTCTTTTCAAAATGACCCATTTAAAAAAAAATGAGCTTTGATAGAAATATGCTAGCTTCCTTTTGTGTTCTCATCTCCTTGGTCAAGCAGAGAGTTATCATGGATAATTCAGTAGTTACTATCTTTATGAACAATGAGTTTAGACACACTAGTTTGGTTCCTTGTCATCCCTCTCTTATCTATATAGAGGGAAAATCAACACCCTTTCTCTCAGCATATAGGATGACTGCTATTGAAAGGTGCCCAAGTCCTATCATAAATTAAGAGGCACCTGAGACAATGATTGAACATTTTCTCACAACAACAAATTCGATATGCTTTGCATCAGCTAAGGCGGTTTTTCTAGTAAAATTATCACAGTGGATAACAATGAACACTCTTACTAAATGATATGAATTTGATAATTGTATTTTTTTTCATCCATATCGATGCATTTGGAGTGGAAAAGGTGGAGGAATTAGCTCACGGGACCGTTTTTACCAACGGGACCCAGTTTGGCTAAACAGGGTCTAAAACCTTCGAGGAACGTTTTGAGACATCAAATGAATTTTTTGGGGGTAAAACTTTGTTTCTTTAGCATGTCATATTTTCATGCTATTCTACACTCAAATATATTTCCAAAGGTGCAAGAAGCGCGTCAATCAAAATCTGTATGCAAAAGTTGACCTTCCTGTTTTCACACCTATAATTCGGGAGAATGTTGTGTCATCCCCCATTATTCATGGAAAAGGGGATATCCACATATTTTTTATGTAAAATACTCTATAAGAGTCTATTTTGTAACTCTAGTTAAGAGCTTATGTAGTCAAAATTAACCACTAGTAGGTTATAAAGTTGTGTTATAACCAGGCTGCTAGGAGGAAGAGGATGGCATTATTTCAAGAGCATTTTGTTCCATAGCTGAGAAAAGTTAGCCAGGAGAGATAGGAGGTAGAGCACACAGAAAGGATTTGTGCACTGTAGCAGCCCTCAAGCTACAAGCATTACTTGTTTGTACCTTCAGCCATATTTCCAGACAGAGATAGAGAGCAAAGCGACCTCACCTTCCAGCTGGGTTTTCTCCCGAAAGGGTTTCCCATAGAGCATATCTTATGTATTATTTTTCATTCTCTACTTTTCTGCATAATTTATATTCGCATGCATGCATTAGTTACAATTAAATCTACAGATATTAAAGTTTAATAAAACTATAATAGTGTATAATCTCATATTTTTAATATAATATTATTAGATATGTTGTGACGAATGGTCCAGTGGAATATCCATGGAAGTTTACAAATAATTTGGTATCAGAGCAGGTTTCTTTGGGTATTTTGTGGATATTGCAGGGATCTAGGTCGGCGGGGTCAAAAATCGTAAAACCCTAATCATGGCTGACAAATCTGTAAATGAACCTCGTGATCCTACATAGGTGAGGTTTTTGTGGCTCGAACAACAAGTCGCAAATATAAACTGCAATGTAAACCTCCTCATGGCGACCCTAAGAAATAATTTGTGGATATTTGGAGAAGATGGGGGTTCGCATGCAGAGGACAAATCAAAAGGGCGATCAGGAGATCAGGAAGATACAGAGAACCATCAGAAGAAAGAACCTGAAAAAGGTCAACCCAGTTTGAGTGTCATGAATAAATCGCAGTCCCTATTTAAAGTGGAAGAAAAAGTTGATATCAAGTAGTACCAAGGCAAGATCGACGCTTTGAAGCTGAACCACTGGTTGCAGCAACTGGAAGTTATTTTCAGTGTCCATCATATCGAGGAAGGGGAAAATATCTCATTTGTGTGGTTGAAATTAGAGGGCCATGCACTGACTTGGTGGGAGAGCCACACTGAAACCCTGAAGTTGGAGGGAGAACCTACATTGACTAAGTGGGAGGATTTCAAAACCTTCATTAAGTCATAGTTTTATCCCATTGGGTACATGGAGGACTAGTGGATCCGGTAGCATTACTTCAGGAAAAATCCAAGCCAAAGTGTGCAGGAGTACACCACAGAATTCAAAAAGATGGCTACAATGTTGGGTATCTCTCCAAAGAACCCAGATGTGCTCCTCAAGTATTTGGGGGGTTTGCACTGCCATCTGCATGAGCAAGCGATGTTGTTCAAGCCAAAATCAGTCGATGAAGCTTGTGTACAGGCACAGTACCTAGAGAACATAGGCCTGAAAATAACACAATCAAGTGGATCGAAGCAGAAGGAGAAACAAGATGCTTCTAAGGAGGGGAAGAAGAATCAAAAAGGGGGAAAAGATAAAAAAAACGTCAGCCAAAACACATCATTGTAAATATCCTAGCAACCACTGCAACATTAATGGCCATATAGAGGAAAAGTGTTGGAATTTTCATCCAGAGCTAAACCCGAAGAACAAGAAGAAGAATCTCATGGCCATTGATTCGACCAACCAAGTTGAAAGAAGCTCGGATTTGGATGAGAAGATCGTTTGTATGTCAGTACATAATGAGGTGAATCTGAGTAGCCTTTAGCAATAGGAAGAGAAAGAAATGACCAAACTCTTCCATATAAAGATACAGGTCAAGAATACCAAGATTGATGCTTTGTTTAACTTAGGATCATAGGTGAATCTCATTGCAACAGAGCTAGTCAAGAAGTTGGGGCTGGAAGTTTGTGATCATCCAAACCCATATCCATTGGGATAGTTAAATAAGGATGCAGAGTTGAAGCTAAAAAATTAGTGTAGAATTAGATTTTCTATCGGTGTTGATTTTATTGATGAACTAGATCTAGATGTGGTTCCCCTTGATGTATGCAGAGTCGTATTTTGGAGTACATAAATGTATGTGTGAGATGCAATATTCATGAGGAAATTTAATCAGTGTCAGCTTATCAAGGATTGAAAGTCGTTCATCGTCAACGCACACAAAGGCAAGTCAAAAATTTCACTCGTAAGTGCTAATAAAGCCAAGAAATTGATCAGTTCTAGTAAGAGGTATGTTTTATTTTTTTACGAGAATGGCAGTCTGAAGAGGAGTCAATAAGAGGTAAGGCATCCCTGGAGGGGTGTACTAAGAAACAGAAAAAATAATTGGAGGAGTTGTTACAGGCATACAAGGATATGTTCCGAGGGCCTAAAGGGTTACCACCTAAGAGATAAGTGAAGCATGAGATCTAGCTTTTTCCAGAATCTTTATTTCCAAATATTGGGTTGTATAAGTAATCTGTTATAGAAGCAAGTGAGGTGAAGAAATAGTTCAATTGCAGCAGCTCCTAGAACGGAGTGTCATTTGACCTAGTACATCACCATGTGGGTCACCCATCATCATTATTCCAAAGAAGGATGGGACTCGGTGGATGTGTATAGATTACAGGGCATTGAATAAAATCATGCTCAAGAACAGATACCCCTGCCCAGGATAGACGATATGCTAGATCAGTTGCAACAAGAAAAGTACTTCACCAAGTTGGACTTGAAGTCTGGATATCACCATGTTCAATTCAAAGAAGTTACATGGAAGACCACCTTCAAAACCAGGCAAGGTTTGTATGTGTGGTTAGTTATGCCATTTGGCCTATGTAATGCACCAGCTACATTTATGAGATTAATGAATGATATACTATGCCCTTTTATAGATTCATTTGTTATTGTCTATTTGGATAATATATTGGTATGTAGTGCTATCTAGGAGGAGCATATGTCACATTTGACGCAAGTGCTGGAAACATCGAAGAAGCACCAGTTGCTAGCAAATCTTAAGAAGTGTGATTTTGCACAACAGTCCTTGGTGTATCTGGGGTATGTGATCGGTGGAGGAGATTTGAAGATAGATTCTTCAAAGATGGATGTCATCATGAAATGGTCGGTAACTACTAATGTTTCTAAGGTCAGGAGTTTCATTGGGGCATCACAGTACCTGAGGAAATTCATAGCCTCATTTTCAGCAGTAGCAACACCGCTCCACGCCATAACAACAAGTTGCAAGAGTTTTCAGTGGGGAAAACGTTAGCAAAGGGATTTCGAGGAGTTAAAAAAGAAGATCGGTTAAGAACCAGTTTTGGCATTACCAAACTTACAGCGGCCTTTCGAAGTGGAGACAGATGCGATTGGGTATGCTATGGGAGTTGTATTGATGCAGGGAGGAAGGCTTGTATGTTACCATTCTGAATTTTTTCATGGGGAAATTCTTAATTAACCTACCTACAATAAGGATCCCTATGCCAAGGTGCAAGTTGTGAAGAAGTGGAAGCATTATCTGATGGGAAAGGAGATAGTAATCCACACAGATTACCAGTCGTTATAGTACTTGCAGGCCCAGATCAATAAGCTACAGCAGACCAGGCACTGCAAGTGGATGGGGTTTCTATAACAGTATCATTTGGTGATCAAGTATAAAAAGGGAAGCACAAAAAATATGGTTGAAATGCTTTCAAGGCCACCCACATCAAATATTACAGCTTTGGGGACTCTTATGCACATGGAGCCATTCACCCATGATGCATACAGAAAGGAATATTCATAAGATGAGGACTTGAAGGAGGTGTATCAGCAGTTGCAGAGTCAAATTCATGTGCACGATGGTGACAACACCGTTTACTACCATCTCCAGGATGGGTTACTCTACAGGATGGATAAGATATGTGTTCCTAACGGTGAGAGATTGCAGCTGATTAGAGAGGCTCAAACCTCCAAGGTTGCAAAGCACTTTGGTGTAGGGAAGATCGTGCGTAACTTGCAGAGGTATGTGTATTGGCCCAATATGCAAGAGCAAGTAGCTAGGTTCATATGAGGATGCATTCTTTGTTGTACCAGCAACCCTAACAACAAGAAATGGAGTTTATATCATCCCTTACCTATACCTACTCATCCTTGGGAAAGAATTTCTATGGACTTTATGGGGGTTTTACCGACAACCAGGAAGGAACATGACTAACTATTCATGGTAGTTGACAGTTTCAGCAAGTTGTGTGTTTTTATGCCCTGTAAAAAGACCATTAGTAGACAAGAAGCAACAAACTTGTTCTTTGGACATGGTTGGGTGCACTCGGACACCAAGGAGCATCATTTCAGACATGGATAAAATATTTCTCAGTGCATTATGGACTACATTGTGGGAGAACATGGACACGAAATTGAAGAGACATAGAACATTCCATCCATGGACAGATGGGCAAACAGAAGTAGTCAACAGGACTTTGGTGCATATTCTGAGGGGATACAACCAAAAGCATCCGAAGGCCTGGGATGAAAATATGGTATATATACAACATTCTTATAACACAACAATCCACACTTCTACAGGGAAGACCCCATTTGAGACTTGTTTTGGATATTTCCCACCTTCACCTTTGGATATTGCATATGGGTAGCAAGGAGGAGTGAGGGAATATCTTACTGGAGATGCTTTTAAGGATGAAAAATTTATAGAAAAGATCAAGTAGATCCATATACAGGTACAGGAAACACTGCAGAAGTCAGAGGAGAAGTACAAGGTCATGCATGATCAACATAGAACATAGAAAACATTCAAGGTGGGAGACAGAGTATGGTTACAGTTAAATAAGGAGAGGTTGCATGGGCCTGGTAAGAAAATTAAGGCTCTGAGGTATGGTGCCTTTGAGATACTAGAAAACGTGAGTCATAATTCTTATCGACTCAATTTACCACCATATATGTGCATTTACTCAGTTGTGAATGTGGATAATTTGAAACTCTATGAGCCTTCCATGCTAGATCAGAAAGAGGAACATGTCCTACATTATGTGGAGGATTTGGCATCAGACGCTCAGACAGAGTTGATAGAAGATACAATTTTGCAGAAGAGGTCAAGAACTACAAGACAGGGGCGGCAAGACCTTTGGCAGATTTATTTGAAGGGAAAACTTCCAGTCAAAGCTAAATGGTACACCAGAGAGAAGGTGGAGGAAAAATTTCCTCACATCATTTAGTAAAAGCTTTTGGGGAAAAAAATCCTCCCAAAATGGGGAGGTGTGATCCAAATTGGATAATTATATTTCTTGTCGTTCATCTCGATGCATTTGGAGTTGAAAAAGTGGAGGAATTATCTCATGTGATCGTTTTTACCAGCGAGACCCAGTTTGGTGAAACACGGTTTGAAACCTTCTGGGAGCGTTTTGAGGCATCAAACGAATTGGGGGTAAAACCTTGCCATCACGTAGCATATTTTCATGATATTCTACACTCAATATATATTTCCAATGATGCAAGAAGCACGTCAATCGGAGTCTGTATGCAAAAGTTATGCCACTCAGAAGTTGACCTTCTTGTTTTCACACCTATAGTTCGGGATGATGTCATGTCAGCCCCCATTATTCATGGAAAAGGGGCTAGCCACATTTTTTTGATGTAAATACTCTAGAAGATTCTATTTTGTAACTCTAGTTAAGAGTTGATGTAATCAAAATTAACCACTAGTAGGTTATCGGGTTGTGTTATAACCGGGCCACTAGGAGTAAGAGGATGGCATTATTTCGAGAGAATTTTGTTCCATTGTTGACAAAAGTTAGCGAGGATAGATAGGAGGTATAGAACACAGAGAGGATTTGTGTACTGTAGCAGCCCATGGGCCACAGGTATTACTTCTTTGTACCTACATCCATATTTCCATATAGAAAAAGATAGTGAAGCAACCTCACCTTCCAGTTGGGTTTTCTCCCGAAAGGGTTTCCCAAAGAGCATATCTTGTGTCGTATGTGTGTGTGGGCTTATTTTTTTGTTCTCTACTTTTTTTCATAATTTATATTCGCATGCATGCACTAGTTGCAGTTAAATCTACAAATCTTAAAGTTTAATAAAATTGTAATAGTGTAGAATCTCATATTTTTAATATAATATTATCATATTTTTTTGTGACAAATTGTCCAGTGGAATATCCACGGCAGGTTATACTAAAATACTTGAACAAGTGCATTGATACCAAGAGTTGAGAACTTTTCATTGTCAGTGTATCTCGTCAAAGAGTGTATCTCGTCATCGGCCTTTACTAACTCCAGTGATAGCCGTGACAATCTACGTGTTTCCCCTGTATTGACAACAAGTATCAATTCAATGTGTGATATAGAGGATATTCTATTTATTTGTGGTGGAGTTCTTGCAGATATAACGAAAAAAATTTGTGAGAGATAGCAATATTATTCTATTAGCCTTGGAATTCCAATATGCGATAATATGAGGGCTGGAAATGGAGTTGCAATGTTGTACGATTTATCTTCTTACATGGGCTTCAAATATTTATATAGTTTTATGAATACTCGGTATCGTCACCTGTTTTCATTTTTAGGTTCCATTGTGACTATCCAATTATATTACTAGGTATGCATATGATGATGGAGGTCGAAACCCTGGATTTGTTGGAACAAGACTCGTTGCTTGTGAACTATGCAAGGATAAGTAATTTTCACAAAGGAATGTAATATAGATGAGTAATACAGCGTGCATGACAATAATTTCCACATCTACCTCATTAGGAAACATTGGAAAGGGGAATAGTTTGGATGTTGTGTTCGATAATTATGGCCAACAATGGTCTTTTTTTTCAAATTTTCACCCATTTCTTTTAATCGCTGGCAAATAAAATCCAGCATAGAGTTTCCATCATATTAGAAATAGCGGAGGGTTCAAACCGCATCTACTTTTATTACTGGGCACAACTTTTTAAGGGTTGAGTGCTCATAAATCGAGTTGTTTTTAGTGAGATTTTTTGGAAGTTAATTTGGTGGATTTTTCTGGTGCAATTTATCTAAAATCCGAAATGAATTCATTGAAATCACAAGCTTGATGAGTAACCCCTGCACAATTGAAGTGCCCTAGGGGGTTTTCAAGGCGTTTAATCCATATATATAACAACAGTGGAAGAGGTTATTGTTCCTTGTTTTGTTCTTGACAATTAACTCATTAAGATTTTTGAAACTCATCTTCAGTTGCCTGCAAATTTCTCTTGAAACCAACGGCTCAAACAGTCCAAAAACATAGCAAATCCCCTTGTAGCTCCTGGCAGAAATGCATGTAACCATCTTTTATGAAATCCTCTGCAACACCAGGGTCTTCTATGACCAATTTTAGGTCCATAGGTTCATACTTGACCATGCTACCACCATTTTTAGGCTTTTTATAGGAATTCATTCCTTTAAGTACCAGTGCTGGTCCATTTCTGTTTTGACACCTGTAAAATTTGCTTTGAGATAGAAAGTTGCTTATATGGACAAAACTTATCAATTACCTTTGACAATAATGATATTAGAGACACACAGGGGACTAGTGGTAGAATTAGCTCAAAGGGATGATAAAGGTAAATGTTAAGCTTGAATGCATGAGATTTTAATTATGAAAAAGGAAAAAGTGGAAGAAAGCTAATGATGAGGTGATATTTACACTTATGCATGCTTGGATGACTATGATAACCAATTATATGACCTTACCCTTACCCTAAACCACTAAATACTTGACAGGTCATCATCCCATTCATTTTTGCAGAAAAACATGATTCTACAGTGTTCTCTGAGCTATAAATTTGACAGATTTTCTACAGAATGATTAGGTGATTCTACAGTGAAAATCACATATTTGCATAGAATTCGCTGCGAAATCGTGAAAAATCATACATGTGGCTAAAAACGAATTTTAAACCAATGCATGTGATCCTAAGGTGGATTTTTATAGATATGATTGAGATGACATAACTAATGAAGTGTTTTGGACTTAGGATAAAAACTTATTTCATGAATTTTTCATCAATTTCATGGACCAACCTTATGAGACAAATGAAACCTAGATGAGTGACCCTAATCAAAAATTTAAAATTTATGTGTGATAACGATTGATTTCAAGATTTTATAACAGTACTCAAGTTGTTGTGTGGTAGTCTGGTTTTGTTCTATAGTTTCATATAAATAAAGCTCAGACTCAAATACACATTAAAACTTTGTGTCGTGGATGGCTCTACCTCAGGAGATGGAATGACTTGGTTTATGCCCTGTAACTCCCATATTGTAGCACCCTTAATATGCTCATGGTGATGTCAAGTCTCCTAAGGTCTAGTTCTATATTATATATGTGGTCTCGGTGTGGATATGGTGTGTTAAATACTTGCTTGAATGGTTGGTTTTAGCCATTGTGCACAGCCTAATTGGTACCTTGCTAGTGTGTGTTTATATATTGGTTAGTTTGTCAATCAATTGTAGGGAAATCCCCTCATGAATGGTTGTATCATTTTTCTCTATGCATATGTGTATGTGTGTGTATAACCACCTATGTGGTTGTAACACACACTGGGTAGCATGGTGGTGTGTGAAGTGAGGATTAGAGTTTTTTCAAGGGTCACCAAACCTGAAACAAGGGATAATTGACGACTATATATGCAGCCATGCCTGGAATTCCTTGTCCCTCAACAAGGAATGCTTGTAGGCTTTCGATATTATATATCATGTGCCTATAAATAATATTATTTATTGTATTCATACTTGGCCCAGTTGGCCATGCCCAATCAGTAGGCCCAGTCAGTTGCACAGACTATTGACTAGGCAGCATGCACAACTTTTGCCAAAATTTTGCATATTTGGGAAAACGAACAAAACTCGTTTCCAGGAGCATACGGTGTCGGTTTTCCATGAAATGAGTTGCGTCGAATTCATAACGATGAGATCTATGCGGTCATTTAGGTTCCATGCCATTCCAACAAATTTCATTTTTTAGCACTTGATTACTCCTCCCCACTAGAAGCTTTTGGATCCCAAAAGATCACTTTCAATTGTTCATTAGATGAGGGTAAAGTTCCTTCACCTTTACCATCCATTTGGCTTTGCTTGGATTTGTTCCTTTTGAGCCCCACACAAAGGTACTCCACATTACCTCATTTTTAAATCCTTGTTCTTTTGTCAAGAATGGTGTATTGTTGTAGTTATTCAAGGTATTTAGGAGAGAAATCTTCAATATAATGAATCTAAACATTCTCTCATTGATCTTCAATCAAAGGAGGCTCATACAACCTTAAGTTCTCAACATTAACAACAGCATAAATTTTCATATATGAAGGCAAATCCAACCTGATGGAATTATCACCAATATTTTCTAAAATTCTGAATGGACCATATCGAATTAGTTTCAGGTTTTTACCTTCTCCTTGAAGCCTTTCTTTGCTAATGTGAAGCCAAAATTCATCACTGACTTGGAAATTATGATCTACATGATACTTATCGTGCCTGGTTTTGTACTTGACTTGGCTCTTTTCCAGCTCTTCTTGAACTGCTTGATGTACCAATTGGATTTGTTCAATGAACTTTCTAGCTTTCTCTATGTCACTATGACCATCAATAGCAACATCCTTTCCAAAAAATAAATCCAAAGGATATTTAGGCAAGTATACCAAACATGCCTCAAATGGCAATGTTTGAGTTGAAGAGTGCTTGGCCCGGTTGTAAGCATGTTGAATATAGTGCAAGTTTTCATCCCACAACTTAGGATGCTTGTTGTAATAACCGCGAAAAAGATGTATCATCGTCTTGTTCACCACCTTTGTTTTACCATCTATTTGTGGTGAAATGTTGTACTCTTTTTCAATTTGGTGTCCATGAATCCCCACAAGCTTGACCAAAAATTCCCAACAAAGCGAGAATCTCGTTCACTAAAAATGGATGTGGGCAATCTAATAACTGAGCATTTTGTTTAGTTGTAATTTTATTTTACATGGCATCAAAATACACATTTTTTTTGAACCTATACTCAACTATATAAAGATAATCATGATTCCTTTTTAACACAGGAAGTCCTCCAAAAAAATCCATAGAAACACTCTCCCATGGACGAGAAGGTACTGGAAGTGGTGTATACAATCCTAAATTTCTATTCTTAGGCTTACTGACAGCACATAATGAACATCCTCTAATAAAACGTGACACACTTTCAAGCATACTATTAGTTAAGGTTGTCATTGATGTCAATATGGCATTATTGGGATGAAAAATATTATTGTGATGTCATAACCTCATGTATATTATGATGATGTCCTTACTCATAATGACAAGTCCCTCTTGTTTGATAAGTATGCCATTAATGAAAATGTCAAGCTATTAATGATGCCATTATGATGTCAAGCCACTAAGAAGAAGTCTTGTCCTAGATGACTATTGATCATAATGATGAAGACAACATAACCTCATGTACCTTTTCCCTTAATGAAGAAGCCCTAGAAATCATCATGATGTTCTTACTCTTAATGAAGGAGTCCTTATTGAAGCTCATAGTGACTCTTGATGAAGAAGCTCTACTTGCTCTAACAAATTGATGAATGCTGCATATGGTTAATGGAAATTTGGATGCGGCTAGTCATGGGTTCCCCATTTTTCATTTGGGGGGAGAAGTTGAGAAGGGTAAAAATCGAGTTAAAGGGTTGGGCCAAAAACATTCCTAGTCTAGTGGAAGAAAGGAAGAAAGCCCAAGCAGCTCTTCAATCCCATCAAGATTTGATTGAAGAAGAAGAAATAGCAAGGGAGTCTCTAAAAATAGAGGAAGACCTACAGCACAACTTTCATAATGCTTGCAGATAGGAGGAGGAATATTGGAGGCAAAAATCCAGAAGCCTCTGGCTGAAATCTGGAGACAGAAACACAGCTTTCTTCCACAAGCAAGCCCAAGCTAGGAGAGGGTTCAATTCTATTACATAAATTAAATATGTAAACCAAACTTATGGAGACTTCCCAAGTATCAAAAACGCTGCTTACACTCACTTCCAATACCTTTATAGTGAATACAAGGAGCAGGGATGCAGTGATAGGATATTAGAAGAGATTCTGATTAAAGTTATTGATAGAATGAATCATAATCTAGATGTTAAGGCTACTAGGAAGGAAATAAAGGAAGCCTTGTTTGCCATGAATCAAGAAAAAACCCCAGCTCCAGACGGGTTCACGGCAAAATTTTGTCAAGTGTCTTGGCATATTGTTAAAAAAGACCTACATAGAATGGTTTTGAAATCTCGGGATTGTAAGAAGATTGGGGGTAATACAAACTCAGCTTTCCTAGCTCTCATTCCCAAAGAAAAGGGGGAAAACTCTTTTAGTAGATTCTGACCCATCTCATTATGTCATATTGGGTATAAAATTATCACTAAGGTGATTGCTAGCAGATTGAAGAGGATTCTTCCAAATCTCATTCTGGAGAACCAAGGGGGATTCATTCAAGGAAGACAAATAGAGGACAACATAATTCTAGTCCAGGAGGTGGTTCATTCAAGCCTGAAGAGGAGAGAAAAAGGTATGATTGTTAAGCTTGACTTTGCAAATGCGTTTGATAGCGTTAGGCATTCCTTTCTTTATAAAGTCTTGGAAAAATTTGGCTTTGGATCCAGATTCATTAGGTGGATCAAAGCATGTATCTCCGAGCCCTGGATTGCTCTGTTGGTAAATGGAAGAGCTGCTGACTTTTTTAAAGCCTCGAGAGGGCTGAGGCAAGGCTGCCCTCTCTCTCCTTTGTTGTTTGCACTTCATGCCTCTGCCTTAAGCTTTATACTGGAAAAAAGAAGGCTTTACTAGGATATAATGGGAATCCAAATTGCAAGAGGGGTTAAAGCGATAAACCACGCCCTCTTTGCTGATGATACACTCCTTATGGGGGCTGCTTCTGTCCATACTGCCAAGTAGTTTAAATTGGTCGTGGATGATTTATGTGATGCCTCTGGCTGTAGTCTGAATGCTGGAAAATGCCACATATTTGGATGGAACGCGACTCAATGTAAGATGAATGCAATTGCCAGAAGCTGGGGTTTTGTTAGGTCCATTCGATGGAACTCTTTCAAATATCTTGGATTGCCAATTTTTCAGAAAAATCCTTTAGGCAAGGATTGGATCCCCCTCCTTGACAAGTTCAAATCCTAAATGGAAGCATGGGGGTTCTCTTGGCTTAATCTAGTAGGGAAAACAGTGCTTATAAAATCAGTCTTGAACAGCCTCCCTATTTTCCAAGCCTCGCTTATGCTTGCCCCTCTTGGAGTCCTAAAAAAAATGGAAAGTTGTATAAGAAATTTATTTTGGAAAGGTGGAAAGAAAAACAGGAATAGAATGCCGCTTGTCAATTGGGATAAAGTCACCAAACTAATCCTGGCAGGTGGACTGAACTTCAAAGATTTGAGAAAGCAGAATCTAGCTTTGGGGGCCAAAATACTTTGGAGGCAAGTTGCCCCTAAGCCCGGCTGGGCACAACAGGTCTTCTGGAAGAAATATTTTACTGGACAAAGGAAGAGAAGCTTGGATAGGCCTGCTCAAGCCAAAGATGGATCTCAGATATTCAAGTTATGCATGCAAGCCCACTCTCTCATACAGGATAATTTATTTTGGATACCAGGGAATGGGAAATCTATTTTCATTTGGGAGGACAGAGTAATGAACAATGTGCCTCTTAAGGAGGTTAATGAGCTACAAGAGCTGCGAGACTGGATGAATAGCGCAGGATTGAATTCTCTGTGGAGCACTTCCCATTGGAAGGAGAATGTATGGATGGGTTGGCGAAGGCCGGAGCTGCCCAGAGAGCTTGAGAGCGCATGGCAGTAGTTGTGCCACAGACTAAAAGGGAAGGCCCCGATTGGTGCTATGAAACACGATCAGCATGGATGGGGGTCAAAATCTGGATCATACACAGTGGCGCAAGGATACAAGAAGATCTGTGCAATCCCATACGTCCCACTCTGTCTAACGCTTTGGAAAGGGCTCTGGAATCTGAAATTGATCCCCAAAATTGATTTTTTTAATTGGCTGCTCTGTCATAACCGCATACTTACAACTGACAATCTCAGAAATAAAGGCTTCCATGGGCCTTCACGTTGTCCTCTATGCTTATCATGTGAGGAGAAGGCACAGCATATAATGCTGGGTTGTAATTTCGCTTTTGAGGTCTGGAAAGAAGTGTTGATGCTCTGGTTTGAGGCAATGTCGCTTCCTTCCACCATTTTTTACTTGCATTCTAGCTGGATAAATCGATACCCTGGCCACCGCCCAAATAACACTTGGTTCAAAGCTGGCTGGCTAGTTCTCCCAAAACTAATCTGCTGGAATATCTGGTTGCAGCGAAATTGCAGAATTTTCCAAGGAAAAAACACATAATGCACAGGCTATCATAGCTAAGATAAAAAGTATCCTTAAGGAATTTCTGTATGAACATATGGGAGCCATATCAGATGAGAATCTCTCCTCTCAAGAGCTAGAGTGGGGTGACATGTTGGGATTACAATACTCCCGAACAGTCTTAAAAGAGGAAAAGAAAAAAGATTGGAAGATCAGAATATCTGATGACAACTTTGGCAATTGGAGCAAGAATTTGGCCTGCTACTCAATGTTCTTTGATGGAGCAGAAAAAGGAAATCCGGGGAATGCAGGAGCAGGAGGCGTTATCAAGAACATAGAGGGCCAAATCAAGCATAGATTTTCTTGGGGACTAGGCCAGGACACCAATACTCAAGCAGAAGGGATGGCACTGCTACAAGGTCTCAAGATTTTGCAACAACTCGAAATCAAAGAGACAAAAATCATAAGTGACTCTCAAACTATAATAAAAATGCTAGTGGAGAACTCAAGTCCAAAGGATCTTCGATTACTCAAGTTAATGACGAGAATTAAAAAGATTACTAACTCCTTTCATAAGGTGAGCTTCTTCCATGTATTGCGGAACAACAATAAAGATGCAGATGTGGAAGCAAATAGAGTTATCCTGCTCCCAGCAGACACACTAGTTTGGAACGAGAAGGCAATTTGGGACTCAATACCATAGATGTGAATTATGATTTATTGTTTCTTGCTTCAACAGTTTGTTTGTATCTTTAAGTTAGGGGAAATCTTGTTGAAGAAATGGCTCAAAGAATCCAGGAAGATTCATTTTGTCCGAACTAAAGAAGGATGGATACTAGTTATGGGGGAAGCTTGTGAGTTGTCCCGAAATAGTTGGAAACTTGTAAATGGGCAATTATGCCGAGAATTTTAATACAAAACATAACCGTTTCTGTCAAAAAAAATATGGCAAAGAGGTCAAACCATGAGTTTACTGCGAAGCCGAGCAAGAATGGAGGGTTTGTCACAAATTTTTATATGATTCTTAGTTTTGCTACAAGAGACAATACAATGAGCATGTAAACCAAGTAGAATTAGGGTTTGAGGTAAGGAGGAGTTGTGGAAATTCTAGAAAATGATAATATGAAATTGATCAAAGTTTTAAGGTGACTTGATGCCAGTTTTTCCTAGTGAAATCAAATTTTTTGTGTTCTTGTAGCTGTAAAATTAGTTATGCAACAAAACAGTGAACAATGAAATTTGTAACAATGAGAGGAATAAAATGGACGAAGACTTGCAATTGTATTAATAAGTTTTACTACTACTAACAACTGCATACTCAACCTATAAAAGGGAATTTCTCATAAATTCTTCTATTTAACCATGCATAAGCACTATGAAAACATAAATTTAAAAAATGTTGTGTTAGGTCCCTATAATACTAGTGTAGCCTCCTTATTGTTATTGTTAATGTAGCCCCCTTCTTGTTATTGTTGTGCCCATGAAGCCCCATATTGTTATTTTTGTGCCAAATAGAATTCCACTATTGTTAGTGTTGTTCCCTTACTACATTATTTCTTATGTAGGCTCGGATTATATTGTGACCCCATAGAATCCTATACATACCAAGGAGGTCTTGTCATTTGTACCATCCAAGAATTTTTCATTTGTGTGATGTAAAGGAGGTTGTCCCCTCAAAGAGGATAATTTTCAAGTCGTAATATATATTTTCTTCTATTTTGTGATTTGGTTGCATAACCTTTGGTATCAAATCTTTGGATTCTAAGGTTTCTCTGCTTCAAACAGGTAATCTTGTAATTTTCATTATAAAGTTTTTTCTATGAGGCTTCATAAGCTGGAATTTCAACCACTTGGAGCCGAAATTTTGGTGAAATTCATGTAAAATTTTCAAATCTTGGTTCGCTATATTTTCTAAGATATAGTCCAAAGATTTTAGGGTTTTTGCATGCTCCAGAATTCAGTCTCAAATAGGGTCGATGGTTGAAATAGTGACATGTGGCATTTTGTACGAGTTCGCTCTACTGAACTAGTAAATAATTAGGTCATCCTAGGAGATTGGACATAAATTTACCTTGAGGAATTCGATCTCGGTATGACTTGTGGCATTAGAAAGAATACTTAGATACAAAATTTTAGACCTTGGAGAGCTGAAATTACATAGATATTTCAAGATCAAGCTCCTAAAAGAAAAAAAAAGGTGTGTATTTTTTTTAATTTCATAACTTTTGTTTGAAAATTCATTTTGAAGTAATCTAAAGGGCATTTGAAGCCTAGATTTCAGTATTTGGTTCTAAAATACATCCCAAACAAAATAACTCTACACCCATTAAGTCCTCAGAAATCTCTACTATGACGCATGACGAGGAAGAATCGGAACATGATATATCAAAATTACGGGAACAAGTGCAGAAAATTTCGCTCTCACAAAGAGCAAACAAAGATTAACTAAAATGGGACATGGATGGTTTAAAATCAGAAATAAAAGGCAACATGGATGGTTTAAAAGCATAAATAAAATCAGACAAAGAGATTTGAAGGAAGGTTTGACAAAGTTGCTACAATAAGTGTTTCCTAACAAGGTATTCCATGAAACTCATGATCAGAACAAAAGGAATGTTAATCATGATTTTAGAGACTCTAACTTTGGGGTGAAGACCAACCATAGTCCAAAGATAAATAAGAGGAATTTTGATGGCAAGCATCTGATAACATGGATACTACAAATGGAGCAATATTTTTGATCTACATGATGTGCAACACTCACAAAATGTAAACATCGCATCTTTATATTTAGAACCCAACCAGTTTGTATGGTATCGATGGCTTTGTTCTCGTAAACCACTTGTAACTTGGTCAAATTTTATGAAGGAAATGATAGTATATTATGAGGATACAAAGCGAAACACTTTATTTAGCCAATTGATAATTCTCAAACAAAATGGTTCAATGGTGGAACACAATGAGGACTTCCAAAATTTGAATATCAAGGTAACTGATATTCCAGAGGATCATAGGATTGATTTCTTCATAGATACTTTAAATGATAACATCCAACATGAGGTTCACCTTTGGGAACCTAATTCAATGGAGACAACATTCAGGGTGGCAAGAAAAGTCGAAATAAAAATTATGGCAATAAGTCTACCACTCATAATCATAAATATGGAAGTGGTGTTGCTCCTACCCTCCCATAACCTACAAGGTTGACACCAAAAAAACTAGATGAAAAAATCACAAAAGGGCTTTGTTATAGTTGTGATAGCAAATACACTAAAGGTCATAAGTGTGTTGAGAAGAAATTATTTTACATACATTGTGAAGAGGAAGAAGAAAAGGAACAAGAAACATTAAAAGGAGAGGATATACACCATGAACCAACCATGGAAAAAGAAGAAATGAATCTAACCATATCTTGTAATGCATTGGTGGGAATTACTACTCCCCAAACTCTCAAGATAGAAGGATATATCAAGAAGAAAAAGGTAATAGTGGTAATTGATTCAGGTAGTGCCAATAATTTTATTCATTGTAAGAAATACAAGGAATTGAATTGCTTTCTATATCCAACACTAGAGTGTCAAATGATGGTTGCAAATGGAGGAACTATAAATTTCTTTGGAAAGTGCCATAATATAAAGCTAACCATGGGTAAATATGTATTGAATAGTCCAATTATTTCCATTATAACGGGTCGTGTTGATGTTGTATTAGGAGTCCAATGGTTACAATATTTGGGGAAAATAGCTTTTAATTTTCAAGAACTAGTCTTGAAATTTTCTAGGAAGGAATGGAAATTGAATTAAGGGGTATCACATGGAAACCAAAGAAGATAATCAGCTCTAATGGCATGAAAAACCTTTTGAATAAAGAACAACGGGGCATAATTGAACAATTATGCTCACTAGAGGTTCAAACATCAAAATCATCAATTTCTCCGTATCTACAAGAAGTCTTGGACAATCATTCCAAGGAATTTGAGACTCCCAAAGGCCTCTCACATATTCATAATTTTTATCACGTTATTCACTTGATTCCAGGGAGTGTTCCTAGAAACATCAGGCCTTATAAATATCCCTATGCCCAAAAGAGTGAAATTGAATGTTTGGTTGTGGGAATGCTAGAGGTCAGTATAATTCAACTTAGCCAAAGTTCTTTCTCTACTCTAGCAGTCTTGGTGCACAACATGGATGGATCATGGCATATGTGTCTGAATTATATGGAACTCAACAAGCTCACCATTAAAGATAAATTTCCCATTATTGTCATCGTTGAATTGTTGGATGAATTAAATGGAGAAATTTACTTCACCAAGCTGGATCTTCATTCAGGATATCATCGAATTAGAATGAAGACTAAAGACATTCCAAAAACAACATTCAGAACTCATGACGGTCATTATGAATTTTTGGTCATGCCTTTTGGCCTAACTAATGCACGTTCTAAATTTCAAGTTTTAATGAATTCCATTTTCAAACCCTTCCATATAAAATTTGTGTTAGTATTTTTTGATGATATATTAATCTACAATAAATCTTGGAAAGATCATGTTCAACATGTTGATATGGTGGTCAAACTATTGGAGGAGAAACAATTATATGCAAAAACCCCCAAATTTTTCTTTGGAGTACATGAGATTGAATATTTGGGTCATATTGTATCTCATGATGGTGTTAAGGTAAACTCTAACAAAAGTAAATCCATTAAGGAATGGAAAATCTCCACAACCCTAAAGAAACTTTGAGGATTTCTCGGGTTGACAGGGTATTATCAAGAGTTTGTTAAGATTTATGGGAGAATAGCATCGCTTCTAACAAAATTACTGAATAAATATGCATTTTATTGGACTCCATAAGCAATTAAGGCCTTTGAACATCTTAAAGAGGCAATGTGCCAAACACAAGTCTTAGCTACACCAGAATCCACAAAAACATTTATTGTGGAATGTGATGCCTCGGGAAATGGAATTGGCGTTGTTTTAATCCAACAAAGAAGACTCATTTATTTTGAAAGTCATCCAATCAAGGGGAAGTATTTACACAAACCTATTTATGGGGAGGAAATGTTGGTAATACTACATGCACTAAAGCAATGGAGACCTTACCTAATGGGAAGACACTTCAAGGTAAAAGCAGATCTTGATAGTCTTAAATAATTTTTGGACAAAGAGGCTGCCCAGGCAAGTCTTCCATTCTGTTAGCGCTCAAATCTACCTCGGTGAGACGAGGTAAAACTCCAGGCACCACATCAAGCACGCCGACGCCGTGGCCCCAGCTACGAGGGCGGGGGAGAAACTCTCTCGGTCAATCTCGTGCGCGACAAGCAATGAGATGTGAATGACTTGTGATGAGAGATGATTTTTAAACAAGTAAAAAGAGATAGGAATGTTTGATTTTGATTTTTGGGTTTTCGTTGGAGAAATGGGAAAAACAAATTTTGGGTCCGGGGATAAGGTCAGACCCTTGCAGATTTCGAGTTGGGGCGAGGTAAGTGAATGTCTTGATGCTTTTGATTGGATATACGGACAGATCAGACCGACGAGGAGCTGAAGAGGGCAAAGAAGAAACTTGGATCCTCTTCAAACAGTCGAAAACATATAGAACTAAATGAATTCAAAGGCAGAGCACGGTAAACTATGGATTCAACCTCATCTACTCATTCAATTTAGTTCAGAAGCATATGAAAGTAATGGCATACATTAAACATGAAGAAATTACAGTAAACAGAGAGAAAACACCATCAAGAACAAAACACCACAAGGATCCCAACAAGTGCCGCAAAACCTCTGATCTTTCCTTAGCCAAAATATGAAAAAATATGTACAATGGTGCCAAAAGTCTCCCAAGAGTCCAACCTGTAGAATGTCTCAGAAATTACAATATATAGATCACTGTAACCCCTTCCCCCACCTCTAGGGGTCGAATTTCTCCTTCAGGGATCAGTTTCAACAAATTCTAATCATGGAACTACAATCTAGGCAGCTAACAACTTGCCTCTAAAAGAGTGGGAACTGATCCATTTACATGATTTTTACTTTTTTAAGAGTGAATCTTCTAGAATAGATAAAAATAAGCCAAAGTTACATGCCAACCATCAATTTACATCATAAAAACCCAAAAATTTCATCCACAAGCAAAACTGGTCCAAACTGGCCGAAAATCTGAGCTGGAAGTTGAAAATTCAGCCAAAAATTTAAGTGGGTCGCATGCCTGAAACAAGTGGGTCACATGACTTTCAGCCCGATTTTGAAGGACTTCCCGGCATCCAAATTGAGCTCATGATAGCTCGTTGGAAAGCCCTGGATGTTGGGTATCCAACACAGTGGAATTTTCCAATTTGAAGTTCATTTGACCCTCCAAAACCTCATTCTCCCAGAAGTACTTCCTGCTGGTGCAAAAGGTGGCAGCAAGGTGGTTTTCATGGTGTTTTTGAGCTTTTTGACCATCCAGAATCTGATGAAATGCTTCGGAAATGCCTGAGGATGCATAACTTATCATGAAAAATCCAAAAATGCAAAGATTTCCTTCAGCAAGTGTCCCAAAAAAAAGTGAGCATATGTGCGCGCTACCCGCTTAACTGAAAAACCTGTTTTTAGACCAAAATATTTCAAAATGACAAAAATTTCTCTGAATTTGCTCAAATTCGGAGCGAAGACCCTCCATCATGTATCTTGCCCATCCAACGAAGCCTCGGCCAAAATCCGGAGTGGATCAGGCCTTTTCTGCCGTTTTAGTGCTTCGCTCAACCTCCTCTTCAGAATCTTCATTCTCGCTTTGCAGACATGCATGCGAGCCCAATAATGGCCTTTCATGTGACGAAGCAGGTCTTTGTCTCTGTTGGCCTTCTCAATCAACTTCTCCAAATGAATGTTAACCCGTGTGAGCACAGAATCTCGATCAATTGGTGTCATGTCGTCGGGTCTTTTCCGGGCCAACTGTCGATCCTCACGGATTCAACGCAGCTCATAAAGTGTGTGTTCATCCTCTAGCTGTTTGTTGCGCTGCTCCAGATAGTTTATCACCCACTGAGCCTTCTGCAATTGATCCTTCAGTGTGTCATTCTCGGCCCTTTGCTCCTGGATGATCTCCCTCAGTTTCAAGCTAGGAGAGCTCGCATCAACATCAATGATTGTGAAATCTGTGTCCCGGCCTCCTGATGGGCCCTCATCATGCATGGGCTTCTTGCCCCTGTCCTGGATCTGTACCTGTGCTGAAGAAGAAGGCGAGACCCCTTCCACATCATGTGGAGATAATACTCGCTCTGCTGATGGAGTCGGCAAGACCCCTTCCACCCCGGGTGGAGATAATACTCGCCGTGTAGCTGCAAATAAGGCCCTGTGGCCTCGCTGGTATGTCACATATGATGGAGCACTGATGTGCTCAATCTCAGGAATGTTAGGCTGGTTTGAAGGCTCTCCCGCATCATGAACTACCTCGGGAGGCGGCTGTGGCGCTGTGAAAAAGTCACGGGAAATGAAATCCTCCCAAGTGATGCCCTGCTGTGCCAACTGATGTAACACTATGATCTTGATCAAAGCGTAATGATATATACTCCTATACTGCTGTGCTAGGCTCTTCTTTTGTACAAAAATCACCATCCTCTCTATGTTGCGATATATAAAGTACGGAATGTTCATCATACGTACCCTTGTGAAGTGCATCAACAAACGAACATGGTACGCAAAAAGATGCGCATATCTGCCCTCGCAACTGAAATACTGAATGATGAGTTTCATCAGCGGTGCAAACTCATCCCTCAAGAATCTGAAAGGAAAAACTCTGCCCAAGTGCCTCATATACCTAGGTTTAATGTATGGCTCATAGTGGAATTTCTCTAAATGCTGACGTTTGTTCCATTCCTCTCCTATGTTTGGTATGCCAGTGGCTTGAGCAATAGTCAAGGGTGACAGAATGAAATCAACCCCGGCAAGATTTACATGGTCATCACGTAAATGTAGAACAAACCGACGAGCTAGTTCACGATGAAGCTGGGTTTGTGAAATCATCTCACAAAATCGAAAACATGACAGATACCGAAAACAATCCATTGCTAATGGACATGCCTGCAACTGAGCCAAAGAAGTAGGCTCCTCCCTGCGATGATCACCACCTTTGATACCTCTGTAAAGCCTCCGTTGCACATTACCCTCTGTCGTGGAATCACTGTCCGACTCCTGCTCATACTCTAACTCTGTCTCTGACATGGCTTTGAACAAGATATTTGCAATGTGGATATTGATATAGATGCAGTGAAAACAACGTTTAATGTATGTTCAACACCCAAATATATTGCATATGTACCAAAGCATCATAGGAAACACACAGTGGTAATAGCTCTGTTTAGGTGGATTGGGATAAAAGAACAGTCTCTGTTTTGATTACAAGTGAATTTTGACAAATGAGTACCAAGTGCAAAATGTAGGGTGCAGCCTTTAAAATACTGGATAAAATTTGTCAAAGGGAACAATGAGTATAAGACTGAGTTTGTCAATGGGAAGTGAGACACAATATGACAATGACCACAGTGAAACAAAAAGCCATAACAGTGGTAAAATAATGATGATGACAACAGTGGTAGAATGAGTGTGAGGGCAGTGAGACTTTGACAATATATGCAGAGGTATATATATCAACCATACAAGGTGGGAAAATCTTCACAAAACCATCCATATGTATTTAAAACCCTAAGGAATAAATCTTCCATGAATATAGGGTTTCACCTCTCCATTCAAATAAATTAATTTTCCCACTTCAAGACACCACAACCATATTTAAAATCTACTGAGCAATGATTTAAAACCTGTTTGGAAGCAGCTGGAGTTGATTCGAATCGAAACTGGGCGCAAAACACAATTTTCTGAGTGTTGATTTAAGTGGGTCGCACCCGTTCAATTTTACACTGGCTGAAACGCTCAAGTGGGTCGCACCCCTCAAGTGGGTCTCACCCGCCCAAGTGGGTCTCGCGCCCTCCAAACGCTGTCCAGAACTATGAAACCTTGCCTACGGCCTTCAAAAACTTGACTTCGACCTCTGCCTTTCGGATTTTTGGCAAATGAGTTTGATTGTCATGTTTATATATGAAATAAATATCTCATCAAATCAGATTGCTTTTTCAAATTTATTTGACAACCCACTTTCATAATGTTTCTGCACTTTGTCATTTGGTCTCTTATTACAATGTTTCTCTTTGGCTTTTCTGAGTTTTTGGACTGATAACTTTGTTGTCTTTTGCAGGGATACGACACTTTAGCTTAGGAAAAGATCAGAGGCTTGCAGTGAAGCTTCTCATGGTCAAATGAATATAATTATTACAAAAATGGAATTAAACAATTTCTAGTTCCAAAACAGAGTTTTGGACTAGAAATGTTTTCAAATACTTATGATAATAAAAATATGAAATCAAAACTTGCGAAACCAACCTCATGGCCTGCGGGCTTTATGACATATATGCAAAGACTCGAAAACCCTAGACTCTAGGACTAACAACTCTTTTTAACGAAACTGACATTTAATGACCATGAATGAAATGACGATGAACTTCAGTAATTTTTGAGACATTTTTAAATAGCCCTGCAAGTACAAGCATGAGGAAACAAAGGACAACCAGACCCCCTCGTCAGTCAGTGGCATGCTCCTAGCGAAATGCAACGAAGTGGAACAAGCGAGACATCTAAGAATGAATATGCAAAAGCGAAACGATCTCTGACGGAGGGCTGTAAGGACCGACTCTAACATTGGCTCCAATGGGGATGGTGGCTCCATGGAGATGCCAAGAACGGCAGATCTCTGGGGGAGTCAGACAGTGCCTTCATCCATTGGGCGATGGAGTCATTATTTCAACTGATAAAACAAAAACTTTGGAAATATTTATTGACTGCAGATTTGACTAAAGACTGACTGAAATTTGACCAAAACTGACATGACTTTAAAATTGAAAGACTGATAAAACTGACTTGACAATTTCAAACCAACCAACCTCCATCTCCAGAATTATAGCCTTCGCTCCGGGCCCCAGACTGAAAATGAGAGATCAGTACACACTTGCCATGAAACAAAAGTAAAACGATATGTACAATGATGATGAAATGAGCAGAAGATACTCAGAAGTGATATCGTTTCAACAACCGACCATTGATCGGTCCTCCAAGACAATCATCTCCATTCATTTCTTTGAGAAGAAAATCATTTTGACCCCGATATGCTGCGATTTTAAAAGGACCCTTCCATAGATTTCCAAATTTGCCATGCTTTCCCTTATCTTCATTCTGAGCATCCCATTTCAACACTACCTCATCCAACTGAAACTTATCCGCTTTTGCCTTTCTATCGTAGATATTCTTTATGCGCTCCTGCAACTTGAAAGTATTTTGAAATACCTCTTCCCGTGTCTGCTGTAAATGAATCATCTGATTAATTCTCCGCTGCATGGGATCTTCCTCACTACCAGCTTCCTGAAGCAATTTGACCACCGGGACAACAAGTGAAGTAGGAAAAACCGTGTCTGTTCCGTACACCAGCTCGAAAGGAGACATGCCAATAGACTTTTTCTGACTTACCCTATCAGCCCACAGTGCATTCACTAACTTCTTGTGCCAGCCCTTTTTGTTGATTTCCAGCAATTTCTTAATAATATTCACCAAGGATTTATTTGAAGATTCCGCCAGGCCATTCCCTTGTGGATGGTAGGCAGTCGAATGTCCCAAACTGATATTGTACTTATAGCAAAATTCAACCATCCTTTTAGACTTGAAGGCTGCTACGTTATCTGTGATTATTTTACTAGGACACCCAAAACGTGACAGAATATTGTTTTCAAGAAAAGAGATAATTACCGCATCCGTGGCCTGTCGAGTGGGAATCGCCTCGATCCATTTTGTGAAGTAGTCCGTAGCTGTCAATATCCATCTATGCTGTCCGGAAGATGCTAGGTGGATTTCCCCGATAAAATCCAATCCCCACTGCTAGAATGGTGCACTAACTTCAATTGGTTTGAGAGGCAAAGGCTGTTGTTTCTGCTTCCCTTCGAAAATTTGACACTCATGACAATTATTAATAGCCTTAAATACATCAGAAAACAAAGAAGGCCAATAATAACCTGCCCTTAGAATCTTATTCGATGTGGTCTTCCAAAACAAATGGCCTCCGCAGTCACCTTTGTGAAAGTCCTCCAGAACTCTTTGAGCTTCCTCCTCTACCAAACAATTCAACAACACTCCCCCAGGGTCTTTCCAATACAATGCAGAACTCAATATACAAAATTTTGTAGCTCTCAACTTCAATGTTCTACTCTTATTTCTAGGCATCCGGGGAGGTGGAGACAAATTCTGAAGCACGTATAAAATGTCAGCATACCAAGGGGAAGAAACAAAAATATCAGATACGTGAACTGACGTACTTTCCTCATCTTCATCGGACATGGCAGCGATCAAATTTATATCTAGAGCATGCAGATTTGTTTCAGCCATGAGCTTGGCGAGTCCTTGTCCTTTGATCAGCTTGGTTGGTTTAATCTCCACATCGTATTCTAACAACGCAGCGATCCACTTACCCCTTCTTCCCTCTGGATCTGCCTGTACTAAAACATCTTTAACTGCTGCGTTAGGAACGTATGTTATAATGTGGGAATGCAGTATATACACACGGAAATCTTTCAAGGCCTTTACAAGCGCCAGCGCTTGTTTCTCAATAATATTATACTTCAATGCTCCATCCCTTATGATCCGACTGAAAAAATCAATGGGCTTCTCAACTCCATCCCTTTTTTGCATCAAAACAGCTGCCAATGTGTGCTCAGAAGCAAAAGAAAATAAAATGAAGTCTTGTGTGTAATCTGGGCTGATTAAAATAGGGGCTGAGGAAAGAGCTATCTTTACCAAATTGAATGACTTTACCGCATCTTCTGTCCACCTTACCTGACTGTCCTTTTTCAGCATGTTCGTGATTTCTCTAAGGTGTTCTGCAAGATTTGGAATGAAACGACGCAGAAAATTCATTTTACCATTAAATGATTGTATTTCTTTCTTGTTCCGGGGCTGTTCAATCTGTTGTATGGCTTCAACACGTGCAGGATCAACTCGAATGCCATCTTTCGATATGATGTGGCCAAGGAGCTTTCCTTCATCCATGGCAAAAAGGCTCTTTTTCGGATTCAGCGAAATGCCATATTTTCTGCACTTCTGGAAAACAATTTTCAAATGATATAAATGTTCCTCATCAGAATTTGAAAACACAGTTAAATCATCAAGGTAAACAACCAAAAATACGTCTTTTTCGTTGGCAAAAGCCATGTCCATTGCACGCTGAAAGGTGGCGCCTGCATTCTTCAAACCAAACGGCATTTTTGCATAATGAAACGTTCCCCAGGGAGTGGTGAACGCAGTCTTATCACGATCATCTTCATGTACTAAAATCTGATTATAACCTGAGTATCCATCGAGTAGTGACATCCTTGATGCTCCAACTACTCGTTGCAATATATGGTCCATTTTTGGCAGCAGATAATTGTCTTTTAATGATACCTTATTCAAATTTCTGAAATCGATACATAAACGGATCTCACCTGTTTTCTTTCTCACGGGCACCAAATTTGATATCCAATCTGAAAATCGGATAGGCACAATGATTCTTGACTTATACAACCTATTTACCTCTTTTTCGATCGATGGTAGCAGCTTTGGATTGGTTCTCCTCAAACTTTGACGAAAAGGCTTCTGATTTGGTTTGATAGGGATAGTATGCTGAATGATGTTAGTATCATATGTTTTTAGATCTGAATAATCCCACGCAAACGCATCAGAAAATGAAGACAACAATTTCACATATTCTGCCTTTACCTTTGGTGACAATGACTTTGATAATTTTACCATCTTGGGATTCTCAGCTGTCCCAATATTTACCTCCTCAACACCTTTTTCTGTTGGCCTCAATGTCGGTTTGCGGGCTACATCGTCTTGATCAAACAGCTCTTCCAAAGGAATCAATCCCTTAGGAATGATGTTGTCCTTAAGTTGCAGCACTTCCATTTGGTTTATTTGTATGTCATCACTACCATCATCATGTTTTGTATCTATGGAGGTGTCTTTAAACTTACCCTTATTCTGCAGAAAATCACTAATCTCCTCATCATCCTGAAAGACTTGCCAACATCGCTGATTGTCTGGAACGGTAGGGCGGTGTTTCACATGAATCTCAAATTTGTTGCTGGAATTCATCGGAATTTTAAGATTGCTTGCTGCCTTAGCAAGTCCATCAGCAACACCATTTTGTATGCGGGGTACACATGTCAAAGTATGATCAGAAAATAATTTCAGAATGTCTAAAACTGCATTACGGTAAGCCCTCATGCAAGGATGCTTGGCCTGAAACTCACCTTTAACTTGCTTTATCACCAATTCTGAATCACCATATACTGCAATCCTTTTCGCTTTCATCTTCTTAAGAATCTTAAGGCCAGCAATAAGAGCCTCGTATTCCACTTCATTATTAGAACAGTCAAATGCCAGCTTGTAGGAACACACTCTCACGTTGCTCGGAACCTTATCCGGAGCGGAAAACGGACTACGAATCCACACACCAATCCCAGCACCATCGCTGCCTACTGCGCCATCAAAATCCATGGTCCAAAGACCATCTTCATCGTCCTCTAAATGCTGAAATTGTGTCGGCTCTGTTTTTTCTGTTTGCTGCCCATTGTCTTTAGCTGATTGCTCCACAATAGCTTGTTTTTCTCTTTTTTCTTTTTGCAAAACTTCTCTAAAATTCTCAGTGATTTCTGGTATATCTTCTGCCTGAACTAATTGACTTTCTATATCATTAAAACTATCAGCAAGCAACACAAATGACTCTAAGTCGGTATGTACATAATTTACAGGATGATTGATTGGCTTCTCTTTGCTAGTTATCATGTATTTCATCTTTTTCTCTCGGTATAACTTTCTCATTTGACCGAAGACTGGAATTGTAGCATAAGAGAAATCTAACTGAAGTGTACCTTTCAACTTTTCCCCCCAAGATCTCGAAAGGAGCATACCAAATCGCGGAGGAATGTCGGCCACCACCACGTCCATTAAAACATTCTTTGCTGGAATTTGATCTAAGCTTACAACCAAATCTTTGATGAGTCCTATACACCTCACACGGCTGGAATCAAATGAATACAAATCATGATATTTTCTTGTAATGTCTAGTCCCAACTTTTCCATGATTGCCTTTGGCATCAAATTGTGCGAAGCACCCGAATCGAACATGGCATTGTGAAATACATATTCATGCAACCTCAAACTAATATAAAAGGGAGGAACATCACTGTCAGGGGACTCACCATCTAATGCAGGCCCGAAAATCAATTCTGGCTGATCATCCTCAACATTTACCATATCGAACATTGGATCAAAGTTCAGAATTTTGGAGACTTGACCGCGGTAGCTGCTGTTCTTCATGATTTCTGTCAAAGGAATAGATATTTTTAATTTGGAAATTTCATTTTCCAAACTAAATGCTGAAACTTTCTCAACCTCTTTGACCGGAACTTCCTTCTTTTCAGCCTTGTCTTTCACTATGTTTGGCTGATTTACCTTTTCTGCTGATGATACTTTACTAGCTGCGGGATCAATTGTCTCTTTTCCTTTCTTCTGTGGTATCGGTGAATCCGTCTTTGGTGCTGAAGCTTCTTTTCGTTTCTGAATTGGATTTATGGGCACATCTCGGTTTCTCAATGAGTATTTCTTTTGTTGGGCAGACAAAGCATTCAAATATCCTCTTTGGTATTCATCTGATTCTTCCTCTAAATCTACATCATTTGCTAGAATGAAATCTTCATCTTTCTGAACAACTGAACTTTCTCCGTATTCTTCATCCTCAGTGATATAAATAGGCAGATCGTCGGGAGTAAAGAAATGATTTTGCTCACCTGCTACATCATCATCATCGTCTGAATCTTGACTCACAAAATTCTGCAAAAGAGGTGTCTTGATCTGCTGTTGGGCTGCTGGCTCTGGTGGTCTTTGTTCACGCTGCTTTATTCTGAACTGTGGCTGCTGCTGGCCACGGTAATTTGGATTTCGAATCTGCGTTTCTGATTTGTCAAGGTTCATCCTTTTGAGCATTTTATCCATCTCACGAATCAAGTGCTATTCAGATGTAGATGTGGAAGGCTCTTCCTTTATTGTCACCCTTTTCTCTGCTTTCAACCGTGCTCTCTTATCGTTCAGATTTGCCTCAACACTAACGGCAACCTTCTGCATATCTTCTAGGGTAGGCGGATCTCGATCACGAAGGGAATAAGCCATCTCCGGATCAAAACCATCCAGGAATTTAAGAAGAGCTGACTTTTTAGATGGCCTTAAATCATCTGGGATCGCATTGTACACTGTATTGAATCTAATGATATAATCCTGAACGGACTCACCGGGATTACGCTTGATGTTTGTATACTCTGAAGTGATCTGCAGCGGATCCTTTTTCATTTCCCATCGATATAAGAACTGTGTCTGAAGGTCTTGTAATGTATTGATACTTCTGGCCGGTAATGCTCTGAACCATTTGCGAACTTCTCCTCCAAATGTCTGGGCAAACAATCTCATTGAAACATTTTCTGCATCAATTTCATGCAGATCCAAGAAGTCTGTCATTCGAACAATATGCTGCTGAGCTGATATACTTTGTGGGGTGCCATCAAATATAGGAATTTTGCTCTGATAGTCAGGAGGCATAGCATCTAAATTGGCCGGCAAAACAAGAGGTGCAAATCTGGCTGCCATGACTCTTGGCGGATTGATGATAATCTGCTGTCTAGGAGAAACAGGAGGGCTAGGAGCAGTAGGTGTGCGAGGTGTATGCGGTGGAGATGGAGGAGAAATTACAGTGGATTGCTGATCAGAAAACTCAGGCTGAACAGGAATGGTAGGGATAAAAGGAGGTTCAGTGGGAATGCGTGAACTAGATGCAAATTCAGATGGTTCAAAAGTGTTGGTAGCCACAACGGAATTTTGCAACTGTCTATCCAAGTGATATGAAACAAATCTATATTGCAAATCTTCAGCAAACAATGGATCCGGAACTAATCTTGATAATTCAGTTTCAGAAAAATTTACGAATAAGGATGTTTCAAATCGTGCATCAAAAGGAATTTCATCAACATATATAATTTTCACAAGACAGGATGCAGATCTAGTAAGCAATCTGGAACTTGCAAAACTCACTTGAATTTCTCTTTCAGAACTTTCTTGACTTCCTTGTCTTCTAAGGATCCTAGGAATCAGATTTGGATTTTCAAATATTGTTGGTGGATCAGGGTCAGGATTCGACCTAGTATTCCTTCTTGAAGCCAGTGTATTGATCTTCTCGGGATAAATTTCAAGGAACACAATCAATTATCTTCAGCCGTTCGACTTCTAGACTCAATCATCCAAAGGGTCTAGAACGAATAAGTATACTGGGGTGATTTGCAAATCAAGTGCTGCACTCACAAGCTTATCGGAGATCGATTGAAGCAGCGTTTATCTACTACCGCTTATGCATAGAAAAAGCGTTTCGAAAGCTACCTGGCGTGACTTCAGACTCCGTCTAAGACTCATGAAGCGAACACATCAACAAGCAAACCATTGAGATTGATGATTTCCCCAGTATTTTCGCCACTATGTTAGCGCTCAAATCTACCTTAGGCTGAATTAAGGTAAAACTCAAGGCTACATCAAACCAAGCTCAGCCTCGTAGCTAGCCCTACGAGGACAGGAGAGGGCTCTCTCCGAGTCTATCTCAGCAAATGATCTTCAAAGGGGCTGCGATGACTCAAAATTGATACTGATTTTAGGCTAGTAAAGAGATAGGTAAGTTTGATTTTTATTTTTTGGGCTTTCGCTGGAGAAATGGGAAAACAAATTTTGGGTCCGGGGATAAGGTCAGACCTTTGCATATTTCAAGTTGGGGCGAGGTAGGTGATTGTCTTTATGCTTTTAATTGGATATACGGACAGATTAGACCGACGAGGAGCTGAAGAGGGCAAAGAAGAACTTGGATCCTCTTCAAACAGTCGAAAACATGTAGAACTAAATGAATTCAAAGGCAGAGCACGGTAAACGATGGATTCAACCTCATCTACTCATTCAATTTAGTTCAGAACCATATGAAAGGAATGACATACATTAAACATGAATAACTTACAGTAAACAGAGAGAAAAAACCATCAAGAACAAAACACCACAAGGATCCCAACAAGTGCCGCAAAACCTCTGATCTTTCCTTAGCCAAAATATGAAAAAATATGTACAATGGTGCCAAAAGTCTCCCAAGAGTCCAACCTGTAGAATGTCTCAGAAATTACAATATATAGATCACTCTAACCCCTTACCACACCTCTAGGAGTCGAATTCCTCCTTCAGGGATCAGTTTCAACAAATTCTAATCATGGAACTACAATCTAGGCAGCTAACAACTTGCCTCTAAAAGAGTGGGAACTGATCCATTTACATGATTTTTACTTTTTTGAGAGTGAATCTTATAGAATACATAAAAATAAGCCAAAGTTACATACCAAACATAAATTTACATCATGAAAACCCAAAAATTTCATCCACAAGCAAAACTGGTCCAAACTGGCCGAAAATCTGAGCTGGAAGTTGAAAATTCAGCCAAAAATTTAAGTGGGTCGCATGCCTGAGCCAAGTGGGTCGCATGTCTTTCAGCCTGATTTTGAAGTACTTCCAGGCATCCAAATTGAGCTCATGATAGCTCGTTGGAAATCCCTGGATGTTGGCTATCCAACCCAAGTGGAATTTCCCAATTTGGAGCTCATTTGACCCCCCAAAACGTCTTTCTCCCAGAATTACTTCCTGCTGGTGCAAAAGGTGGCAGCAAGGTGGTTTTTATGGTGTTTTTTAGCCTTTTGACCATCCAGAATCTGATGAAATGCTTCAGAAATGCCTGAGGATGCATAAATTATCATGAAAAATCCAAAAATGCAAATATTTCCTTCAGCAAGTGTCCCAAAAAAAAGTGAGCATATGAGTGCGAGACCCACTTAACTGAAAAACCTGTTTTTAGACCAAAAAAATTTCAAAATGACAAAATTTTCTCCGAATTTGCTCAAATTCGGAGTGAAGATCCTCCATCATGTATCTTGCCCAGCCAACGAAGCATCGGCCAAAATCCGGAGTGGATCAGGCCTTTTCCGCCGTTTTAGTGCTTCACTCAACCTCCTCTTCAGAATCTTCATTCTCGCTTTGCAGACATGCATGCGAGCCCAATAATGGCCTTTCATGTGACGAAGCAGGTCTTTGTCTCTGTTGGCATTCTCAATCAACTTCTCCAAATGAATGTTAACCCGTGTGAGCATAGAATCTCGATCAATTGGTGTCATGTCGCCGGGTCTCTTCCGGGCCAATTGTCGATCTTCACGGATTCGCCGCAGCTCATAAAGTTCATGCTCATCCTCAAGTTGTTTGTTGCGCTGCTCCAGATAGTTTATCACCCACTGAGCCTTTTGCAATTTATCTTTCAGCGTGTCATTCTTGGCCCTTTTCTCCTGGATGATTTCCCTCAATTTCGAGCTAGGAGAGCTCGCATCAACATCAATGATTGTGAAATCTGTGTCCCGGCCTCCTGATGGGCCCTCATCATGCATGGGCTTCTTGCCCCTGTCCTGGATCTGTACCTGTGCTGAAGAAGAAGGCGAGACCCCTTCCACCCTGAGTGGAGATAATACTCGCTCTGCTGATGAAGTCGGCAAGACCCCTTCCACCTCACGTGGAGATAATACTCGCCGTGTAGCTGCAAATAAGGCCCTGTGGCCTCGCTGATATGTCAGAACCAATGGAGCGCTGATGTGCTCAACCTCAGGAATGTCCGGCTGGTGTGAAGGCTCTCCTGCATCATGAACTACCCTGGGAGGTGACTGTGACGCTGTGAAAAAGTCACGGGAGATGAAATCCTCCCAATTGATGCCCTGCTGTGCCAACTGATGTAACACTATGATCTTGATCAAAGCGTAATGATATATGCTCCTATGTTGTTGTGCTGGGCTCTTCTTTTGTACAAAAATCACCATCCTCTCTATGTTGTGATATATGAAGTACGGAATGTTCATCATACGTACCCTTGTGAAGTGCATCAACAAACGAACATGGTACGCAAAGAGACGCAAGTATCTGCCCTCGCAACTGAAATACTGAATGATGAGTTTCATCAGCGGTGCAAACTCATCCCTCAAGAATTTGAAAGGAAAAACTCTACCCAAATGCCTCATATACCCAGGTTTAATGTATGGCTCATAGTGGAATTTCTCTAAATGCTGACGTTTGTTCCATTCCTCTCCTATGTTTGGTATGCCAGTGGCTTGAGCAATAGTCAAGGGTGACAGAATGAAATCAACCCCGGCAAGATTTACATGGTCATCACGTAAATGTAGAACAAACCGACGAGCTAGTTCACGATGAAGCTGGGTTTGTGAAATCATCTCACAAAATCGAAAACATGACAGATACCGAAAACAATCCATTGCTAATGGACATGCCTGCAACTGAGCCAAAGAAGTAGGCTCCTCCCTGCGATGATCACCACCTTTGATACCTCTGTAAAGCCTCCGTTGCACATTACCCTCTGTCGTGGAATCACTGTCCGACTCCTGCTCATACTCTAACTCTGTCTCTGACATGGCTTTGAACAAGATATTTGCAATGTGGATATTGATATAGATGCAGTGAAAACAACGTTTAATGTATGTTCAACACCCAAATATATTGCATATGTACCAAAGCATCATAGGAAACACACAGTGGTAATAGCTCTGTTTAGGTGGATTGGGATAAAAGAACAGTCTCTGTTTTGATTACAAGTGAATTTTGACAAATGAGTACCAAGTGCAAAATGTAGGGTGCAGCCTTTAAAATACTGGATAAAATTTGTCAAAGGGAACAATGAGTATAAGACTGAGTTTGTCAATGGGAAGTGAGACACAATATGACAATGACCACAGTGAAACAAAAAGCCATAACAGTGGTAAAATAATGATGATGACAACAGTGGTAGAATGAGTGTGAGGGCAGTGAGACTTTGACAATATATGCAGAGGTATATATATCAACCATACAAGGTGGAAAAATCTTCACAAAACCATCCATATGCATTTAAAACCCTAAGGAATAAATCTGCCATGAATATAGGGTTTCACCTCTCCATTCAAATAAATCATTTTTCCCACTTCAAGACATCACAACCATATTTAAAATCTACTGAGCAATGATTTAAAACCTGTTTGGAAGCAGCTGGAGTCGATTCAACACGAAACTGGGCGCAAACATGAATTTTCTGAGTGCTGAGTTTAAGTGGGTCGCATGCGCTCAAGTGGGTCGCACCCCTCAAGTGGGTCGCATGCGCTCAAGTGGGTCGCACCCCTCAAGTGGGTCGCATACGTTCAAATTTACACTGGCTGAAACGCCCAAGTGGGTCGCACCCCTCAAGTGGGTCTCACCCGCCCAAGTGGGTCTCGCGCCCTCCAAACCCTGTCCAGAACTCTGCTAAGCACGATTTCGGCCTCCAAAACACGATTTCGACTCCTGCCTTGGCGAACTTCTTGCAAATGATTATGTTTGTCATGTTCATATATGAAATAAATATCTCATCAAATCAGATTGCTTTTCAACTGAGTTAGATAACCCACTCTTATAATGTTTCTGCATTTTTACATTTGACTATTTAATACAATATTTCTCTTTGGCTTTTCTGAGTTTTTGGACTGATAAATTTGCTGTCTTTTGCAGGGATGTGGCTCTTTAGTTTAGGAAAAGATCAGAGGCTTGCAGTGAAGCTTCTCATGGTGAAATGGATATAATTATTACAAAAATGGAATTAAACAATTTCTAGTTCCAAAACAGAGTTTTGGAATAGAAATGTTTTCAAATGCTTATGATAATAAAAATATGAAATCAAAACTTGCGAAACCAACCTCATGGCCTGCGGGCTTTATGACACATATGCAAAAGACGCGAAAACCCTAGACTCTAGGACTAAAGACCCTTTTTAACGAAACTGACATTTAATGACCATGAATGAAATGATGATGAACTTCAGTAATTTTTGAAAAAATTTTAAATAGCCCTGCAGGTGCAAGCATGAGGAAACAAAGGACAACCAGACCCCCTCGTCAGTCAGTGGCATGCTCCTAGCGAAATGCAACGAAGTGGAACAAGCGAGACATCTAAGAATGAATATGCAAAAGCGAAACGATCTCTGACGGAGGGCTGTAAAGACCGACTCTAACATTGGCTCCAATGGGGATGGTGGCCTCATGGAGATGCCAAGAACGGCAGATCTCTGGGGGAGTCAGATAGTGCCTTCATCCATTGGGCGATGGAGTCATTATTTCAACTGATAAAACAAAAACTTTGGACATATTTATTGACTGCAGATTTGACTAAAGACTGACTGAAATTTGACCAAAACTGACATGACTTTAAAACTGAAAGACTGATAAAACTGACTTGATAATTTCAAACCAACCAATCTCCATCTCCAGAATTATAGCCTTCGCTCCGGGCCCCAGACTAAAGATGAGAGATCAGTACACACTTGCAATGAAACAGAAGTAAAACGATATGTACAATGATGATGAAATCAGCAGGAGATACTCAGAAGTGATATCGTTTCAGCAACCGACCATTGATCGGTCCTCCAGGACAATCATCTCCATTCATTTCTTTGAGAAGAAAGGCATTTTGACCCCGATACGCTGCGATCTTAAAAGGACCCTTCCATAGATTTTCAAATTTGCCGTGCTTTCCCTTATCTTCATTCCGAGCATCCCATTTCAAAACTACCTCATCCAACTGAAACTTATCTGCTTTTGCCTTTCTATCGTAGATCTTCTTTATGCGCTCCTGCAACTTGAAAGTATTTTGAAATACCTCTTCCCGTGTCTGCTGTAAATGAATCATCTGATTAATTCTCCGCTGCATGGGATCTTCCTCACTACCAGCTTCCTGAAGCAATTTGACCACCGGGACAACAAGTGAAGTAGGAAAAACCGTGTCTGTTCCGTACACCAGCTCGAAAGGAGACATGCCAATAGACTTTTTCTGACTTACCCTATCAGCCCACAGTGCATTCACTAACTTCTTGTGCCAGCCCTTTTTGTTGATTTCCAGCAATTTCTTAATAATATTCACCAAGGATTTATTTGAAGATTCCGCCAAGCCATTTCCTTGCGGATGGTAGGCGGTCGAATGCCCCAAAGTGATATTGTACTTATAGCAAAATTCAACCATCCTTTTAGACTTGAAGGTCGCTGCATTATCTGTGATTATTTTACTAGGACACCCAAAACGTGACAGAATATTGTTTTCAAGAAAAGAGATAATTACCGCATCCGTGGCCTGTCGAGTGGGAATTGCTTCGATCCACTTTGTGAAGTACTCCGTAGCTGTCAAGATCCATCTATGTTGTCCGGAAGATGCTGGGTGGATTTCCCCAATAAAATCCAATCCCCACTGCTGGAATGGTGCACTAACTTCAATTGGTTTTAGAGGCAAAGGCTGTAGTTTCTGCTTCCCTTCGAAAATTTGACACTCATGACAATTTTTAACAGCCTTAAACACATCAGAAAACAAAGAAGGCAAATAATACCCTGCCCTTAGAATCCTATTCGCTGTGGTCTTCCAAAACAAATGACCTCCACAGTCACCTTTGTGAAAATCCTCCAAAACTTTTTGAGCTTCCTCCTCTACCAAACAATTCAACAACATACCTCCAGGGTCTTTCCAATATAATGCAGAATTCAGAATGCAGAATTTAGCAGCTCTTAACTTCAATGTTCTACTCTTATTTCTAGGCATCCCGGGAGGTGGAGACAAATTCTGAAGCACGTATAAAATGTCAGCATACCAAGGGGAAGAAACAAAAATATCAGATACCTGAACTGACGTACTTTCCTCATCTTCATCGGACATGGCAGCAATCAAAATTATATCTAGAGCATGCAGATTTGTTTCAGCCATGAGCTTGGCGAGTCCTTGTCCTTTGATCAGCTTGGTTGGTTTAATCTCCACATCGTATTCTAACAACGCAGCGATCCACTTACCCCTTCTTCCCTCTGGATCTGCCTGTACCAAAACATCTTTAACTGTTGCGTTAGGAACGTATGCTATAATGTGGGAATGCAGTATATACACACAGAAATCTTTCAAGGCCTTTACAAGCGCCAGCGCTTGTTTCTCAATAATATTATACTTCAATGCTCCATCCCTTATGATCCGACTGAAAAAAGCAATGGGCTTCTCAACTCCATCCCTTTTTTGCATCAAAACAGCTGCCAATGTGTGCTCAGAAGCAAAAGAAAATAAAATGAAGTCCTGTGTGTAATCCGGGCTGATTAAAATAGGAGCTGAGGAAAGAGCTATCTTTACCAAATTGAATGATTTCACCGCCTCTTCTGTCCACTTTACCTGACTGTCCTTTTTCAGCATGTTTGTGATTTCTCTAAGGTGCTCTGCAAGATTTGGAATGAAACGACGCAGAAAATTCATTTTACCATTAAATGACTGTATTTCTTTCTTGTTCCGGGGCTGTTCAATCTGCTGTATGGCTTCAACACGTGCAGGGTCAATTCGAATGCCGTCTTTCGATATGATGTGGCCAAGGAGTTTGCCTTCATCAATGGCAAAAAGACTCTTTTTCGGATTCAGCGAAATGCCGTATTTTCTGCACTTCTGGAAAACAACTTTCAAATGATATAAATGTTCCTCATCAGAATTTGAAAACACAGTTAAATCATCAAGGTAAACAACCAAAAATATATCTTTCTCGTTGGAAAAAGCCATGTCCATTGCACGCTGAAAGGTGGCGCCTGCATTCTTCAAACCAAACGGCATTTTTGCATAATGAAATGTTCCCCATGGAGTGGTGAACGCAGTCTTGTCACGATCATCTTCATGCACTAAAATTTGATTGTATCCTGAATAGCCATCGAGTAGTGACATCCTTGATGCTCCAACTACTCGCTACAATATATGGTCCATTTTTGGCAGCGGATAATTGTCTTTTAATGATACCTTATTCAAATTTCTGAAATCGATACATAAACGGATCTCACCTGTTTTCTTTCTCATGGGCACCAAATTTGATATCCAATCTGAAAATCGGATAGGCACAATGATTCCTGACTTATACAACCTGTTTACCTCTTTTTCAATCGATGGTAGCAGCTTTGGATTGATTCTCCTCAACTTTTGACGGAAAGGCTTCTGATTTGGTTTAATGGGGATAGTATGCTGAATGATGTTAGTATCATATGTTTTTAGATCTGAGTAATCCCACTCAAAAGCATCAGAAAATGAAGACAACAATTTCACATACTCTGCCTTTACCTTTGGTGACAATGACTTTGATAACTTAACCATCTTGGGATTCTCAGCTGTCCCAATATTTACCTCTTCAACACCTTTCTCAGTCGGCCTCAATGTCGGTTTGCGGGCCACATCGTCTTGATCAAACAATTCTTCCAACGGAATAAATCCCTTAGGAATGATGTTATCCTTAAGTTGCAGCACTTCCATTTGGTTTATTTGTATGTCATCACTACCATCATCATGTTCTGTATCTATGGAGGTGTCTTTAAACTTACCCTTATTCTGCAGAAAATCACTAATCTCCTCATCATCCTGAAAGACTTGCCAACATCGCTGATTGTCTGGAACGGTAGGGCGGTGTTTCACATGAATCTCAAATTTGTTGCTGGAATTCATCGGAATTTTAAGATTGCTTGCTGCCTTAGCAAGTCCATCAGCAACACCATTTTGTATGCGGGGTACACATGTCAAAGTATGATCAGAAAATAACTTCAGAATGTCTAAAACTGCATTACGGTAAGCCCTCATGCGAGGATGCTTAGCCTGAAACTCACCTTTAACTTGCTTTATCACCAATTCTGAATCACCATATACTGCAATCCTTTTCGCTTTCAGCTTCTTAAGAATCTTAAGGCCAACAATAAGAGCCTCGTATTCCGCTTCATTATTAGAACAATCAAATGCAAGCTTGTAGGAACACACTCTCACATTGCTCGGAACTCTATCAGGAGCGGAAAATGGACTACGAATCCACACACCAATCCCAGCACCATCGCTGCCCACTGCGCCATCAAAATCCATGGTCCAAAGACCATCTTCATCATCCTCTAAATGCTGAAACTGTACCGGCTCTGTTTTTCCTGTTTGCTGCCCATTGTCTTCAGCTGATTGCTCCACAATAGCTTGTTTTTCTCTTCTTTCTTTTTGCAAAACTTCTCTAAAATTCTCAGTGATTTCTGGTATATCTTCTGCCTGAACTAATTGACTTTCTATATCATTAAAACTATCAGCAAGCAACACAAATGACTCTAAGTCGGTATGTACATAATTTACAAGATGATTGATTGGCTTCTCTTTGCTAGTTATCATGTATTTCATCTTCTGCTCTCGGTATAACTTTCTCATCTGACCGAAGACTGGAATTGTAGCATAAGAGAAATCTAACTGAAGTGTACCTTTCAACTTTGCCCCCCAAGATCTCGAAAGGAGCATACCAAATCGCGGAGGAATGTCGGCCACCACCACGTCCATTAAAACATTCTTTGCTGGAATTTGATCTAAGCTTACAACCAAATCTTTGATGAGTCATATACACCTCACACGGCTGGAATCAAATGAATACAAATCATGATATTTTCTTGTAATGTCTAGTCCCAACTTTTCCATGATTGCCTTTGGCATCAAATTGTGCGAAGCACCCGAATCGAACATAGCATTGTGCAAAACATATTCATGCAACCTCAAACTGATATAAAAGGGGGGAACATCACTGTCAGGTGACTCACCATCTAATGCAGGCCCGAAAAATCAGTTCTGGATGATCATCCTCAACATTAACTGTATCGAACATGGGATCAAAGTTCAGAATTTTGGAGACTTGCCCGCGATAGCTACTGTTCTTCATGATTTCTGTCAAAGGAATAGATATTTTTAATTTGGAAATCTCATTTTCCAAACTAAATGCTGAAACTTTCTCAACTTCTTTGACCAGAACTTCCTTCTTTTCAGCCTTGTCTTTCACTATGTTTGACTGATTTACCTTTTCTGCTGATGATACTTTACTAGTTGCGGGATCAATTGTCTCTTTTCCTTTCTTCTGTGGTATCGGTGAATCCGTCTTTGGTGCTGAAGCTTCTTTTCGTTTCTGAATTGGATTTATGGGCACATCTCGGTTTCTCAATGAGTATTGCTTTTGTTGGGCAGAAAAAGCATTCAAATATCCTCTTTGGTATTCATCTTATTCTTCCTCTAAATCTGCATCATTTGCTAGAATGAAATCTTCATCTTTCTGAACAACTGAACTTTCTCCATATTCTTCATCCTCAGTGATATAAATAGGCAGATCGTCGGGAGTAAAGAAATGATTTTTCTCACCTGCTACATCATCATCATCGTCTGAATCTTGACTCACAAAATTCTGCAAAAGAGGTGTCTTGATCTACTGTTGGGCTGCTGGCTCTGGTGGTCTTTGTTCACGCTGCTTTATTCTGAACTGTGGCTGCTGCTGGCCACGGTAATTTGGATTTCGAATCTGCGTTTCTGATTTTTCAAGGTTCATCCTTTTGAGCATTTTTTCCATCTCACGAATCAAGTGTTGTTCAGATGTAGATGTGGAAGGCTCTTCCTTTATTGTCACCCGTTTCTCTGCTTTCAACCGTGCTCTCTTATCGTTCAGATTTGCCTCAACACTAACGGCAACCTTCTGCATATCTTCTAGGGTAGGCGGATCTCGATCACGAAGGGAATAAGCCATCTCCGGATCAAAACCATCCGGGAATTTAAGAAGAGCTGACTTTTTAGACGGCCTTAAATCATCTGGGATCGCATTGTACATTGTATTGAATCTAATGATATAATCCTGAACGGACTCACCAGGATTACGCTTGATGTTTGTATACTCTGAAGTGATCTGCAGCGGATCCTTTTTCATTTCCCATCGATATAAGAACTGTGTCTGAAGGTCCTGCAATGTATTGATACTTCTGGCCGGTAATGCTCTGAACCATTTGCGAACTTCTCCTCCAAATGTCTGGGCAAACAATCTCATTGAAACATTTTCTGCATCAATTTCATGCAGATCCAAGAAGTCTGTCATTCGAACAATATGCTGCTGAGCTGATATACTTTGTGGGGTGCCATCAAATATAGGAATTTTGCTCTGATAATCAGCAGGCATAGCATCTAAATTGGCCGGCAAAACAAGAGGTGCAAATCTGGCTGCCATGACTATTGGCTGATTGATGATAATCTGCTGTCTAGGAGAAACAAGAGGACTAGGAGCAATAGGTGTGCGAGGTGTATGCGGTGGAGATGGAGGAGAAATTACTATTGATTGCTGATCAGAAAATTCAGGCTGAACCGGAATGGTAGGGATAAAGGGAGGTTCAGTGGGGATCCGTGAACTAGATGCAAATTCAGATGGTCCAAGAGTTTGTGAAGAAGATTCAGTGAATTCGGGAGTATTGGTAGCCACAACGGAATTTTGCAACTGTCTATCCAAGTGATATGAAACAAATCTGTATTGCAAATCTTCAGCAAACAATGGATCCGGAACTAATCTTGATAATTCAGTTTCAGAAAAATTTACGAATAAGGATGTTTCAAATCGTGCATCAAAAGGAATTTCATCAACATATATAATTTTCACAGGACAGGATGCAGATCTATCCCCATCAACCATAAATCTTAGGGAATGTAATCCTACATGTGGGGAAAGGATGAACCGCGTCCCACTGACATGTTGACAAGAAAATGCATGAATGCATCTCTCATTGGGGTTTTTGCAGGAGACGGTGAACCACTCATCCTTCTCATGTGCCATAGGAGAAGGTGAACCATTCATCCTATGCATATGTCATCAATAGTAGGGGGAGGTGAACCACACACCCTACACACATCTGTCTGCAATCATAGGGGAAGGTGAACCACTCACCCTACACACATGTCAACCACCATGGGGTATCACAAGGGAAGGCAAACCACTCACCGTGTACACAGCGCACCACTACTGGAAGGTGAATCACTCACCCTAGTGTTTATAATAGCTCAATAAGTACCTCAAGCCCCCAGGAGCTCCCAGAGCTCAATATTAAAATGGGGCCCTCCTAGTAGGGTCTATCCATGACTCACAACCTCTCTCTAAAAACTTCATCTTACCAAGAGGCTTTGAGAATATGTCGAAAACCAACACATCCATCCAAATAAAGTGATACCTATTGCCAACGTGATTGAAAGGGTCGTGGAACACAGGGTTTTATGAAAGACAAAATCCAATGTATAATAATGGATTCTAGAATGAGCACTAATGCCTTATTAAATAGCTTCTTCAACCAAATGGTTTCATAATAGGTCATGCTTGTTGATTTATATAATCAACCTCAAAATTTCTCCCAGAGCAATAGACTTCAGAGTTTAATTCATAAGAGATACATCACCTTGTTGTGATCTTTCCATTCTTCACATAGCCAGATCAGACAACAATAGGCTGATATCATGGCTTAACCATAAATTCTATCAAGGTACACATCTGATCGAGTGTTTAACCAAAACACTAGGATCTTGACAGGTGGTCTATATCTGAATTAACAACTCCTTTTTTTCATCGGGCCTCTCCTTTTATTTTTATTTTAAGGCCAACTCCCTCTCATCTTGATAAATGAGAGGATCATCATTTGTTGGACGAATATCATCATAGTTGTATTTTTTACTTTCTAAATATCAGGGAAGTGACATTCCCATAACGTAACCATCGAGTTGTCTACAACTTTCTAGTTTGTCATTAATCCTTTGGTCTTTGTGCCAAAATTATTTATTCAGTTACGTGAATCATAATCATATGGTTTTCATGCAGGATTTTAAACATTAGCCGAGAACTCTATAGCTCCCTCTGAAATCTTACTTTAGTAGGTCATCAATTCCTGCATTAATCTGCCCTTTAGATTTAATATGAAGATATATCATACTACAATTTCAGCAACAAACTTCTTTAATCCAAATTAGAGAGAAGCTTATCATCATGGTCCTAGCTAAGGTGAAGAAATGCTCCCATGAGATTATTTGATTAACCATTTGTTCCTTCTCAACCAAACATTTATATCCATGCAACCATAAAATCAAGACCTTTCAATGATCCAACCACTATCCTTCATGGTTATACAGGTTGTTGCAAGAGACTGGTCCATGTTATTTAAACGAGGAAACTTCGAAGCTTAATCATATTTCAACCTTCATCACCATACTCTTTCTTGGCTCTTGAAATTTTGATTGTTCCAAGACTTCCTTCTGATTAATCTCCGAACAGGGATATCATAAATATTTCCAACTTCTTGAAAGGGCCTTCGAAGTATCTTACTTCAAATCTGACAGGGTTTCTTATGTGACCCTGATTTTGAGTCCAGACCCTTTTTATCACTTCCTAACATCTTTAACCACATACCAAAATCTAGATAGTCAGGAAATGCATATTATGAATCAAATTTTACATAAGGATTTAGCATTAAAAGGGTATGGAGATGTAATTCTTAAGCTTGATGAAAACCTGATTTCTGCTCTCAAGGTTCTTATACTTGATATGGTTTGATGAACACTTACCTAAGCCTAAAATTATGGAGTAATACAATGTCGGTTTATTTCTGGGGCTAATGGAGGATCCAAACTTTCCCTCCTTTACTTTATCAAGAGAAGAGATCTCTAACATAGGAATATTGGTGGCATCATAAGATCATAATTAGTAATGATGCAAAGTTGATCAGTTGCTCATCAAGATCTCAAATCTAGCGATGAGCTCCTGTAATCCTTAAATATGTCTGCTACTGAAGATGCATGTTGGGTATATCAATGATAGTAACAACTAGATTACTAGTCCACACTTTACTGTCACCCTGTACAAGTCTTTGCCATACAGGATTGATTCTTTTGATAGTGTTGAAGATAGATTTCAATATAACATGCGTCCACTGTCTGAAGCTTCTTTATGACTGAAATATTCACTTATGTGGATACCTTTGGAATTATGTATAGACTCTTATTAATGATAATATTATTCACAGGTTGGTTCAATTAGGTCAGGCTGATAATTTATATGGATATGAGGATTGAATTCAAGGATCTTATTTCACAAAGGCTCATACTCTCTCCATAGGATCGCAAGTATTCTTCTCTCTGTACGATACTCCTTATGATTAAGATAAGGATCGAGAACAAGATGATGAGACTAGACATGTTGGATGATAACTTAATGATTCTTCTCCCTAGGTCTCCTTCACACATGGAAGTCTTGGCTCCTCTTTCTTTATGACAAAGTCTTAGATGCCTTTGAAATGTAGATGAGTTGAGCTTCTTCTTTTCCATATTTTATAAAATGATCATAATTTTGAAGGGCGGTTCAGACCTTACGCTCAGAGGAATATATATATATATATATATATATATATATATATATATATATATATATATATATATATATATATATATATATATATATATATATATATATATATATATATATATATATATATATATATATATATATATATATATATATATATATATATATATATATTCATGCTCAAAATACCCTTCCAAAAACTTGATATAGAATTGATTATTAACACAAATGAAAATTTCAGAGTTTTGATTCCTTTGAGGGCTAACCTTTCTGAATTATCAATGACACTCATCTATGAAACAATACCATAGAATATGAACAGAATGTTTTCCCTCCAACTAGGGTTGATATGATTTCCAAATAGGAAGGCCTTTGAATTCCAAGCAACACTATTAAATTTTGATAACTTTACTAATAAATCATGATTGTAATGTACATACCAGAGTAATGAAGATGTCCAAAAATTCGGTGAAAGATGCAAAATTGACAGTCTCTCTTTTGTTGCTAAAAAGGACCCTTAGATTTTTATTTTTTCTTATAAGAAAATAGTGGGTGTCTGCTACCTTTGATGTAGAGATGATACTCAAATAATTCGGACTATTTAATTCTGGAGAGTGTTGTTAAATCAATGCATCTTAATTTATCATTATGTTCTATGGCTCAGAGAAACTACAGATCTGAAACCCCTTCAATGGCTTCTCCAATGTGATCAACAAAATTATTGTTTCTTCCTTCGTTGTTGGGATAATTATTCTGAAAGAAGATTCTAGAACCAGACAATATTACCTTCAGGTAAGATAGAAATCACAAACTTTCTTTGTCTTAGAACTCAGGATGAATACTTGGCATCCTTATCGCTGACTGTGCCAAATTTAGTAAATACATCCTTTCTTCTACTTCTAATCAGATCGGCAATGCGAAGCCTTGAATATCGTGGAGATTTTGAGGAAAAATTTCTCTAGGTGATTTCTTTCCTTTTTATGCTCTTTCTTGGGCAAGTCCTTACCTGTGCTATGATTCCATGTTAATTTGAGTAACATTGCTTTGATCAATTACTTCAATAATCCATTAGATCCCAAGTTTAATTCCATATTCATTAATTAGCAATCACATAATTGATAGTAATTGAAGAAATAACATTTGCAAAAGACAAGCCAAGACAACAGAACCGGGATTGGCTCAAGCCAGGGAAAAACCCCGAGATGGAAAACCCTTGATCAAATATTCTTATGATTAATGTCAAATGTTCAATAGAGAAAGAGAGGGATAAAGTACAATTAATGACAAAGAGGCAGCCTAGGAACGCCTTCAAATAATAGCAATAAGATTCAGCCCTAACCAAAGATCAATAGAAGACATAATAGCTACAAGGAAGTCTCAAATAGAGTTTGGTCCTGGTACAATTAGAGCGTCCCTCATCATTGATTATGATGAACCCAACACACACACATATATAAAGGGTAGTCAAGTCAAGGTGATGATGTAACTATAGAAGATCTCGAACATGGTTTCCAATCACTGCGGCTAGGATCCTTCTTCATGTATCTGCCTGTAAATTTGACTTGTTGTGGGAATAAAGCCTGGCTCCTTTAACTAGCCCAAAATACGCCTGTTGTCCTCCTGTAATTTCTCCAAGCCTTGCAGCCTATCAATAGGGATAAAACTATACAAATAATCCACCATAATGCCTCGACCTACCCTTGCTACATTTCATATCTATTAAAACCCATAAACAAACCTTCAAACAACCCTTAGATACTTCGACCCTATCCTCCTTATGTTGTGACTACCACAAAAGATCATATATTTATATAAAACTGTGTATAATATTTGATGCCCATTCAATGTCTATAATGAGGGTGGAGGACATATATTTATATAACAACTTGTCCTTACGGAGGTGAAACTGTCCTTGTTACTTGGAAGCAAATTTGAATATCAAAATTTTCAATATTAAGGTTATGTCTTATAGAATTTATTTCAAATAAATAAATATTTTTCCTTTTCCAATTTTGACGATTTTTAGATCAATTTTGCGCCTCTCGAAGAGAGGAGTATAATTCCATAGTTATCTTCTTCAAAGGAGCAGTCCAAAGTGGAATTTGGCCCTAGTTGCCACTTTTAACAGGATGTCATTTGGGCCCCTTTGGAGTGACCATACTGATGACTTGGATTATTATGCAGGCTAGTCATTTTGACCTGATTTATTGTTTCCTTGGTGTACCTACACATAAATCAATGTGCTAGATAAAAATAATCTTGATGCTTTTCCCTTTTTCTTTTCTCATTTTTCTCTTTCATTTTTATTCTTTTTTAGGCTTACTGCCTACCTCATGGAGGTTTTCAGCCAGTGAGCTTGCTTCAGGTGCCTTGTAAGAGGTTTTCACAAGGATCTCTTATTATTTTGTTCTACTAACTGCCTCATAGAGGTTTTTAGCTAGTGGTTTTGCCTCAACTGCCTCAAAGGAGGTTTTCACTTAAGATCATTTTATTTTTTCTTTCTTGTTGATCAGGGATTGAATGAATTGTGAGATTTGATGCTCTCAATCACATTCAGTTCCTTGCTTATTAAATGTGTAAAATCAACCCTAGAGAGAGGCTTCTTGTAAATCTTTATCATATATCCATTCAATATGAGTGGTATTTGCTCCATTGGTGATTTTCATGTTTCTAACCCTATTCTTGATATATGTATCAACAATAGCTAACCATGGTCTGCCTAATATGAGTGGATAACTATTAAACTTGGTTTTGGGCTAGAGGACAAGGAATTCTACGGGATACTACTAGGAGTCTATAGAGACCATTACATCTTACATGATGTCTTCTAGTGTTATTGTTGACACGTTACTAACCTACAACATAGTAGTGGTCTTGCTTAGAGACTCTTGGAGTTTAAGTTTAAATATGGTTTCCTTGGTCATGATATTGTTTACAATTCCCAGGTCAATGAGAGTGTTTGGAACTACAATGTCATTTATGTGCACATCTTCTAATAGGCTTCCAAGATCTAGATACTTAAGGATCATTACTCTACCAAGCATTAGATCAGCTAGTTGCTCGATGGAATCGATAGTAGGGGCATCCCTTCTCTTCCTTATAGACCTTCTTAGAAATTCTTCCTTGATGAACTTATTATATATGGGAACATATTTGATGGCTTGCAGGAGAGGAATTTTGACATGGGGATTATTCAATTATCCCAGAAGTTCAACGTCTTTTAGGGTGTGTTTTTTGTTGGGTTGTCAACCTTTGAGGATAGAGGGGTTTCTTTTTAGTGACCGGAGGTACAAAATCCTCCTTCCCTTCCTCGGGAATTACAATTGGAGAAGGTGGGTGGAAATATGGAAGAACGTTCCCTAACCTAAGGTTGATTTCCTAGATTTCTACAACATAATTTTGGTAGGCAACTTCTCCACTATAGACTAGTTGATCCTTCTTGTTATTTGGATTAAGATTTGGTTGAGCAGGAACCTGGGTTTATTTGGAGGAACATTTTGGGGTATCTGTTGTTGTTGAATAGGAGGATATGGCTAATGAGTGGGCATAGGCCAAGTGAAGGATTAGGAGGAGACAAAGGCTAATAGTGAGTATTATAATTAGTATTGAATGAGAAGGGAATTTCATACATTGTTGAAATTTCCTTGGAGCTTGTGGTCTCTTTTGGGTGACAAAACGCAATTAATCAATGCTCCCTTTCGCTCCGTAGTACACATCCTTTAGACCTGGAAAATATGGAAACTTATCAATGGAATGGTTTTCCTCGTATATAGAGTAGACTTCTATGACATTCAAAGGACATTCATTCCCATGTGTCTTTTAGTGCAATGATGGAACAATATGGTTAATGCCTTTTCAGCTTCCTCTTGTTTTATTTTGATGTGAAAAGCATCCATATACATAGAAAATGTATGTAATATCTTAATCTTCATACCTTATAACATGTCTCTAATTTTATTCATACTAATCAAGGACAAGGAGGAAGAACTTACTGAGCTTTTGCTTTCTCTACCTTTCTCTCTAGTGGCTCTTGAAATATTTTTTAATACTTGTTTGATGTCATTGGTGAGCCCTGGTATTGCACCAAAAGTGTTGCAACTCCCAGGGGCTGCCCTACTTTACTTTATCAACTTGGGGTTCGTACAAACTTGGAGGTGACAGTGCTATATACACAGCAGATGCATTTTGATCATGTCATCCTCTTCTGCTTTACGAAAGGGTGTTATTTCTTAAACTATGATAAGAACTGGAAAGTAAATTGCTGGAAGGAAATGACATAAAGAAACTAAATTAATTTGCAAAAAGGAAATGATGGAAATGAAACTAATTTAATGTGCAGAAAGGAAATGACAGAAAGGAAACTAAATTAATTTTTTGTAAAGAAATGACGGGAAGGAAACTAAACTAAATTGTTGAAAGGAAATGACATGAATGAAACTAATTTATATTGTTGAAAAGAAATGATAGGAATGAAACTAATTTGATTTGCAGAAAATGAAATTACTGAAAAGAAACTAAACTAAGTTGCACCTAGCTAGGCCAATCGGCTAAACACACCCTACTTATCCTCTGATTTATTTACCATGCTATAATGCTTCTAACCATGCAACTATTCATGATAAACTATACTTGACAAAGTGTGGCTTACATTTTGGAGGAAAATGGGCTAAAGATGCTAATGGAGGGCTTGAAAAGATGGGACAAGGCTTAAAGGTGTGGAAATATGGGTTCGAACCTTATTAAAACTTTATTATAGCACAAAAATGATTTGGAGCGGAATAATTTGAAAAGTGCGATGGTGGAGTTGCGACTGAGGACGGAAATAAGATATGCGATATCGTAATCGCAATATCAGAGAGTTGGAGGGATAGCGAAAGTGTTGTTCGGGAGCGGGAGCGAAATGTGAAATGTGATGAGGTAAAAACTGCAAAGTGCGAAGTGCGATGGGCGAAAAGTTTCGATTTGCGATTTACGATGTGGTAAAAGTTACGAAGCGCGAAATGCAATATTGCAAATTTTGAGGGGTAGCGGAAGTGTTGTCCAGGAAAATTTGTGAAGTGCGAAATGATTTGGGTGATGTGGCGGTGGGACAGGTTGCGAAGTACGGAGAATATCGCATTGGGAGCGGTAAGAGTTAAAGGAACCAAATAAAAACTGTGATTTGTCATTTGTGATGGAGATAAAAACTGCGAAATGTGATTGCGATAGGGATGACGTGGCAAAATGCTACAGGGATGTCGCAATCGGCAGTTGGGAGTGATAAGTCTTAAAGGAAAAAAGGAAAAAGGTTGCAAAATTTGATTGCGATAGGGATGACGTGGCAGAATGCTATAGTGATGTCGCAATCGGTTGTTGGGGGCGATAAGTCTTAAAGGAAAAATGGAAAAGGTTGTGAAATGCGATTGCGATGTCCGATGCAGTGGAGTTATCGCAATTGGCGTTTGGAAGTGATAAGTCTTAAAAGAAAAATGGAAAAGGTCCCGAAGTGCGATTTGCGAAGTACGGTAGCGGGAGATTCAAGGAGAAAAGGCGGAGGTCGAGTTTTAATGGTTTTCAAGCGTTTTACGTTAAAAGGAGTAAGGAAATCATGACCAATAGAAACAAAGGAATAAGGCGGGCTGAAGGGTTTAAGTGCTTTTAGGGAAAAAATGTGGGTGCAGAAGTTAGAATAAGCAGAAGAAAAAGAGGGAATGGAGGGTGTAACAACAATGCTCAGGTTGTGAATAAAGAGATGGAAAATGAAGCGGGGAAGCACCACGGAGCTGCTCTAGGGTTTTAGCAATAATTCCTACAATAAACCTGCTAACGTATGCGCAAAGAAACAAACAAATGCATAAAAAATACAGTGCAAAGGAAGACTGGAAAATGGTAATGCAACTCTACTTTTAATCTCAGAAACAATGAACAGAAATCAGTTTTTGGGTATGTGGGAAGGTTAGCCCTCCTCGAGCTCTATTGACAGAGATGAGAAGGGGGTATTGATCCATAGCTTTTTGGTTTTTCTCTTCTAATCTATTGCTCACAAGAAAATGAAACATACCACAACACACTGAAAGAAAAACTAAACAACAACTTGAAACATAAACGAAATTATCAGAAGAGGAACTAATGAAATGATAGGAAGCAAAGAAAAAATACATCATACAGGTTGAGGCACATGGATTTAGCCCTAACCCACAAGCGTAGCTCTCTGAAACTTAAATCAGTAAAAGGAAATTAGTCTGCTCATTTCATAAAATAATAGCCTCATACATTTCTGAAAGTTTGATCACTAAGTAAAATAATAAAAAGCTCAATTGCTTGCAACAAAGTTTCGACAACCCTTCCTAGCTCTAGCTTTGCTCTATTTATTCTACAGAGCAACTACCAAAACTCCTTAGAAAATAGTGATTGAGTCCACTTGACTCCAAGTAAACAAATATTGAGAGCACTCCTCTTTGAGTTGCTTGGATGCCTCTAGAACTCGAATTGTTGGAGAGAATCCTTGGGGTGATTGAGTTCACTTGACTCCAAGTAAACAAATATTGAGTGCAATCCTCTTTGAGTTACTTGGCTGCCTCTGGAACTCGAATTGCTGGAGAGAATATTTGGGGTGATTGAGTCCACTTGACTCCAAGTAAACAAAGATTAAGTTGCTTGGCTGCCTCTGAGAGTTAAGGAGGGTGGACAATCTTCCTATAATTTCTCCTTGTTGTCTCCTCCAAGTATTTATGATAAAATCCTTATAAAAATGCTTAATAATTCATGATTTTTTGCACTCAACCTCATATTAGGCACTTAGAGTATGTTAGCGTTAATTACCACTTATATTAGCATCATAAAACCGAATAATAATAAAAATGCAGCAAAAAGAGATCTAAGAAGGCAAAAAGGTGACCATTAACCACTCCAAGTATGTAAAATGATCGAGATCATCATCACCCCCCTATTGAATGGTTGCTCGTCCTATGAGCAACTAATCCTCCTCCTGCATTTCCTGCAGGGATTTGACAGTCCCCATGATTTCCTGAGGAAGAAGTGTGGGAGTTTCCCCAAGGGGGTAAAAACCATTTTTCTTTTCTGCATTCTCCCATTCTTTATCTTGTTCATTTGTATCATTTTCATCATTCAGCCCCAACAACAAAGGTGGGCTGACCTTTAGTCCCAAACATTGGATATTTTTGGCCTACATGGCCCTCTTATATAATGGTGCCCTTTCCAATGCACCCCTCGGTCTTTCTGGAGTATGGTACTCCCTATTCTTGAGCCTGTGAGGGAGGTTGTTCCATCTCCTCTGGCTAGCCATAATGCACACATCTTATATCTTCCTAGAAACATCATCAAAGTGTCCTATTAACTGTGTGTGAGTCTCGAGGTAGCTTTTAACTAGTGCAGGGTCCCTTTCAATCTCTCGACAGTTAAGGATGACTCCTCTTGGGTTTAACAATTCTGATTTGATATGTAAGGGTTATCCATTTCTTCTTCTCATGACCCTCCATATCTCTTTTGCTCTAGTGTCCTCATTCATCATCCAAGATACTGAAGCCCTCAACTGCATATCCCCCATTTTAGGATTGGGGTACCAAGTGTTTAGTCAATTTAGTGTTCCTAAATTGCTTCCATTAATTATCAACTAGGGCTTGTAACTTTGATGAAGTGTAGTGCATTATATGTGCCTAAGTGTCATTTTCCTTACTTCGTTGTTTTGATGTTTTTCTTATTGTTTTGGGGGTTTTGTGTTTTTAGTCCTTAGTGTGTTATCCTAGTTTGAAAAGTGAGAATAAATCTAATTAAAAATGAAGAAAAGGAAATGTTATAAAACTAGTTAACTTCCTATAAAGAAATTAGAGTTTTATGGACAAGTTCTAAGGTCTAGTTCTAATTAAAAATATAAAACAAGTGTTTCAATTAGTGAATAAACCTAATCCATGGATCTATGACTCAATTGAGATTTAAGAAATGAAAACAAGAAATTCAATTGATAACTCAAACATTGCATTGAATCTAATCATTTAGCCATTCTTGCAAATCATATTCAGATTCAGTTTCAATCAGAATGTCCTTTAAAGAGATTATTAGTTGCAATGGAATGAGGATCTTCTAACTACAACTAATTAAGTGAATGATAGAAAGAATGAAAATTCTAAACAATTACTGTTTCTATAAGTCACAAACCATTTTAATATAAGATTTGAAAATAGGAAAAATGGCTTTTACTTGGTTGAACACAGCAATTGTCAACTATGAAAGATAGTAAATGAAATCTAAACAATCATTGTACCTGTAAGTCACTAACCATTTAGTTGTAAAGATTTGGTAATATAGACAAACAGTTTTTACTCAGTTGGACATAGTAATTGTCAACTATGAAAGCAATAGGTGAAATCTAAACAATCACTGTACCTATAAGTCCCTAACCATTCAGTGATAAAGATTTGGTAATGTAGACAAACGGTTTTTACTCAGTTGGACACAGTAATTGTCAACTATGAAAGCAGTAAATGAAATCTAAACAATCACTGTACCTATAAGTCACTAACCATTCAGTGGTAAAGAATTGGTAATATAGACAAACAATTTTTACTCAGTTGGACACAACAATTGTCAATTATGAAAGTAGTAAATGAAATCTAATCAACCACTGTACCTATAAGTCACTAACCATTCAGTTGTAAAGATTTGGTAATATAGACAAATGGTTTTTACTCAGTTGGACACAACAATTGCTAATTATGAAAGCAGTAAATTTGAGTATAAGCAGAAAGAAATACTAAACAAAGAAACTGAAATAAACCTAGCTAGAAAACATAAAAACCTCCTTAGCAGCAGGGGCCCTCTGCTACCAATTTGGTGAATTCCTTAGCTCCTTGAAGATGTGATCAAAACAGCATCAAAGAACTCATCTCCTTTATTTAAAAACAGAGTTTGATAAAACAGAGTATCACACTGTAATTCTGAACTTATGCTATTAACAGTTAACTTGTTCTTGGTTCTACAGAACCTCTATTTATCAGTAAATTGCACAACTAACTTCGAATAGGAATAGCTATAGGTGTAACTTCAAATTATAATCAAACTGGAACTCTTAGGACTCATGGTTTGCTCCGGATCAAATCAAGAGTCCTAATTTTTGTGTAAAACGGTCTCTTTGACTTCAGCTTTCACTATCGGATTAGACTCCTTCAATCGTCGATCTGGTCCTCGTGGATAGGAAGAAATCATGTAGGACGAATTTTGGAACTACCCATATAAGCCATTTCTTTAACTAACACCTGTATCATATTCAAACACAAAAATAGCTGCGAAACGCCTGACCAGCTACGGAATGTCTGTATTTTGTAGCTATACTGCACAAAATTATTAAAACAGCAAAAACCATGAAAATACAACATGTTAATCAATTGCATGTATCCTTAAGAAAATCCTAATCATTCTTCATTGATTTTAGGCTTATGAGTTGATGAAAGATGAGTGAAATGAGATGATGGTTTTGTAAAAGAAAAGGAATTTCTAGAGCTCAACATACCCCCACTGCAAGACCATTGCATGTCCTCGTGCAATTTTATTAACACTTTAAGTTCTTCTTTCTTACTCCATATGCTTTGACACTTCAGCCAAAACATCCAGCCTTATTTTCCTGTTTCTTTTGGAAGTTAGTGTCTTTCTGGGCTTTCTCATGAGTACTTTAAACTTGAGATTTATGAGGGCTCTGTTCATCTTCTTATTCCTCTTCTTAAGTTTCCTATTCTCTTTGTGTAGTGTTCCCAGTTGTAAAGTGAGATAACTATTCATGGAATTTTTCAACTTAACCTGTTCTCTTAAGATCTCATTCTCATTTTTTATGTTCCTATTCAGTATCTCCAATTCATACTTATCTTGCTTTAGGGTTTCTATTGGAGGTTCTTGTGGACTGATAGGTTTCTCTTGATTCTTTGAGGCGTTTCTTTCCAAGGATTCCACATAGTCATAGATTTGTTGCTGGAATGGATCTATATCAGGAGTCCTCCTACTAGGGCCATCTTTAAAATGCTGTAGAGGAGATTTTTGAGGACTAAGTGTAGGAGATCTGTTAACTGGTGTTTGAACTGGAGTCTCTTCATCCTCAATATTTATAATTCCTGCCTCCTTTATCAATGTCTTTTTCATTATTCCTATGAGTCTAGAACTTCTCCTTAGCTTTGGCAGACTCCCCTTTTCTTCATCAGTATACTCAATTGTTTGTTTTTTTCCTTTCTTTTGGTCCTAATATGTTTTCTAATTTCTGTTAACTTTTCAAAATTTAGTTCTTCATCTTCTTCCTGTGACGGAGTGTCAAGTTTATTTTCAACAGCCATATCATTTTTTCTTCTTCTGCTTCTCATAATACTTTCTTCTTTAGATGGTGTTTCCGCATGTTCTTGAAAATTATTTCTTACAAGAAATTCTTCCCAATTCTCTCCTATACTCTCCAGGTGGAATTCAATCAGTATATTTATTAAACCCTGGTGATGCAGAGTGGTTTCTAAAAATTGAACTTTCTTTTGGACATTCAAAGCCATTCTTTTCAAGCTATTGAGTAAAAAGAAAGGTAAATTTATCTCACCGTCCTCTAGAAAATTCATTAGTAACTTGATATGATAAACATACATTGTCCCAAATCTTCCTTCACATGTTACAATTTTTTGCAAAATTAACAACATGTTTCTCCACTAACTTTTTAAAGCAGTACTTGGAATACCCTTCCTAAATATTGTGACATCCATACCTGGATTCTTCAGTATCTGCTTCCAAGATTCATTATGAAATTCCTTGTTTTTGAACCATTGTTCTCCTTGCCTTGGTATTTATGTTGCCTCAGCTACAAATGATTATGTTATGGTGAATTTGATGTCTCCAATTTCCACTTCCGCTCCATCAAAAGACCTAGCAAATGATTTTGTAATATCCTTATGGAAGCCATCAAATTTCTTTATAAAATTTAACCACCATGCTTGCTGTAGTAACCCCTTGACTTGTGGATATCCTTCCAAGTACTTGACTCCAACTGGTTCTGTCCTAACAATTAGCCCCATTCTTCCTCTGTATAGATTATCTTCCTTTCAGAATTACTTTTCTATGCTTGAAGCTAGATTGGCTGCAGAGTCTGATATTCTATTTCTGAAACTGTCTCTCTATGTTTGAGGATAGATTAGCTGCAAAAAGATGCTTCACCCTTAGCGTTACCCCTATGTACTTAAAGATAGATTGGCTGCAGAGTGTGATGGAGGTGAGCGAATGATGGAGGTAATCAAGCTATGGATTTGATATAGAATGAAATGGCTACGGATCTGTTGGGGAATTTGTGATGAACTTATGGGTCATAAGTGAATGATATGATCTTAGGGAGACGTGGCCTAATAGGTCACGTTTATGACTACGATCATTAGTCATTTAATTAAGGATTTAATGATGGACCATTATGGGGCGTTAGATAAGGGATATGGTAGAGATGTTTTATGACAATGGTTCAATCAATTTGAATGATAGGTTGTTTAAGAAACATATGATTATACACATTGTATCTATTTCATGTTTTAACCTTTTTGCTATTAAAATAATTTTACACAATTTACCTCAGAACTTTTGACCTTGTTTGTTTGTTGTGTTTGTTCTCCTTTCTATGGCATGGTGATTTTTCGAATAGAGTTCCACAGTCCCTTCTTACAATCATCTTTTATTTGTTGGAGTAGGCTGTAGAATCATATTAGCTGCCGAACAGAATCAACTACAGAATGAACAACTGCAGAATGTACCTGTCAAAAGAATATGAAATATGGATATGGAATATGAATGTGGAGTGAGATGGAATATGAGTATGGAGTGAAAAATGTTATGATGGAATAAAAGTGAAAATGGAAGTGGGATGAGATGAAATATGGAGTGAAATGAAATGAATTTGCAATTTGTGTTTTGCAATTATGAACACTTAGTTACAGAAAAAGAAAATTGAAAGTATAGGATGTCAGAAGGTTCTGATTTTCACCGTGTACTTTCTACATAAGTATGCCAATCATTGATTGGTTTTCATACTTTTTTTTACTTCTTTTCTTTTCTTTTCTTTTTTCTTTTTTTTCTTTTTTTCTTTTTTTTTAATCGGTAATAATAGAAAAATAAAAGATAAGTTAGTGAAGAAGAAGAAGGATTCTTCACTAACTCCATATCAATGTTATCCTAAAATTTTCTGACAAATTCTTCTCTTGAAAGTGGTTTATGATATACTTTCAGTCTATGACCATTTACAAGAAATGATACATTTTCTTCATCTATTGTTCTGATCTTTACTGCTCCATTTTCAAAGACTTTTTCAATCTCATATGGCCCAAGCTAATGAGTCTGAAATTTCCCTTGAAAATCCTTGAATTTTGAGTCAAACAAGAGTGCCCAGTCACCTTCTTGAATTTCTTCTCTTTGATATATTTGTCATGTCATTTATTCATTTGTTGTTGGACTATGTTGGTTCTTTGGATTGCATCTTGTCTGATTTCATCTAGTTCATTAATTTGCTCCAGTCTGTGCTTTTGTCAAATCAAGTCCCAATTAGACTACCATCTTGAAGGTTTTGATCTGAAACTCTATGGAGAACAGGACTTGTTTCCCATAAACAATTTCATAAGGAGTATGTCCTATTGTGTTCCTCCATGTGGTTCTATAGGCCCATAAGGCTTCAGGAAGCCTGTCTGCCCAATCTCTTCTATGTAGATGAATAGTCTTTGTGAGAATTCCTTCAATCACCTTGTTGGTAGATTCAACTTGACCATTTTCTTGTGGATGGTAGGGAGTAGACTTCTTGTGCTTGATTTTGTAATTCTCTACCATTTTATGTACCAAATTTGATGTGAATTGAGCTCCTTGATCTTGATAATTTCTCTTGGGACACCAAAACGAGTAAAAATATCCTCAAAAAGAAAACTGACTACAGATGATTCATTAGCAAAAGGTAATGCTTTAGCCTCTACCCATTTAGTGACATAATCAGTGCATACTAAGATATACTTCCTTTGTTTTGATGGAGGATTTATAGGTCCGACAAAATCCAAAGCCCATTTTTCAAAAGGTTTAATATGTACCTGAGGTTGTAAAGGAATTTCATTTGAAGGAGCAGGTTTCCCTGCCCTTTGACAACTGTCACACCTCTTGACATATTCTATAGCATCTTTGAATATGAATGGCCAATAGTATCCTAAATGGAGGATTTTATAGGCTATCCTCTTATCAGAAAAATGTCCACCACAGGGTTCATTATGAAATGCCTTAAGAATTTCAGGCATCTCATCTTCTCGAACACATCTTCTGATAATAAGATCTGGACCTGTCCTATACAATTCATTAGTAATCCATGAAAATTTTGCACTTGATTGGATGATTCTTCTTTTCTCTCTAGCATTCATATTTGAAGGAAATTTTCCTGAAACTAAATAATTGGCAATATCTGCAAACCAAGGAGTTTGAGTAGTTATTGCAAAGAGATATTCATGAGGAAATTTATCTTCAACTGGAGTGTTGTCCTTAATATTTTGGATTCTAGATAGGAAATCAGCAACTGTATTTTGTTTTCCAAGCCTATCTAAAATTGTAATGTTAAATTCTTGTAGAAGCAATAACCATATTATAACTCTGCTATTAGTGACAGATTTATTCATTAAATACCTAATTGCAGAGTGATCTATGTGAAAAAAGGTTTCATAGCCTGTTATATAATGTCTGAATTTATTGATAGCATGAACAACAGCTAAGAATTCTTTTTCAATTATAGTATAATTCAACTTTGGAGGAGTCAAATTTTTACTTGTATAGTAGATGCCATAGGGGATCAGGTCTTTTTGTCCTAACACAGCTCCTAGAGTTGTGTCTGAAGCATCAGTTGATATATGAAAAGGTAGTTTCCAGTTAGGCCCTCTTAAAATGGGTGCTTCAGAGATTTTTGTTTTCAGGTTTCAAATGCTAACTGGTAGTCAGAATTCCATTTGAATTCACAATCTTTGGTGAGTAGTTTGAAGAGTGGATATGCTATCTTTGTGAAGTTTTCTATAAACCTTCTATAGTACCCTGTAAATCCTAGAAAACTTCTAACATATTTCTGGCAACTTGGAACTAATAGTCTGGAGATGACTTCAAATTTTGACTCATCTACTCTAATTCCATCTCCTGACATGTGATGTCCTAAAACAATCCCTTCAGTAAACATCATGAAACATTTCTCATGATTTAATGAAAGGTTTTCTTCCTTACACCTTTTCAGAACTTTTTCCAAGTTTTCTAAGGCTTCTTCAAATGTATTACCATATACTGTAAATTCATCCATGTATACTTCTACACAATCATGTATTAGATCTGAAAATATTCCTAGTACTTCCCTTTGGAATGTTGCAGGTGCATTGCATAATCTGAAAGGTAGTACTCGGTAGGCATAAGTTCCCCAAGGATAGGTAAATGTGGTTTTATCCTGACCTTTAGGTGCAACTTGAATTTGATTATAACCACTGAAACCATCCAGGAATGAGAAGTACTTTTTGCCTGCTAATGTGTCTAACACCTCATCTATAAAAGGTAAAGGAAAATGATCTTTAGTAGCTTTATTCAATTCTCGGTAATCAATGCGTACCCTCCATTTACCATTTTTCTTGGGTACAATCACCAAAGGAGAAACCCATTGACTATCTGAAATGGGATAGATAAAGTTGACATTCATCAATTTCTGCAATTCTTCTTTGACAATCTCCCTAAGAGAAGCAGATCTCTCATTTTTAAACACTGTCGTGATTCTAATCTTACGCCAGCCTTCGCTCGCATCAAGCATAAACTAAACACCCAACACAACCACAGAGCATTTGACCAGCTCAGCAGATCCCTACTCTGTCATGAAATACATAAAATAAGATTCTGGTTAGATAAACTGTCCACGGTAGCCTTCAGAATTCATCTGAAGCTGGCCTGGGTCATCCGTAAGGATCTCTGGTCCATCATTGATGTCGCGGCATCACTCAAGGAAAACAAGGAAGGTGTCCAAACGCGTGAAAAACAGAACAGGAAGCTAGATAAATTAAGTTTAAAATATAAATCGAAACGTTGGACCACTCTCATAGATTCACACACTCACAAACACCATTTCTCATCAATTGGACGCACCCTCCACAGTCCAAAATCTGTCTCCCTCCTCAACAAAGCAGCAGGTAGACTCCTCACTCTTGCCCCTGGTTGTGAACCAATGTATTAAACGAAATCTGGCTCGCTCCTCAACGGTGCTGAGTGAAGACTCCACATCGAACTAATGTGATAAACTTCACAATGGAGGTTGCGTTAATGCAGCAAAGGAGTCTGTGATATTCAACAATTCGGAGAATTCCCCAATGGACCATACTTCCCCAACATGTGTAGACACTTGCAAAACGGGTGCGTTTAACATTGACGTGAATCCAGCTCCCTCCTCAACGGTACAAGGGACAGACTCCACATCGAACCTGGAAATAATCCAATACGATGAACCGTATGATGGAGGCTGCGTTAATATAGCAAAGGAGTCTACAATATCGCAGAATTTCACATCTGACCTTTCGTCCCCTTCCCTCATAGATATCTACAATGCGTGTTTAGATGTATCAAACCCGGATGTCGTTGCAGAGGTAGTTAGCAAGCCTGACATGTCGAATAGCAACATGGGGGATATGTCATCAAACTCTGTTGCATGTGAATGGTGGCGAACAATGGCCCCATGCGTAAATTCGTTTGGCAGTTTACTGGACTGCATATATGACCAGTCAAATGGCAACATGGGGGAGGTGGCACCAAATGACGATGCAAGGGACGAGTCGATGAGAACAATAGGTGTTTCCAATAAATATAGTTTGATTAGAAATAATGAAATAATAGACAACTCTTATAATGAAGTACCTCATCGAAGTAACTCGAAAAACATACCTTCCAGCATTAACAATAACAAAAAAGTGGTTAATATCTCGTCACATGAACTAAGTAATGTAGAAATGGAGGTTTTGAGTAAGGGTCTTAATTTCGTCGTAGCTCCCAATCACATTCCTAAAGAAGAAATCATTTTTGATATTGAGGATAGCATTAAACCTCTCAATGAAGAAGACAAAGAACTAGTGAGACAAGAGTGTGTTGTCATCTTGAATAAAGCCAAACTCCCTAAGAGAAATTTAAGTGATGAACAATTAAGAGCCTTAAAAAACTTAAGAGGTAATGAGAAGATTGTCATCTTAAAGGCAGACAAAGGTGGTGCTACAGTAGTAATGGACAAAGATGAATATGTCAATAAAATGAAAGATCACCTTCATAATAGTGGCGGCTATAAGAAAATTAATGAGAACCCCATTTCTAGATTCATAAAAATGTCAAAAAAGCCATTAAGGAGTCTAACCTTGATGAAAAATTAAAAAAGTGCCTATACCCGGAGGGTGAGATCATGCCCCGCATTTATGGTGCCCCAAAGATCCATAAGACAGGTGCTCCTCTGAGACCTATTGTCAATACTATCGGAGCTCCGATATATGAATTAGCCAAATTCGTGGCAGGTACCCTCGCTCCTTTTGTCGGTAAAACTAGCTCATTCATCAAAGACTCCAACCACTATGTGGATTTTATTAAAAAAGCTAAGTTGGAACCCGGTGACAAAATTGTGAGCTTTGATGTGGTACAACTCTTTAATAAAATCCCTCTAGATGAAGCAGTGAAAGTAGTAAAAGAAGTCGCAGACCCCCAGACTGCTAAACTCGCTGAAATATGTCTCCGCTCCACCTTCTTTACCTTCCAAGGAGAAATATTTGAACAAACATCGGGAGTTGCTATGGGATCTCTGTTGTCACCCATAGTGGCCAAACTTTTCATGGAGAAATTTGAAAAGAAAGCTCTTGACTCTTACCCATTAAAACCCAAATTTTGGATCAGGTTCGTGGATGACACCAATGTCAATTGGCCGAATGGTGATGAAGAATTAAAAAGCATACTAGACCACCTAAATAGAATTTCCAAAGACATAAAATTCACAATGGAAGGTGAAGAGAAAAATCGCATTCCTTTCCTTGACATTCTCCTCTCAAGAAATGAAGACGAATCCCTCGGACACAAAGTATTTAGGAAGAATTCTCACACTAACAATTACCTTCATGCGGATTCACATCACCACCCTGCCCAGAAGATGGGGGTTCTATTGACTCTTTTCACACGAGCTTTTAGAATATCGAACGATACCCATGTCGAAGAAGAAATAGAATATCTAAGAAGATCGTTCATAAACCTGGGATATAGTAATAGAGACATTAACAGAGCAATTCAAAGAGCCAGGTCCGGTAATAAAAGAAGTATAGCTGATAATTCCTCAACAGCAAAAGCATATCTTCCCTATATCCAAGGGGTCATGGACAAGTTGGCCAAATTTCTAGCCAAGAAGGACATCAGAGCATCCTTCAAACCTCTATCAGACAGAGGATGAAATCTGTCAAAGATGACCCTGACCACCTCCAACAAAAAGGGGTTTACAAAATTAATTGTTCTTGCGGAGAATGCTATATTGGGGAAACAGGCAGGACCTTCAAAATAAGGCTTAAAGAACATAGTGCTGACATCATACTAGGAAGAACCAAAACCTCAGCTTTGGCAGAACACTCAAATAAAACACATCACCACATACGCCTTGAAGACGCAGTGGTCATTACCAATGAAAAGCATCATTTTAAGCGTAAGGTTCGTGAAGCCCTAGAAATCATTAAGCATCCTCACAACCTTAATAGTGATGGAGGCTTAGAAGTTAGCAAAAATTGGATCCATGTTCTTTCCCGCTAATAAACTGACTACCCCCCTGTATGGTTTGTCGCCACCTTGTCTGGATCCCCCCTCTCGTCATTGACCTTTCCCGCCTTCCTGTCATTCCTTTTTCACTATAATGCTCCTCCCCTCCCCTCTCACTCTCCTTCTAATTTCTTTCTTATATCCTTTCCTTACTACCCTTCCTCCCACTAACCTGCTACCTTTCTAAACCTCCTTTAAACAAATATATAAAAATCCTCCTAATCAACTTCCTTTCTTTTAATAAAATCCATCATAATTAAAAACTACTCGTCTTAATTAATAAACCTCTTCTAATATTAATAAAAACAAACTACTCTCTATCATAAAAATTTAGAATTATTTATAAGTTCCCTTTATTATGAAAAATAAAAATAAATAAAATAAAATGAATAAATAAATAAAGATAATCAATTTCAACTAAATAATATTATTTATCCCCTTCTAAATTTAAAAATAAATAAATAAATAACTCTACTTTTTACAAAATCTTGAAGTATTTAATATATACTATTAACATAGGTTAGTTACCAAACAATATAGCTATTATGATAAACCTTAAACCTTTCTTTTAAATATTTACACAAAAAAAAAAAAGATTACGGCAATTTTTAATTAAAAAATAAATAAATTAAATTCAATTAAAATTAGAAATAAAATTTGATAATCTAAGTGTTTTTTAGTTGGGTAAATAAGTATATTTACGATTGATCGGAGACCTAGCCGCCGCCTCTGCTTCTGGTTCTCCTCGGCGCTTGAGGCAGCAAGCCTGCCTTGGCCCTCTGGTGGCTGCTACGGAGGGATTCGTCTCTCTCTTCTCTTGCAGCAAGATTTCTTCGTCGTTCCAGGAAGTCGTGTTGCTCCTTCTCCCTACGCGGTGCTTTGGCAGGGTGGCGCGACGCATGAGTCGTCCCCCTCTGCTCCTCCTTTCCTCTTGCGCGACGCACTGAGGCCTTGCGCGACACATTGAGTCGCGGTGCCTTGGCTCCATTTCGAGGCGCATTGGCTCTCCTGCGCCATGCATTGACCCTCCGTGCGGTGCACTAACCCTCTGCGCGGCGCATCTCTTCAGCCCCTCTCTATGGTTGTGAAGGGGTTTCTTAGGCCTGTGCACTGCGAAATCTGACTGTTGTGCGTGTGTTTGCCTCTTCGGAGGCCTGAGTCCGGTCCCATGGCGACGCCGAGCTCTCCCAAGGAGCCCCCTCTGTCGCCTTCGGTTGACGCATTTAATCAGCTTCTGGCTGGTTTGCCCCAGAAGAATAAAAGCGAAGCTCCTAAATTCGTCAAGAAGCTTGATGATATCCCTGAGATCTCTTTGCCTCCAGAGACCCCCATCCAAGTAGCTTTGTCTTTGGCAGAGTGGGGTCTTATAGGTCAATTCACGGGGCTTTGGCCCTCTCTGAAAACTACTGAGCAGTGGGTTAATAGGAATTGGGCTCCACTGATCAAGAAAAGTGTTACTTCTTACTTTCTCGTGTGAGGGTACTTTATCTTAGAGTTCACATCCAAATAAGACAAAGATATGATCTTCCAAAACGGACCGTATTTCATGGGCCCCCAAGGCCTCTACCTGAACAAATGGACTCCGGACTTTGATCCGGCCGTTGATGTACCTAAGGCTGTCCCGGTGTGGGTTCGGCTCCCAAATCTCCCAGTTCACTGCTGGAACTAGGATTCCTTGAAACACATTGGCGATGCCCTTCGTAAATTCATAGATCGGGCTAACAACAAGGATCAGTATGACTGCACCAGAATTTGTGTAGAAGTGGGCCTAGAGGTGGGTCTCCCTGAAGCAATAAAAATAAATGTCAGCAGCTGGTCCCATTTGCAGATCTTGGATTATGAGCAGTTGCCATTCAAATGTAGGAAATGTCACGTTCATGGGAACTTTGCCAGAAACTGTCCTACTATTGCAGAGCCAGAGAAAGGAATCGAAGAGGGTTGGAATCAAGTCAAACGTACAAAGACCAATCACAGAGGACAAAAACCGGGAGGACCCATTGGAAAAGGCCCACTGCAGGCCAATTCCCAGCGCCCTCCTCCCAAAAAGGCTCCAGAAAACAAGTTCAAGTTTCTAAGCCAGCAAAAAGAAGAAACTCAAGAGATCGAGACTCAAACTCCAGCTTCTCCAAGCAAAGGCACCCCCTTAATCTCCCTCAAAGAAACAAGTGCTGAAGACCCCAAAGGCACGACCATAAAAGATGAAGAAGAGGAACATGAATCGGAAGAATCAGAGGAGGAAGGAGAAATAGGAGAGTCTCAAACCTCGGTAAGGAGATCCACAAGAAGTTGCAAATCTGACAGGGAAAAAAGAGAGCAAGAGACTTAGAAAGACAAGCTCCAGGGCAGCCAGCCAACCCTGGAAAAACTACTAGCTTCAAAACCTAGGATGCCGAAACATCTTCTTCAAGGCTCCAAGGGAGCCCATCAGAAGCATAAATAATGAAAGTCATCTCCTGGAAATGCAGAGGTATGGGGAGCAAAGTTAAGGAAGAAGCCATTAGAAGCTTAATAAGAATAGAATATCTAGACATTCTTCTTATCCAGGAGACCAAACTGGAAGACGTAGTTTTTCTGCATGTAAGTAAGAAAATTTGGTTAAGAAGTGAAGCAAGAGCAATCTCAACCCGGGGAGCCTCGGGAGGAATTGGTACACTATGGAGCGCCGACAAATTCGCAGTCATTTATGAGGCTTGCAATACTCATTGGTAGCTGCTCAAAATGCAGGATTTGGCCTCCAAAGAAATCTTTTGCCTATTCAATGTATGCTCTCCAATTAATTTTGGGGAAAAAAAGGACTGTTGGGAGTCCTTAAGGCACCAGGCAGATTTGGTAAATCTAGAAAACATCATCATTGCTGGAGATCTCAACCTCACTCTTTCCCAGTCTGTAAAAAGAGGAGGTAATGCAGTCCGAGACCCGACAAGGGAATGGGCAGAGGATCTCATGCAAGACTGGGATCTCCTGGATGTCAAACCCTCCTCCAGTAAGTATTCTTGGTCTAATAAAAGAGCTGGCCCTGGCCATATTGCTGCCAGACTAGACAGATTTTTCATACAAAGCTCCTTTCTGTTGCTAGGTTTAGAACCTAAAATGCATATCCTCTCTAATAGCATCTCAGATCACAAGCCCATAAAGCTTGATCTCCTGGCCCATCTCGATCTGGGCCCCATTCCTTTCAGATTCAACCCCTTATGGGTTAAGGAGCCAGATTTCATGCAAATTTTCAAGGACTGCTGGAAACAGCCTGTAAAAGGATCCCCCTTCTATGTTTGGGAAGAAAATCTTAAAAGGATGAAAGGGGTTCTAAAATGATGGGCCAAAACCCTCTCCAACCCTGCATCAGAAAGGAAGATCATCAAAGCTTCTCTTACTTCGCATCAATCCCAAATGGAGAGCGCTACTATCACAGAGAAGCTACTAGATCAAGAGGCGCAGCTGCAGCAGAGCTACCACAAGACCTGTTTAGCTGAAGAAGAATACTGGAGATTAAAATCTCGAAACCTCTGGCTCAAAGCAGGGGACAGGAACTCTTCCTTCTTTCATAAACAGGCCCAGGCCAGGAAATGCTTCAACACAATAGCGGAGATCAAGGAGGATAGCATCATCCATAAGGATTTTGAGGACATCAAGAAAGCAGCCTTTACTCATTTTCAACAACTGTACAGTGAGGACACGAAGCCAGATCACTATTCAGATCTTATAGACATAGTTCCTTCTTTAATCTCCCCTCGTATGAACGAGGTCCTCGAGGCCAAAGTCACTAAAGAAGAAGTCAAAAACGCCCTTTTTTCCATGAATCCGGACAAGGCCCCAGGCTCGGATGGCTTTTATGCCAGATTTCTTCAAGTTTGTTGGCTGATAGTTGAAAAGGACCTTCTCAAAATGGTCCAAAAATCTCAAGAAAGTCAAAAAATCGGTGGAAGCACAAACTCAGCTTTTTTAGCCCTCATTCCCAAGGAAAAAGGCGCCAACAACTTTAACAGATTCCGTCCGATATCCTTATGCAATATAGGGTACAAGTTAATCACCAAAGTAATTGCAAATAGACTAAAACTCATCCTGCCCAAAATTATTCCGGAAAATCAAGGAGGCTTCATCCAAGGAAGGCAGATCGTGGACAACTTCACCCTTGTCCAAGAGGCAATTCAATCAAGTCTTCATCGGAAAGAGCAAGGTATGGTTCTTAAACTTGACTTAGCAAATGATTTTGATCGAGTAAAACATAGTTTTCTGCTACAAGTCATGAGCAAGTTTGGGTTTGGAGCAAACTTCATTAAATGGATCCGGGCTTGCATCTCGGAGCCATGGATTGCGCCTCTAGTAAATGGTAGAGCCACTGATTTTTTTAAAGCTTCGAGAGGGCTTAGGCAGGGGTGCCCTCTCTCACCTCTGCTCTTTGTAATCCAAGCTTCTATTCTCAGTTTCCTTCTTGATCAAAAGATGCAAAATCAAGACATCAATGGATTGTGTATTGCTAGAGGGGTCAAAAACATAAATCACGCATTATTTGCGGATGAAACTCTGCTTTTGGGAGCTACCACTCTCTCCTCAGCCACCAAGTTCAAAGTAGTTTTGGATGACTTCTATGAGGCCTCGGGCAGTGTCTTAAATAAAAATGAATGTCACATATTCAGTTGGAACACATCGCCCAGATTTCTCTCTGCTATCTCTAGATGTCTGGGCTTTGCAGCCTCCTCCACATGGACTTCTTTTAAATACTTGGGTCTGCCTGTTTTTCTCAAAAGACCGATAAGAAAAGATTGGCTTCCTCACCTTGAAAAATTCAAGACCAGGATCCAAGCCTGGGGGTTCTCCTGGCTCAAAATTGCTGGCAAATCTGTCTTAATAAAATCTGTGCTTAACAGCCTCCCACTTTTCCAATTTGCTGTGCTCCTAGCTCCGGCAAGAATCTTAAATAAAATGGAGGAGTTTATTCGGAGGTTCTTTTGGAAGGGAGGTAAACAGAATGAAAATAAGCTCCCCCTTATCAACTGGGAAACCATATCCAAACCAATGTGGGAGGGTGGCTTGAATTTTAAAAACCTCTGTCAGCAGAATATAGCTATGGCTGCAAAGATCATTTGGAAGATCATTGCACCCAAGCCAGGTTGGGCCCAATTGGCACTTTGGAAAAAATACTTCAGAGGTCCTCGCTCCAGCTATTTGGACAAAGTGACTCAGCTGCCTAATTCGACTTTTCTTAAATTATTTGCCAAAGCCTCTCCCCTAGTCAATGCGCATTCTTTCTAGATTCCAGGGAACGGCAAAAAGGTTAACATTTGGACTGACAGAATCATGAACATGGATCCTATTGAAGACAGATCCTCCATTAGAGCGCTGCGCTACCGGATGGATGGAGAGGGGCTCCGAACACTGTGGGATATTTCGTTATGGAGCGATTCAGTTTGGGCAGGTTGGAAATGTCTTGCTGTGCCACCTCACTTGCTGGATGATTGGAACACGTTGCTGCACCTTCTTCATGGATTGGCGCCCTCGCACATCAGTAAAATAGACTCTAGAGGCTGGGGGCAGAGTGTCAGAGGTTACGTTGTTTCCCTTGGCTATGCAAAGTTAAACGAAAGGCCATACGTCCCCCCCGACCCAGCACCTTGGCAGGGCATTTGGCGTTTTCCTTCGTGGCCCAAAATCGATTTTTTTGCTTGGCTTCTTTGCCATGGTAAAATTCTCACGTTTGACACTCTGCAGAGGAAAGGATTTCACAGCCCTTCCAGATGTTCGTTGTGCAAAGAAAATGCAGAGAGTGATGTCTATTTAATGATTGATTACAGTTTTTCGAAGGAGATTTGATTCTCCTTCATTCACATCCTGGACCCCAGCATTTCGCTTCCCAGCTCCACTGCAGGTCTTTTCTCTAAATGGGCGCACAGATGTCCTAGTCCTCCTCCTAAAAATCAGATTATCAAAACAGCATGGTCTGTCCTCCCAAAGGTAATTTGCTGGCAGATCTGGCTAGAAAGAAATAGAAGAATTTTCAGAGGTGCGGAACAGAACCACAAGACTTTAGAAGTCAAAATTAAATGCCAATTGAAAGAGTGCTTGATCGACTTAAAGGACGATTCTAATCTCTCCCAACAGGACACTGTTTGGGGCTCATTCCTTGTTCTGAAATTCGAAGCAGCAGTAAGGAACACTCCTCCTATTGAAGGCTGGCAAATTAGAAAATCTAAAACGGACTTCCAATACTGGCTCACATCTCAAACAAGACACTCCCTCTTCTTTGATGGGGCAGCAAAGGGCAATCCGGGCAAAGCTGGTGCAGGAGGTGTTGTTGTAAGCCCAGTTGGGGAAAAAATTCATTCATATGCTTGGGGCCTTGGCCACTCTTCCAGCATTCAAGCAGAGGCTTTAGCTCTTTTTCAAGGTCTCAAACTTATCAAAGATTTAAATATAGGGGAAGCTAATGTCATTGGAGATTCCCAGATTATTATAAAAGCTATGATCTCAAACTCTCCGGTATCGGACCTTAAACTTGCAAGACTGATAGCCAGAATCAAGGGCTTGGAAAACTCTTTTCAAAAGCTGAACTACTATCACGTGCTGAGAATTAATAATAAAGAGGCGGACATAGAAGCCAACAAAGCGGCCCTCCTCTCTGCTGGGGTCAAGTTAAGAGATGAAGCAGAAACATGGGAACCCATTCCATAAGCTGATTGTTATTATGTTTTACTGCTTTCTTTTAAATCAGTTTGTTTTCATTTTCAAGCTGGGGAAAATATTGGAGATTGAATTCATAGTTCTCTCATCAAGGAGGAAGTCCTCAAGTTTTAGCTGCTCTTTCAATCTTAGTGGTGAGGGGCAACAGGATATAGACACCCTCTATGTAATCAGATTTCTGGCATTCAGGCCATGTTGAATATAATTACTCCCCATTATACTGGCCGCACAACACTTAATAATAAAATAAAATAAATAAATAAATAAAAATTTGATAATCTAAAATAAAATAAATAATAAACTAATAAAAATTAAAAATTTAAGAACCAGTCGGCTCTCTCATCTCTTCCTTTCCTCTATTTATTTCCCTAAATCTCTTCTTTTCTCAGTAGGTTTGTCCCGATGATGAGTCTTGATTTAGACTCGAAACGTCGACTAAAAATGAAGACTGTGGATATTCCGAGTGTTGCATCTCAAAATCTCCCTAAGGTTTGGATTCATCCTTCTCTGAGGTTGTATAATAGGTTTACAATTTTCCTCTATGTAGATACGATAAGTGCAAGTCTTAGGATTGATCCCTTTCATGTTAGTGTATTCCCATGCATATGCAGAGGAATGTCTTTGTAATGTTTTGACTAGCTCTTCTTGTTGTAATTTTTCTAGGTTTTTATTTATGTTCAAAGTTTTTCCTGGAAATATTTCAATTGTAGAGTTGCCAAATTCTTCCATAGAGTAAAGAGACATTTGCCTAGATGACAAAATTTCAATATTAGATTCTTCTCGGAATTGTTCATGTCTATATTCTGAAGAAGAGTCGTGATTTTCTAGAACATTTAAGATCTGACTATCTTCACTAATGTTTGAAATAGTGAAGAGAGGCTGTATATCTTCTTCATCATCAATCCATTGATTGTCATATGTTTCTATGATTGTTCTTGCTGGAGGATACAAAGTGAATTTCTTGGTTGAACTACCATCAGAGATGTAAATATCACCAGATCTACAATTGATGAAAGCATCAGCTGTAGCTAACCAAGGTCTTCCTAGTATAAGAGGATGTCCTCCTATATTTTTTTTAGGAGTTAAAATCATAAATTCCACAGGATACTCCCAAGAATCTAAGGACACTGAAATATCTTCTAACACACCATCTGGTTTGATTACAGACCTATCTGCTAACTATAGTAATGTGGGTGTATAAATAATATTAGGAAGTTTAAGTTGTTCCATGGTTTGCTTACTCATGATGTTTATTGTTGCTCCTAAATCAATTAATGTGTTTGGGATTTCAATTAATGTGTTTGGGATTTCCAGGATCTAGATATTTTTGAATGGCAATATTTCCCATCATTATGTCAGCTATTTGTCCTACCAGTTAAATTTTCTTTACTTCCTTTATTTTTCTTCCTGGTTTCTTCATACTCAACTCCTTTATTGTTTTAGCTAAGATTGGGAATTCCTTGATGGCTTGTAATAATGGAATTTTAATGCAAACATTTCTCAATTCATCTAGGAAATCATAGTTAGGCAACATAATATATTTTTCTACACCCTTATCAATTTGTAATCTTTTAGGAAAAGGAGGTGTAGAAGTAGATGTTGATGGTTGCTCTAACATAGGAGTTGAATTTATTGGTTCCTTGTATTTTCCTTTTTCAATATTTTGGTTTTGAAGAGATGTGTCTTCAAAACTTTTATTAACTTGTAGAGAATCTTCCTCAGAATTGTTTTGTTCTTGTTTGATCACAGAAGGTTTCTTCTTTTCAAGTATCCTTCCAGACCTAAGTTGGACATCATTAAGGTCTAGAGGAGTAATCAAATAAGTTGGAAATTGTTGACCTTCTATAATATAGGTATTCTTAGGGTTTTTATCGTTGGGGTTTGGTATTGGCTGGGCAAGAAACTGGTTTGATTTCCGGGGAAATGGAAGTGGGAGTGGTGGATTTTGATTTTGTGATTGAGGTTGTGGATTCTGCTGAGGATTTTGTTGAGGAGGATAATTTGGATAAGATGGATATGATGGATAGGATGGTGGATACTGATAGTATTGTGAGAACCTTCCATAGGTATTTTCCATCCCTTGAGCCCAAGATTGAGATTGATTTTGAGGTTGAGGCCAAGGTTGCTGCCAAGAATTCCAATTTGGTGGGGGCTAATTATACATTTGGTTATTAAACCCTTGAGTTTGAGGCCCCTGCCAAGGTATTCTAGAGACAAAAAAAAGAGATTACGTGGGATTTGTAGTTGTTTCCTCTTTAAAGACAGCCTTAAGACCAGGAATTGAAGGACAATTCTTGGTCTCATGGTTTTCTGAACAAATCACACAAGTCTTTATTACTTTTGCATCAAGAGGACATTCTCTTAAGGCATGCTTCTTTCTACATTTGGGACAGAAGATTGCTAAGGCATCAATTTCAGCTTTCTGCTTGTTTTGTAGCTTAAGGGTGTCTATTTGCTCACTAAGACTCCCTAGAATGTCAGTTTTGAATTCATCAAGCATGTTTCCAATTTCTGGCCTACTTACTGTTCTAGCTGCAAATTTGTTTACCCTAGTTAAAGCAGGGTCTCTTAGTCATTTCAAAATCTTTGATTTTCCTCTTGAGAGATTAATACAAAGTTCTCCAATATCCGATAATGGAAGTTGAGATATGTCTCCCTTCCCCATCATGTTAAGGATATCTATCCATTCATCCCTAATTTTTTTCAACAAAAAAGCTTTTAGAGTGTCTTGGTCTAGATTTTGCATTTTTTCTCTCTTGATATTGTAGTTGAATCTTTCAAGTAAATCTTCCAAATTTTCATCCTCCCTTTGCACCATTTTAAACACTTCTTCTTTATGGTTAACAAGTATACAATAGTCCAAATACCTTTCTAGAAATTCTTTCCTCATATCACTCCATGACTAAATAGAACCAGTAATTAGACTCATGAACCATTTTAGGGCTTCTCCTTTCAATGTTGAAGGAAACAATTTGAGTTTTTGAGCATCTTGTAGATATTCATAAGTTCTGCACAAAACTTCAAATTCAAATAAAAATGTCTCAAAGTCTTCACTTTTCAATCCATGAAAGTTTGGAAGAACAGAAGGTGAGATATTTTTCATGGTAGCATTTGTCTCTTCAACTACTATAGGGAATCCAAAGGAACTTTCAACTCCCCTTCTTCCTCTACCTCCTTATGCATTTCCTCTACCTCTTCCTCTATCTCCTCCTCTACCTCTACCTCCTCCAAATAACAAGTTTTTTCCATTGAGGATTTCTCCTGCTCCTTCCCCTCCTTCTCCTCTTCCAACCATGAAAGATTCTTTAGAATTGATATAAGGTTCAGCTTGGAGAAATAATTGTTCTTCTAGCTCTTCTATCAATGGTATGTTGAAGATAGATTCTTCCTCTTCTTTTTCTTCTTCACTAGGGATTTCTAGCTCTTCTGCTGGAATATATTCCCCTGTAGAAGTGAAGAAAGTTATTCCCTCTGTTGGAGTTCTAGGATATTCTTCTTCCAAGATTGCCTCAGTAGATGAAGTGGGAGACCCTATTAACTGAATTTTTTAATCTTAAAACTTTAGGAAACCTATGACCAGTATAGTATGGGATATGATTTTGGGAGGAAGGTGTACTACTTATTGGCCTAGGTGAAGTGAGTGGTGTTGTAGGAATTAAGCGTCTGCCTCTTACAAATCTACCCCTTGAGTCTATTTCTCTACGCATATCATTGTTTTTGGGATGTAATAAATAAGGCTACCTAGTTACACTTCCCCGGCAACGACGCCAAAATGTTTAGTCAATTTAGTGTTCCTAAATTGCTTCCACTAATTATCAACCAGGGCTTGTAACTTTGATGAAGTGTAGTGCACTATATGTGCCTAAGTGTCCTTTTCCTTACTTCGTTGTTTTGATTTTTCTCTCTTATTGTTTTGGGGGTTTTGTGTTTTTAGTCCTTAGTGTGTTATCCTAGTTTGAAAAGTGAGAATAAATCTAATTAAAAATGAAGAAAAGGAAATGTTATAAAACTAGTTAACTTCCTATAAAGAAATTAGAGTTTTATGGACAAGTTCTAAGGTCTAGTTCTAATTAAAAAGATAAAACAAGTGTTTCAATTAGTGAATAAACCTAATCCATGGATCTATGACTCAATTGAGATTTAAGAAATGAAAACAGGAAATGCAATTGATAACTCAAACATTGCATTGAATCTAATCATTTAGCCATTCTTGCAAATCATATTCAGATTCAGTTTCAATCAGAATGTCCTTTAAAAAGATTATCAGTTGCAATGGAATGAGGATCTTCTAACTACAACTAATTAAGTGAATGACATAAAGAATGAAAATGTTAAACATTTACAGTTTCTATAAGTCACAAACCATTTTAATATAAGATTTGAAAATAGGAAAAATGGCTTTTACTTGGTTGAACACAGCAATTGTAAACTATGAAAGACAGTAAATGAAATCTAAACAATCACTGTACCTGTAAGTCACTAACCATTCAGTTGTAAAGATTTGGTAATGTAGACAAACAATTTTTACTCAGTTGGACACAGTAATTTTCAACTATGAAAGCAGTAAATGAAATCTAAACAATCATTGTACCAATAAGTCACTAACCATTCAGTGATAAAGATTTGGTAATGTAGACAAACGGTTTTTACTCAGTTGGACATAGTAATTGTCAACTATGAAAGCAGTAAATGAAATCTAAACAATCACTGTACCTATAAGTCACTAACCATTCAGTGGTAAAGATTTGGTAATGTAGACAAACAGTTTTTACTCAGTTGGACACATCAATTGTCAATTATGAAAGCAGTAAATGAAATCTAAACAACCACTGTACCTATAAATCACTAACCATTCAGTTGTAAATATTTGGTAATATAGACAAATGGTTTTTACTCAGTTGGACACAACAATTGCTAATTATGAAAGCAGTAAATTTGAGCATAAGCAGAAAGAAATACTAAACAAAGAAACTGAAATAAACCTAGATATAAAGCATTAAAACCTCCTTAGCAGCAGGGGCCCTCTTCTACCAATTTGGTGAATTCCTTAGCTTCTTGAAGACGTGATCAAAACAACATCAAAGAACTGATCTCCTTTATTTAAAAACAGAGTTTGATAAAACAGAGCATCACACTGTAATTTTGAACTTATGCTATTAACAGTTAACTTGTTCTTGGTTCTACATAACCTCTATTTATAAGTAAATTGCACAACTAACTTCGAATAGGAATAGCTACAAGTGTAACTTCAAATTATAATCAAACTGGGACTCTTAGGACTCATGATTTTCTACGAAGCAAATCAATAGTCCTAATTTCTGTGTAAAACGGTCTCTTTGACTTCAGCTTTGACTATTGGATTAGACTCCTTCAATCGTCGATCTGGTCCTCGTGGATAGGAAGAAATCATGTAGGACGGATTCTGGAACTACCCATATAAGCCATTTCTTTAACTGACACCTGTATCATATTCAAACACAAAAATAGCTGCGAAACGCCTGACCAGCTACGGAATGTCTGTATTATGTAGCTATACTGCACAAAATTACAAAAACATCAAAAACCATGAAAATACAACATGTTAATCAATTGCATGTATCCTTAAGACAATCCTAATCATTCTTCATTGATTTTAGGCTTATGAGTTTATGAAATATGAGTGAAATGAGATGATGGTTTTGTAAAAGAAAAGGAATTTCTAGAGCTCAACACCAAGTATCCAGATTTTTCAGCACAAGGTTATGCACATAAAACTCTGCCATCTTTGCATGATCAACCATGTTAGCTTGCTTGTAGAAATACATGAATTGCCTACAATATTGGAAAGGTGGGGATCCATGGGAGGCTAGAGTTTTTATTTGAAATAGGAGCCATTGCTCCTTGAGGTACATAGCATATGAGTCAGAAAGGAATCTATGTTGAAGGGCTTCTGTGCATAAGTCTGCCATGGTGGATACTTGCTGCCCTTTTTTTTGCAATTTCTCCTTCAGTGCTACATTCTCTGCTTGTGCCTTCTGTAGTTGCTCCTTCAGAACTGTTTCTTCGATTCTCTCCTCCTCCCTTGATGATTCTTCAATCATAGTCGGGCTCGTGGGAGGAGTTCATGTCTCTCTCTAACTTATCCTCTGAATCTTGTCAACTATGTAATGCATATAGGTCTGCCTTTTTCTCTTTGCGCTCAGAGGAGCTAAGGTGGCAACTACCTCTTTGTCTGGAGGGGATGTGGTGTTGTGCTGTGAGTCTGCTTCTTGCTCACTTTCTGCTACCTTTTATGACTCCTGTCTCTGTTTCCATTTCTTTTGTTTCTCCTTGGCCCTTTGTCTCTTCCTCTTCTTCTTCGTGTTCCTTCTCTAAGGCTAGGAGAAAAGCTTCTCATGGTCCCTTGCTACTATGTCTGATATGCAGTATACTTTGGAAGCTACCTTGACTACTGGTGATGTTGTTCTGCTGTTGTTGTTTCACGCTATTAAAATAAGCAGCCCACTCTTTGTATTGTTGTGCTGCAGGCTCCCTTCGATATCTTTCCCTAAAAAAATCTCAATTCACTGGTTTGGATGAGATGGGATCTCTTTTTATTAAATTGCGCAACTAATTTTGGAGCACTTATGTAACTCGGCCTCAACTCCTGTTTCCATTAGAGACCGTTGTTTCTTTCTCTCTGTTAATTCATGATGGACTGTGTGTTTCTTCCCCTCGTTCTCCTCTACTCCCCTTGATTTAATTTTTTTCTTTTGCATACCCAGGTGGCGTGACTTTGCAGTTCTCCCTAGTCGTACTTCATGATGGTGCCCAAGCTAATTGGCCACCTTCCGCCCCTTAAACTCTAAGTCTGCAAATTTAATTATTTTGGCTATTATGGATGCATAACGAGGGGTGAGAAGTTATACCTGAGTTTACGTGTTGTTTTCAAGGCATTTGCAGGAGCTGGATTGAGGAGACAAGCCTTTTAGATGTTGTGTCCTTCACTATATTCCTCTTCTCTGAGTGAGCAGCTTACTGAATGAGCAACTTCCTAAGTGAGCTGCTAATATTTTCTTATTGTTTCTTTCTGATGTAGATGTTCTGTGGGGTGCTCAAGATGCCATGGGTGGAATTTTTGTTCTCCTGGAGTCTGTTATGTAGCTTTCATCCTTATTTTTATTTGCAGTCCATGAACAACTTTGTTTTTGAAGGAACTTTCTGATGTTTGTAGCGGTTTGTGGCTTGCTTTCTTTTGCTACATTGTGCTCAGGAATGGAGGAATATGGTGTATGGAGGTGATGGAAGGAGTTATGGAAATGAATGGAGCAAATGATGCGATGGATGGTAAAATAGAAGGGGATAGAAGATGAATGCTTCCATGTGTTTCCAGAAACCATTAATAACCTGAAAAACAGCAAACACAGAAAACACAGAGATGCAGATATTTTTTTTTATTTCTTTTTTATTTTATTTTATTTTTTGTTTGAAAGAAAGTGGGTTGCCTCCATGGAGGTTTTCAACCCACAAACTTTCCTTGGGTGCCTCAGATATGTTTTCACCCATGGATCTTTATTCTCTCTCTTCTTCTTTTTTTGAGAGCAAGTGAGCTGCCTCCATCAAGGTTTTCAACCCACAAGCTTGCCTTGGGTGCCTCGGAGAGGTTTTCACCCATGGATCTTTATTTTTTTTTCTCTTTTTTTTTTAGGAGGTGAGGGAAACTATAGAGTTTCTTGTCACATACACCTCTCTGCTTATTGAATTTATGAACTCTGCCTTTGACAAAGGCTTCTTGTAAATTTTAAGTCTATGACCATTGACAAGCAAGGGGATTCCTTCCTCATCTATGGTTTTGATTTGAACTGCGCCATTATCGAAACATTTTTCCACTGTGTATGGTCCCAACCATCTTGTCATCAATTTTCCCTTAAAGTCTTTAAACCTTGAATCATACAACAACGCCCAGTCTCCTTCTTGGAAGGCCTTCTCCTTAATGTTCTTATCATTCCATACCTTCCTTTGCCACTGAACTACCTCTGTGTGCAAAAGTGCTTGCATTTTGAACTCATCCAATCCATTTAGTTGCAGCAATATCTCCTTTTGGGTTGTCATCCTCAAAGTATTGAATTCAAACTCAACTAAGAGTAGAGCATTATTAGCATAGACTAGTTCATAAGTAGTGAATCTTGTTGTTGTCTTCCAAGTAGTGTTGTAGGTCCAAGTAGCTTCTACCAACCTGTCTGCCCAATATTTTCTGCTACTGCTCACAACCTTGGTGAGAATGCTCTCTAAAGCTCTGTTAGTTACTTCTACTTGGCCATTTTCTTAAGGGTGATAGGCAGTAGAAGTTTTATGTTTAATCTTGTGCTTCTTCAAAATATTCTCAATGAGGTGAGAGGTGAATTATGCTCCCTAATCAGTGACTATTTCTCTGGGTTACCCAAACTTGTAAAACACATTATCCCTCAGAAATTATTCTACTTTCTCCTCGGTTGCTACCTTCACTGGTTTTGTTTCGACCCACTTTTTCAAGTAATCAGTGCAAACTATGATATACTTCTTTTGTCCGAATGGTGGACCAATAGGTCCAACGAAGTCCATGCCCCACTTGTCAAATGGCTTAAGAGCCATTTGAGGGTGCAAAGGCATCTCATACCTTTGTATGGGTCTCCCCATCCTTTGGCACTGGTCACACCTGCTGGTGTATCTTCTGGAATCTTGGTGAAGGGTAGGGCAATAGTATCCTGCCTACAAAACTTTGTAAGCAGTCCTCTTTGTAGCAAAGTGGCCTCCACATGGGTTGTCATGACATGAAGAGAGGATATCAAAAACTTCTTCCTCCCTCACACATCTCCTTAGGATTTTATCAGGGCCTAGCTTGAAGAGGTTTCCCCGAATCCATGTGAAAGGGGCACTTTTTCTAATGATTCTGCTCCTCTCAATGAATGAAATATTAGGAGGGAGTTTCCCAGAAACCAAGTAGTTGGCTATATCAGCAAGCCATGGTGAGAGTGTCGATATAGCAAAGAGATGCTCATCTGGCAGCTGGTCATCCACCATTCCTTCATCCCCTGTAGGGAGAGCTAACCTGGACAAAAAATCTGCAACAATATTCTCCTTTCCAGGTTTATCAACAATATTCAAATCAAATTGTTTCAAAAGTAACAACCATATAATTATCCTAACATTAACATCTAGTTTGTTCATTAAATACTTGATGGTTGCACGGTCAGTGTGAAAAAAGGTCTAATATCTAGTTACATAATGCCTGAATTTGTTCAAACCATGGACAATGGCTAACATCTCCTTCTCAGTAACAGTATAATTCAGATCGGCCTTGGATATGTTCTTGCTTATGAAATAAATGGCATAAGGGATTTTTTCTTCTAATTGTCCTAATGTTGCCCCTATAGCTTTGTCAGATGCATTAGTGTGGATGTGGAAAGGAAGAGTCCAATTTGGACCTCGGAGGATGGGGGAAGTAGTCAAATTTTCCTTAATGAGCTCGAAAGCCTCTTGACAAGGAGCAGACTAAATAAAATCATAATCTTTGGCCAATAACCCAAATAATGGAGAAGCCATCTTGCTAAAATCTTTGATGAACCTTCTATAGTAACCAACTAAGGCTAAGAAACTCCTGACATCTTTATGCTTTTGAGGAGCAAGTACCCCTTTGATGATAGTGATTTTGTTCGAGTCTACCTGTATTCCTGCTTGGGATATGGAGTGTCCTAATACAACCCCTGCTTTATTTGAGAATTCACACTTTTCTGGGCTCATGGAGAGATGCATCTCAATGCATCTTCTTAGTACTTTGCCCAAATTAGAGAGAGCTTCCTGGAAGTCATCCCCATATGGTGTGAAATCATCCATGTAGATTTCGACAGAGTCATAGAATAACTCAGAAAAGATGCTCACGATAGCTCTTTGGAAGGTAGCTGGGGCATTACACAACCTAAAGGGTAGGACTATATAAGCAAAGGTACCCTAAGGGCAGGTGAAAATAGTCTTATCCTGGTCTTCAGGGCTGATTTGAATCTAATTGTACCCATTGAACCCATCTAAGAAGGAAAAGAACTTCTTCCCCGCAAGGCCATCCAGGACTTGGTCTATAAAGGGAAAAGGGAAGTGGTCTTTCTTGGTGGCTTTGTCAAGTTCTCGATAGTCAACACAAATTCACCACTTCCCATTCTTCTTTGGGACTAGGACAAGAGGGGATACCCACTAATTGTCGGATATAGGATATATGAACCCTGCATCCAATAGTTTCTGAAGCTCCTCTTTGACTATGTCCTTCAGAGCTGGGTTCATCCTTATTTGGGGTTGTCTCACAGGCTTGCATTTTTCTTTGATGTAAATGTGATGTTTGCATACTGAAGGATCTGGCATAGCTGCTTCTCTTATTCATTCAAGAGGTTTGGGTTGATTTTCAGAGATCTAGATGGGCCAAACTCAATAGCCTTGGTGGTTTCAGAGGTTGACTCAATTGAGTGCACTTCCATCCAAGGTTGGATTTTAGAATCTTTGACTAACGTTTCGAGAGGAATGCTAGTGGAGGACTGGTTTTGAATGCCATGGTTGATGAGTTCATCTTCATCAAGTTTCCCCCCTCTAAGAATACCATCTATGGTACACATAGGAGTAGTGTTATATAACTCATCTTCTTCATCCTCCAACCATATAGGGAGATCATGATCAATGGAAGGTTGGGTTGGAGGATATAACACTAGCTGTTTAGACAAAGGCCCATTTTTTATAATCATGTTTCCAGCCCGACAACTAATATAAGCATCTGCAGTGTCTAACCAAGGTCTCCCTAAGATGATAGGATAACCATTAAACTTGGTTTTTGGTTGCAGGACTAGGAAATCTATAGGATAATCCCAAAATTCAATGGTAACCATAACATCCTCAACAATTCCCTCTCGAGTTACTATGGACTGATCTGCAAGTTGCATAACTATTGTGGTTTTCCTCAAAGTCCTTTGGAGATTAAGTTTCAACATAGTTTCCTTCGTCATGATATTGATGACAACCCCTAGATGAATCAGAGTGTTGGGGACTATGACACCATCTATATGCACATCAACAACTGGACTACCAGGGTCCAGGTACTTTGGAAATATCACCTTCCCTAATCTAAAATGGCTGGCTGACTTGTTATGCTATGCAAGCACCTCCCACTCAATTAAAACAAATTAAGGATCTTGCTTATACATGTATGTGCGGAATTGAATTCTTGATTCAGTTGTATGAGGAATTAAACATTTTTTTAGGCTGATTAAAATCATGTACAATAACCATAAATTGCAGCAAATTTACCAACAACAAATAACAACAAACATAATAAAGGAATTCACCCTCATGTCTTGGGCTACATCTCCTTGAACCTTTGTCAACTGACTTAGCTCTTTGGGATTAAAATGGAAAATTTATTTTACATGTTGTTGCTCAACTCCAATGGTTGTTTGGACTGTACCAATGGGTTTAGAATACCATCATACCCCTGGATTGTCTGCTCAATCTCTAGAAATGGACCTAGGCTCCCTTGGCCTTGACCTCTTATGTCGGTGTCCTTAAGCTTCCCTGAGCTTATATGTGGCAAAAAATCTCTTATAAGTCCTCTTCTGCTCCAGAAACCTTGCCTACTATCTCCAGCACATATCAATCATCCAAAATAGGTTGTTCATCTGCTCAGAATGAACTCAGGCTCCCCGTTCTATGCCTCCAACACCTAGTGGCAGTGGGCTCCCTGAAACTTCCTTGTGGCTTCTTCGGCTCTAGAAGTCTCCAAATGGATCTAAAAATTCCTCCATTGGATTCATAATGTCCAAAATAGTCATAAATGACTATTCACTTCCTCAAAATGGCCTCTGGCTGCTCTGGCTATACCTCCAACACCTGGTGGCACCCTGTGGCTCTGGGCTCACTGAAAAATTTCCTGTAGCATCTTGGCCTTCAGAAGTCTCCAAATTCTTGTGCAAACCCCATCATTGGATTCAAAAGGTTCAAAATAGTCATAAATGACTATTGGTTTCCAGAGAATGGCCTGTGGTTGCCCTGGCTAGGCCTCATGCTCCTGCTGGCTCTTGGTGGCACTCGGAACTTCTTTGAAGCAAAATCATGCTCAAAAGTCCTCAGCTAGCTCTTCAAACCTCACCAATGGCTCCATAATTCTCCATATAGTCAAAATTGACTATTCCCATTCGAAATTTTGCTGAAATATGCTCCAAATATAGCACATTTAATTTTTCCCCAGTTTCCTCCACCAAAACTGGAAGGACTACCAGTTAATTTTCTAAAAATAGAAATTCTGCCACAATTGACGCTGCCTTCGAAATCTCCGCCAACATAATCCTCAGCTTAATTAGGACTATGTGCGCTTATGGGTGGATAAGCATGGTTTAGTGGGTAAGCGCACATTAAGCGCCAATGACGTTTTAATGTAACTAATCCATATTTTAATTTAATTAAACATGATTAGTAAAACCCGTCGGTCATTTATCTCAACCCTGGTTGCACACTTATGGTCAAATGGGGAAGGGGTTGGCCCCCTCCAAACCCCAATTGTCGGGCGGCATTAATATAAATTGACGTGGAGAACATAAGGTGTAAGGAACACCTTGTAGTAGAGCTAGTAACGAGTTTCGTTGACAGACGAAAGGTCATGGGTTCGAACCCCACTCCACCATAATAATTTTACTCGACTCTAATGCAAAAGTTCTCCACCATATTTAGACCTGTCCTCCAAGTTTAACGTCCACTATGTATAAGTTAGCAGCATCCTCCACATTTGGTTGAATCCGCCATAGTGGGTTTACAAACTATATATATATATATATATATATATATATATATATATATATATATAATTCCACCATAAAACTATGTCCAAACAATGTGACCCACAATTCAACCTTAATGTCCAAATTTGACATAAACATGAATTTGACCCAAGGGTTGGATAGGGCCCACCAGAGAGGACACGTGGTGCCCTCTAGTTGGGTTGTACTCCAACCTAAAAAAAAAAAATCAAATTCAACCTTAGCAAGAATATTGGAGGTCATTAGACAATTTCTCCCTTCACTAACCCATTTGGTGAATCTGAAGGTGCCACTTAGCGCGATGTCATTGGTTGTTTCTGGAGGATATTCCTGGAATTGCTGACTATACTTGCCACATCAGCATTGTACATGTTCTACTCATTTTTTTCCTATTTTGGAAAACGAACAACAAACTATATCTCAATCATACAGTGTCGGTTTTTTGAACTGCTCACGGTGTGGGAATCAGGAAGAGGAGATCTATCCTGTCGCTTAGGTTCGGCACACTTTTGAACACTTTGAAATTTGAGCTATCCCTTAGGCCATAATCCAATTCTGATCACTCATTCCCATTGAAGGGCTTTTGGACCCACAAAAGTTGATGATTATCTGCCTTGAGTTTCAACACTCTACTGCTTTCAAGTTATATCAACTGATTTTACTTGATAAGTCCCTTTGGAAATCACCCTGACATGCCTTGCACCGCAACTGACTGTGTCTCCTGACCACTACTCTCTAGTTGTTGCTGACCCATTTCAGCATTGTTGGTTGCTATAAACTGATACACACTTTGTTGTACCATTGATATCTCTATGTGCTTGGCAATCTGTTAGCCTTCCCACTGAGAATGAAGTCCCTCTTGCAACAATGGCATACAAGCTCTGTCTTGGAAATCCATTTTCCAAATTAAGCTCGCAAGATGAGTGAACTCTTGGTGTCAACAAAAACACTAGAATGTTCTACAATGGCTGCAAAAAATTTTGCATCTTTTCCACTTCTCACTGAATGGACTACAAACTTCCTGCGACATCCTGTCACAAGAACACGCATCAATCTTGAAAAGAAAATCTTATGCAATAATTGAAATGAAGACCACCTCTTTTTGATCCTTCAAAGCACTGACTGTCAGCTTCCTATAACATCAAATACATGGCGATCCTCTTTGCACATTAGTGCATCCATATATTGACCCACAATCAAAAAACACCTTTGACTCAAACATAAGTCATGCAACATGCGACACCAACACAAGTCGACATGAAATTTGTTATACAATTGACAAAAAAAAAATCGATGTGAAATGTGTGCGACACAATTGACACAAGTCGACAAACATGTATGCGATACAATCGACACAAGTCGATATACAACATGATACATGTTGACAACACTCGTGCATGTATCAATGTACAATGAACCTATTTACAAGTTCGTTATTTACGCATATACACTCATGCATATGTACACTTTCAACTCTCCCTTTCAAGTACAAACAAGTACATAATCCAAAAACATGTGGGTGACTATAAGGGATGAATTGAATGATATTTTTGCAACATAAGTGAGTAACATACCCATATTTTACACCTCCACGGCAAAATTATGCAACAGAAAGAAATGCCTTCAACTGAACAACTTTCACATGCAATCTTGCATCCTACAAGTTGTGATCCTATGCTGCAACTTGTCATACTTTCAACAGAAATTCATGCATACATGACTAAAATTTGCATCTATGTACAAAGGAATGTATGTCTTACTGGGTCAAAAAATCAAACCACTTCTTACCAAGCCACTTCCGTGGTGATTTTTCCTGCTGAATATCTTCTTCTTGTGAATCATCTAGACTCACCTCAATGATGGAATCTTTGGTTCCATTCTCGCCAATATTTTTATCCTTTTGCTTCAAATACTTGGGATGATTGGTTGGATGTAGTGTCCAACATTGGGCAATGAGATGTCCCTTCTTCTGGGAATGTGTGCAAATATTTTGCATCTTCCATGCAAGTCGCCTTTGCTTGAACTATTTCCTGTATGCTTTCATTCTTTTCCAACATTTTGAAACTTCATGGTTACACAAACCACAATAGGAACTACAACTCTTTCTCCCATTCATGCATGCATATTTTTCATGCTTAACATAATCATAAACAACTTGACTATGGGAAGAATTATACCTCGAATGTTGCTTTGCATGGCCATCTGTTTTACCTTCTTGAGAAGATGAACTTGAAGAGGTTCCAACTCTCTTTTGAAGACCAACAACATTGTTTATGTCCTTAGAGCTGCCACAAATCTCTTGTTCACCATAAGCTGCATGTCTAAAAGCATCTTGATGCAACATGGGTTTCAAACAATTGCATTCATCGTGATTACAAACTTTTCATGCTTGAGGATTTGAACCAACAACAAAAGTTCTTCTTGGAACTGTCTCAAGCGCCTTCATGGCTGTAGAGTTTTTGCCATAAGGTTGTCCATATCCTAGACCAAACTTCTTAGGCATTTCCTCAACCATAATAGGCTCAATCATGCTTTGTGCATGTTTTCCTAGACCCTTGCCTTCATAACCCATTTTTAACATCAATTTGGACCTTATACCTCTAGTGTTTTTTTCAAATGAACCTACACATCTATCTGAAGAGGAAATTGAAGACAAATTTGAGTGATTTACCTCTGCTTCAAGCATGTGCTTGGTTAAGGCCTCTTGGGCATGATGGAGTTGCCTCTCCATCTCATGCATTATTTGAAGAAGTCCTTCTTTCTCTTGCTTCATGGTAGCCAATTGCTCATGAAGTTTAGTGCTTTCCCTTACATCTTCATACAGACTTTGCACCATATCCTTCAGGATGTAGAAGTCCTGCTTCATCTCTTTATCAAAGAGTCTTGTAAAGGAGGAGAATTTAGAAACCTCACTTGACGAAGTTGTCGTCACTATGTAAATGAATTAAAGAACTTCAATAACAATTCACAAAGCTTCAAAAACAATTGACAAAGATTCTTAACAATTTGGTTGTAGATTTAAGCTCTTCTCTACAGCTTGTATCTCTTCTTCAAGCAACCTATTTTGCAAACAATCCCTCTTCTGCTTCAAGGATTTCCTTGAGGTCCTTTGGGTAAGGAGAATTCTTTCAGCCTTCTTCCTTCTTGTCTTAACTTGAAACTAGCTATCAGTAGCTCCCCTTCACCTCTAGAAAACTCAAACTTGTATGCAATAGTAAATTTGCACTTTTAAAAACCCTTCAAGTAAAACAAGCAACAACCTCGTGCTTTGATACCTACTTGATATGAAATGGGTGGCTGACTTGTTATGCTATGCAAGCACCTCCCACTCAATTAAAACAAATTAAGGATCTTGCTTATACATGTATGTGCGGAATTGAATTATTGATTCAATTGTATGTGTTTTAACTGGTTTAATGCTTTATGTGTGAGGAATTAAAAATTTTTTTAGGCTAATTAAAAGCATGTACAACAACCATAAATTGCAGCAAATTTACCAACAACACATAACAACAAACATAATAAAGGATTTTACCCTCATGTCTTGGGCTACGTCTCCTTGAGCCTTCGTCAATTGACTTAGCTCTTTGGGATTAAGATGGAAATTTTATTTTACACATTGCTGCTCAACTCCAATGGTTGTTTGGAATCTACCAATGGGTTTATAATACCATCATACCCCTGGATTGATAACACCTGGTGGCACCCTATGGCTCTAGGCTCACTGAAAATTTCCCCATAGAATCTAGGCCTTTAGAAGTCTCCTAATGCTTCTAAAAACCCCATAATTGGATTCAAAAGGTTCAAGATAGTCAAAAATGACTATTGGTTTCCTGAGAATGGCCTCTAGCTGCCCTGGCTAGGCCTCATTCTCATGTTGGCTCTTGGTGGCCCTTGGAACTTCTCTGAAGAAAAATCACACTCATAAGTCCTCAACTGGCTCTGCAAACCTCACCAATGGCTCCAGAATGCTCCATATAGTCAAAATTGACTATTCCCATTCGAAATTTTGATGAAATATGCTCCAAATAGAGCACATTTAATTTTTTCCTAGTTTTCTCCACCAAAACTGGAAGGACTACCAGTTAATTTTCTAAAAATAGAAATTTCGCCACAATTGGTGCTACCTCCGAAATCTCCACCAACATAATCCTCGGCTTAATTAGTCCTAAGTGCGCTTATGAGTGGATAAGCATGGTTTAGTGGGTAAGTGTGTATTAAGCGCTAATGACGTTTGAATGTAACTAATCCACATTTTAATTTAATTAAACATGATTAGTAAAACCCGTCAATCGTTTATCTCAGCCCCTAGTTGCGCGCTTATGGTCACATGGGGAGGGGGCTGGCCCCCTCCAAACCCCAATTGTCGGGCAGCATTAATATAAATTGATGTGGAGACCATAATGTGTAAAGAACACCTTGTAGTAGAGCTCGTAATGAGTTTCGTTGGTTGGCAGAAGGTCACGGGTTCGACCCCCACTCCACCATAATAATCTTACTCAACTCTAAAACAATACTTCTCTGCCATATTTAGACTTTTCCTCCAAGTTTAACCTCCGCTATGTATAAGTTAGCAACATCCTCCACATTTGGTTGAATACGCCATAGTGGGTTTACAAACTATATATTATGTATATTACAAATGTATATATATATATATATATATAGATATATAATTCCACCATAAAACTATGTCCAAACAATGTGACCCACAATTCGACATTAATGGCCAAATTTGACATAACATGAATGTGACCCAAGGGTTGGAGAGGGCCCACCAGAGAGGACACATGGCGCCCTCTGGTTGGGTTGTACTCCAACCTAAAAAAAAATTAAATTCACGTAGCGCCTTCTGGTTGGGTTGTACTCCAACCTAAAAATAAATTAAGTTAAACCTTCAGAAGAATATTAGAGGTCATTAGACAGTTTCTCCCTTCACTAACCCATTTGGCGAATCTGAAGGTGCCACTTCACGCGATGTCATTGGCTGTTTCTAGAGGATATTCCTGCAACTGCTAACTGTACCTGCCACATCAGCATTGTAATTGTTCTGCTCATTTTTAGCATGTTTTGGAAAATGAACATCAGATGATATCTCGGTCATACGGTGTCGGAATCAAGAAGACAAGATCTATCCGGTCGATTAGGTTCCACACACTTTTGAACATTTTGAAATTTGAGCTATCCCTTAGGCCCTGGTCCAATTCTGATCATTTCCCAACATTAGTTTAGACAATTGTCCTACCACATTGATGGTGGGGGGTATCTCTCTTCCTTCTCCAAGGTTTCTTGAAGCACTTTTCTTTGATGAGCTTATTGTAGATAGTGACATCCTTAATGGCCTCGAGAAGTGGTATCTTTACACACAAATTTTCCAATTCTCCCAGGAGTTCAGGCTCCTCTAGGGTGTGCTGACTAGGGTGGATCAAGCGCTCAGGAAAAGGAGGTTGTTGGATTTGAGTGTTACCTTCTGCCTTTTCCTCCTCAACCTCTATAGGTGGAGATGGAGGATGGTTGTCTGGGAGTACTCTTCCCGACCTGAGATTAACCTCCCGTATCTCCACAACATAAGTTGGATGGGATGTTTCTCCACTGGGAGGTTGTTTTGCCTGTCCGTTGTTCAGGTTCGGATTGGGTTGTGCAGGTATAGGTAGCCTGGGTCGAGCAACATGAGTAAGCTGAGGTTGAGGTTGGGGTGGAGGCATTAGAGTAGGTGGTTGACTTTTTTGAGGCCTCCACCCTTGGGATGGATTCTTCCAGTGAGGTTGTTGTGGAACATACTGCTGAAATGGTTGGTTTACTGTTCGAGGATGATATGAAGGGTTGTAAGGCCAAGTAGGAGGTGTAGACTAGGATGGAGGAGTGGGGGTGTACCAAGGTTGCATGGGTGCGCTCTGAATGTCGTGATAATAAGAGTAAGGTGGACCTTGCATACCTTGTTGATATGGCCGAGGGCCTTGAGGCCTTCTCTGGTTGATGAAACAGACTTGCTCTGCCATTGCTTCCCCACCTTGATATACAACCTTAAGTCTGGGTAAGGAGGGACACTATTTTGTGGCGTGATTCTCCTCACATAATAAGCAAACCTCTATGACATTTAATGGACATTCATTTATTGGGTGCTTCTTGGCACATCTAGGGAAAAATATGGCTAGGGCTCCCTCTACTTCCTCTTGCTTCCTTTTGACCTGCATTGTGTCCATTTGAAAAGCAAAGGTGTGTAACATGTCACTCTTGAAGTCCTCTAGCATATTTCCAATATCATGTTTTATGAAGGTGGAATAGGAAGGGGTATTGGATGTACTTTGGCTAGCTCTTCCCTTCTTCCTAAATGCCCTAGAATGGTTTTGGAAGACAGTTTTGATTGCTTCACAGGGTTGTTGTTAAATATCTCCTCCTGATAACATATACAAGGTTTTTATCATCTTTTCTCTGATCCCAAGAAGAAGTACAAGTTTAAGTGGGTCAGGATCAAGAGTACAGTTGGCTCTCTTATAGTTCAATTGAAACCTTTCTTCATAGTCCTCTAAGGATTCATCTGGCCCTAGAGTCATCCTTAAGATCTCATCCTTGATTTCCTTGGACCTATAGTAGTCTTTGTATTTGCTGCTGAAGGTATCTTCCATCTGTGCCTAGGTAGTGAGGCTATCCCCAGGAACACCCATGAACCAACGCAAGGTTGCATCCTTAAGGGTGGATGGGAAAAGCTTCAACTTCTGATCATCAGAGGTGTGGTCATAAGTCCTACAAACAATAGCAAATTCAAACATGTATGTGTCAGGGTCCTTAGAGGTAAGTCCACGAAAGTGTGGAAGAGTTGAGGGGCTAATGTTTTTCATCTTAGTTTCCCCATCTCCTCTCTTATGGGAAAGGCTCTCTGGACCCTAGCCATGGTTAAGATAGCTGAAGCAGGTCCCTCAGTTGAAACAAGGTCTTATTCTTCTTCCCCAATAGGAACCTCAAAATATTCAAAAGGCTCTCCTATAGGGGGTTCAATCTCACTTCCATTGAAGAAGAGTGAAGGGTGGCTAGGAGGCAATGTGGGGGTTTTAGGTAAGATTTGTCTTTGAGTGTTCCTACTCCTACGAAGCATGAAAATCAGATCTTTTTGTATTTTTTTAATATTTTTGAAATGACATGAAAAGAAAAGAAAGTAGAAAAGAATGTTATTACAAAATCAAAACATCTACTAGACACCTCCCCGACAGCGACGCCAAAAAGTAGTGAGCCCTGGTATTGCACCAAGAGTGTTGCGACTCCTAGGGGCTGCCCTACTTTACTTTATCAACCCAGGGTTCGTACAAACTTGGAGGTGATAGTGCTATATACACAACAGATGCATTTTTCTCATGTCATCCTCTTCTTCTTTACGAAAGGGTGCTATTTCTTAAACTATGATAAGAACTGGAAAGTAAATTGTTGGAAGGAAATGGAAAAAATAAACAAAATTAATTTGCAGAAAGGAAATGACGGAAATGAAACTAAATTAATTTGCAGAAAGGAAATGACGGAAATGAAACTAAATTAAATTGTTGTAAATAAATGACAGCAAGGAAACTAAACTAAATTGCTGAAAGGAAATGACAGGAATGAAACTAATGTTGGAAATACTGAGAGGGGGTTGAATCAACATTCCTTTCAATTAGTATTATTATTAATCTTCCAGAGCATTATTCAATCTTCAATTATTATCAGTGTTTGTACAATGATAGTAGTAAACAAAAGGAACACAACTGCACACAATTTTTAAGGTGGAAACCATCTCCGGGACAAAAACCACTTGAATGATTTTCTAATAATTCTTAAAATCAAATCCAATTGAAAATAAAGCTCCAACTTCCTAGAATCTAGAAAAACATTCTTCTCCAGCTCCCACTGGATGGACGCTCCAACGCCCAAGATTCTTCAGTAGTCAACTAAACGGATGCCCCAACACCCAATGAGCTACAACTCACCCTAGAACCACCCTACCACCCAGAATTTTTCACAGGCTTGAACCTATTGGTGACTTCATGCACCAACCTAGCACCACCCTACCACCCTATAGAAGAATAAAAGAAGAATGGACTCACATACCAGGGAAAATGGTCCACTTTACAATGATATAGAATGATGTAGAAGAAGAAGACACACTAGACCATAACCCCAACTATGACACAACCACCTAATGATGATCATAGACCTCTTGACACTACCTCTTCAACTCTTCGCAGATAGACACTTGTACAAGTTTTACAATGATGCATTTACAATGACTTAGTACAATGATACCTTTATAATGACTATATGCAGTGTTGCCCACTTGTAGACTTCATGTGGTGAAATTCTTGTTGCTGTTCTGCACCTTGGTTGCTGCTCTTGTCATGCTACCCTCTGCTGCACTTTGCTTTGATTTGCTGCCCTAGAAATTATGGTCCTTTGCCACCCTTGACAACACATGATCTAGCTTTTTCTTGCCTTCTAGGAGCTCGATATTGAATCTGGTGTGCCTATTTATTTCAGATCCCCAATATGTGATTTTTGGTCCTTTAGTATTCCTCTAAGTCTTCTTTCCAGTGCCACAGGTTTGACCCAATTTGGATTCTTCAAGAGAGATCTATGCCCAATCTCTCACAATGCCCTAATTATGGACTGGTTTAGTAGAGCGAACTTGTATGGTGTGCCACGTATCACTGTTTCTTCATTCGGCTCTGAAATTGATACAACGAAAAACTAAATTCTGTGCACTCTTTGCCACTTTTTACAGAATTCCAATTCGATACTGAGAGAAAGAGTTATGATGATTTTCCCAATGTCACTTCTTTGAGATGAAGTTCAAGAGCCTCCAAAAACACTGACTTCCACAGATCATATCTCTGAAAATGTTGCTCACCTTGATCTAAAATTTTTACTGGAGCTTCCTCAGGATTTCGGCTCCACCGCCTAAAAATTTCAACTTCGGAACCTTCATAGAAAAAAATTTATAGCGCAAATTCCACGATGACCTGTTTCAGGTAGCAAAATCCTTGCATGAGGAGGATATGAGGATCACAATTTATATAAATGCTTAGGTTGAGAGGGTCTTCAAAAAGTGAACATGGGAAGTATTTTAGGAGCTTAAAAATTATTAATTATTGACTTTTCAATGACCCATGGCACAACCCCATGGGGTTTTATCCCACTAACTGGGGTTACAAACTTCAAACATGAATATCTCTCAAACGGTGAAGAATTACATGGCGTGCCGTATATCATCGAAAAAATATCGACAAGTAGAAACCATCAAAAATATTCTTGACCCAAAATATAGTAATTTGGTAGGTCAAAATTACCATGCAAGATCGGGGTAGCCCCTGGTGCTGCTTGGGTTGACATTAATGACAACCACTGATCAAAAATCTCCCCCTTTGTCATTGACGGCAACACAAGTACTCCCCCTGCGATCATGACACCTCTTCCTACAACATTCTCTCCCCCTTTGACATCGATGGAAAAGGGTGTCCCCCCCTGACACACAACCATCCTGTGGATCTGTACGCACTCCCACTCCCCCTTTATATTCTGAATAAGGAAAATCTAATGAAAACTTGGGAGAATCCCAAGCTTCTGGCGAAGATATTCAAATGCTTCACAAGTACTCTTATGATCATCAACGCTTCCTGCACAATCTGCATCTATAAATGCTTGAATAATGAGATTGTTACCCTTGGGATACCAAAAGCCATATTTTGTTGTTCCCTTTAGATATCGAAGAATTATTTTGACGGCAATAATATGTGATTATTTTGGTGCTGCTTGGAATATTGCTACTTGTCCAATTGCTTGCATAACATCTGGTCGGGAGGTTGTTACATATAGAAGAATACCAATCATAGATCTGTACAACCTCTGATCCACATCCTTAGATGAGTCGTCTATGCTCAATTTGCAACCTGTTACCATCGGAGTAAGGATGGGTTTGAAATCTTCCATTTTGAATTTCTTGAGCATTTCCTTGATGTAATTGGCTTGACATATAGATACTCCTTTCTCTTGCTGAGATATTTGAAGCCCTAAGAAGTATGTCAGCTCACCAAGTAAAGACATCTCAAGCTCACTTTACATCTTTGTAGCCAAGTTCTTACTTAGTCGATCATCATTGCTACCAAATATTATATCATTCTCTTTAGATAGTAGACGTGCTTTAGTTGCTTCATCCAGAACATATATTTCGTTTGGAGCTCGACTTGTTGTAGCCACAATTTTTCCATACCCGCCTTTCCCGATTTCACATTTTGTGGAGTTGAATAGTATTGTGTGTCCTTGATCACACATTTGTCCAACACTGAGCAGATTGTGATTCATGTTTTCAACCAATAGAACATTATTGGCTAGAGCATCTTTTCTTCCAAGAGTGACGGTCCCTGATCCTATAACATTTGAAGATCCATAATTTCGAAAGGACATGGTTCCATCCTTCTTCTCTTTCAGACATACAAATTTCTTTCGATCTCTAGTCATATGCCTTGAGCAACCGCTATCAACATACCACACATCTTTGTTGTTTTGAGCCTTGAGAGCGAGAACACAATTATTAGTCTTCTTCTTCTTCCGTGTTCGTTCGTTCTGTGGCTTCGAAGATTCTTCTAGAGGATTTTCAAGGCTGCAATCTCTGGCTATGTGTCCAAAGTTTCGACATTTGTAACATTCAATGTTATTTATTAAATGTTCAAATATATCGATGCTTCGTTGAGCCCTGGGAGGCTCATATTTGACAGATCTCTTGGAATTGTATTGGTTCCTAGGGTACATATGACATTCTACAGCTTTATGACCAAATTTTCCACATGAATAACAATAGCCATAAAAAATATGTTGGTACCTGGATGTAAATCTTTGTCGAGGAATTGTCTTCCAAGGCTGTTCTTGTGAATCTTATCCAATGAAGTCTACATTCATGTCAGATATCATAGGTTCATTATATTTTGTTGTAGAAGGTCCTGCTTCTTCTTGTTTGTAACCAAGGCCAATTCTGTCGTTGCAAGATCATTGATTGTTGATGAGTTCTTCCAATGCCCTTGAGCTGTTGGCATAGTTTTGGACAGTTTTTTCCTTCTTCACTTCCTTACGTAGCAAGACTACTTCGACTTCTAATGCTTCCCTTTCTTGGTTGCTTTCTTCCAACTTATTTTGAAGTGACTCTTCAATACATTTGTGTTATTCAACTTAAATTTTGAGACCTTGAACTTGTTCTTCAAGAGTAAATGAATAGATCTTCTCAACCTTGAGCTCTTTTATAAGCTTGATTGCCTCCTTAGAAAATTCTTCTATGGTCAACCCTTCTTCTTCGTTGTTTCATACCTCTTGTTTAATGTGTTTGGCCATAAAAATTACTCTCTCATTGGCTTCTTCTTTGTTGTCATTGTCTTCATCGGATGATGAGCTATCTTCTTTAGAGAGAAAGTTCCTTTTGAATCCTTTCTTTTTTTTTGCTTGTTGAATTTCTTAAAGCCTTTCTCTGCTTTTGAGTTGCCATCACTTATGTTCGGACATTTTGCTGCGAAATTCCCAACCTCACCACAACCGAAACATATCAATGGAAGTTTACCCTTGAATTTTCCCTTAACAATTTTTTAGTTTTCTCATAAAGTAAGCATATTCTCCATCTGAAAGACCTTCTTCATCATCTTCCTTTTCTTCACACTTGCAGGTGCAGGTTTGTGTCTTTGAAGGTTATTTCTCCTTGTTGGTTTTCTTAGATGAAGCAAACGCAGTTTCTAGATGCGAAGTACCCTCCTCTTCATCAAGTCTCATTTCATATGCTATGAGAACTCAATGTAATTCCTCTTTGCTGAGTTTGTCCAGATTTGCACTATATTCTAAGACCGATACCTTTGGGTTGAATCTCCCTGATAACGTTCTAAGCATCTTTCGTATAATAGTCTTTTCATCAACAGGCTCTCCCAATCCTTCTAGAGCGTTGGTTATTTCATCAACGTGTTGGAAGTATGCAACAATGTTGTTATCTTCTTTCATTCTGAGTTGCTCAAATTTTTCTCTGTAGATTTGAAGTTTTGCTTCTTTGACATTTGAGTCACCTGCATATATATTCTCGAGCTTGTCTCATACATTTTTGGGGGTTTTACAACCCAACACCTTATGATAAGCAGATTCAATAAGTCCACTGATAATAATATTCTTTGCTTTTGCATCATTTACCAAATTCTTCTTACCTTGTCCATCCGCGGTTGATGTAAATCCATTTTGAACAGTTTCCCATACTTCGTAACCATGCGCCAAAAGATAGACCTCCATTCTTCCTTTCCAGAGTGCATAATTATTTTCATTGAACATAGGTACACCATTCTTGGTATGCTCCATGACCTCCTTCCAGCTGTTAAATTGCTATTGAAGGAACCAAGCTCCGATACCAATTGTTGGAAATACTGAGAGGGGGGGGGGGTGTGAGGGTGAATCAGTATTCCTTTCAATTAGTATTATTATTAATCTTTCAGAGCATTAGTTAATCTTCAATTATTATCAATGTTTGTACAATGATAGCAGTAAACAAAAGGAACACAACTGCACATAATTTTTAAGGTGGAAACCCTCTCCGGGACAAAAACCACCTGAATGATTTTCTAATAATTCTTTAATATTCAACTCCACTATAAAATAAAGCTCCAACTTCCTAGAATCTAGAAAAGCATTCTTCTCCATCTCCCACTGGATGGACTCTCCAACACTCGAGATTATTCAGTAGTCAACTGAACAGATGCCCCAACACCCAATGAGCTACAAATCACCCTACCACCACCCTACCACCCTGAATTTTTCATAGGATTGAACCTATTGGTGACTTCATGAACCAGCCTAGCACCGCCCTACCACCATATAGAAGAATAAAAGAAGAATGGACTCTTGTACCAGGGAAAATGGTCCACTTTACAATGATATAGAATGATGTAGAAGAAGAAGACACACTAGACCATAACCCCAACTATGACACAACCACCTAGTGATGATCCTATACCTCCCGACACTACCTCTTCAACTCTTCGCAGATAGACACTTGTATAGTTTTTTACAATGACTTAGTACAATGATACCTTTATAATGACTATATGCAGTGCTGCCCACTTGAAGACTTCATGTGGTGAACTTCTTGCTGTTGTTCTACACCTTGATTGATGCTCTTTTCATGCTACCCTCTATTGCACCTTGCTTTTATTTGCTGCCCTAGAAATTTTGGTCCTTTGCAACCCTTGATAACACATGATCTAGCTTTTTCTTGCCTTCTAGGAGCTCGATATTGAATCTGGTGTATCTTTGTTATTTCATATCCCCAATATGTGATTTTTGGTCCTGTAGTATTCCTCTGAGTCTTCTTTCTAATGCCACAAGTCTGACCCAATTTCGATTCTTCAAGGGAGAGTTATTCCCAATCTCTCACAATGCCCTGATTATGGATTGGTTCAGTATAGCGAACTTGTATGGTGTGCCACGTATCACTGTTTCTTCATTCGGCTCTGAAATTGATATAGAGAAAACTACAGTTCGTGCAATATCAGCCACTTTTTACAAAATTCCAATCTGATACTGAGAGAAAGAGTTTTGATGATTTTCCCAAGGTCACTTCTTTGAGATGAAGTTCAGGAGCCTGCAAAAACACTTACTTCCACAGATCATATCTCCGGAAATGTTATGCACCTTGATCTGAAATTTTTACAGGAGCTTCTTCAGGATTTCGGCTTCACCATCTAAAAATTTCAGCTTCTGAACCTTCGCAAAAAAAAAAATCATAGCACAAATTCCACGATGACCTATTTCAGGTAGCAAAATCCTTGCACGAGGAGGATATGAGGATCACAATTTATATAAATGCTTATATTGAGAGGGTCTTCAACAAGTGAACGTGGGAGGGATTTGAGGAGCTTAAAAATTATAAATTATTGACTTTTAAATGGCCCATGCCACAACCCCATGGGGTTTTAGCCCACTAATTGGGGTTACAAACTTCAAACATGAATATTTCTCAAAGTGTGAAGAATTATATGGCGTGCCATATATCAACGGAAACATCTCGACAAGTAGAAACCATCAAAAATATTCTTGACCCAGAATATAGTAATTTGGTAGGTCAAAATTACCATGCAATATTAGGGTAGCCCCTGGTGCTGCTTGGGTTGACATCAATGACAACCACTGATCAACAACTAATTTATATTGCTGAAAATAAATGACAGGAATGAAACTAATTTGATTTGCAGAAAAGGAAATAACTGAAAATAAACTAAACTAAGTTTCACCTTGCTAGGACAATCGACTAAACACACCCTACTTATCCTCTGATCTATTTAGCATGCTATCATGCTTCTAACAATGCCACTATTCATGATAAACTATACTTGACAAAGTGTGGCTTGCAGTTTGGAGGAAAACGGGCTAAAGATGCTAATGGAGGGCTTGAACAGATGGAACAAGGCTTAGAGGTGTGGAAAGATGGGTTTCAACCTTATTAAAACTTTATTATAGCGCAAAAATGCCTTAGAGCGGAATAATTTGAAAAGTGTGATGGCATAGTTGCGATTGAGGACAGAAATGCGATAAGCGATATCACAATCGCAATATTGCAAAGTTGGAGGGATAGCGAAAGTGTTATTTGGGAGCGGGAGCGAAATGTAATGAGGTAAAAATTGCGAAGTGCAATGTGGTAAAAGTTGCAAAGTGCGAAATGCATTGGGTGACATGGCAGTCGGACCGACGACAGAGTACGGAGAATATCGCAATCAGCGTCGGGAGAAGTAAGTGTTAAAGGAACCAAATAAAACTGCGATTTGCGATGGGGATAAAAATTGCGAAATGCGATTGCGATAGGGATCACGTGGCGGAATGCTACAGGGATTTCACAATCGGCAGTTAGGAGCGTTAAGTCTTAAAGGAAAAAGGAAAAAGGTTGCGAAATGTGATTGCGATAGGGATGACGTGACTGAATGCTACAGTGACGTCGTAATCGACAGTTGTGGGTGGTAAGTCTTAAAGGAAAAATGGAAAAGGTTGTGAAATGTGGTTGCGATGTGCGATGCGGCAGAGTTATCGCAAACGGCATTTGGAAGTGGCAAGTCTTTAAAAAAAAAGGGAAAAGGTCACAAAGTTCAATTTGCGAAGTACATTAGTGGGAGATTCTAGGAGCAAAGGCGGAGGTCGAGTTTTAATGGTTTTCAAGTGTTTTGCGTTAAAAGGGGTAAGGCAACCATGACCAATAGAAACAAAGGAATAAGGCGGGATGAAGGTTTTAAGTGCTTTTGTGGGAAGGTTCATCCTCCTCGAGCTTTATTGACAGAGATGAGAAGGGGGCCTTGATCCACAGTTTTTTGTTTTTTCTCCTCTATTATATTACTCATAAGAAAATGAAACCTACCGCAACACACTGAAAGAAAAACTAAACAACAACTTGAAACATAAACGAAATTATCAGAAGCGGAACTAATGAAATGACAGGAAGCAGAGAACAAATACAACAAAAAAGTTGAGGCACATGGATTGGGCCCTAACCCACAAGACTAGCTCTTTGAAACTTAAATCAGTAAAAGGAAATCAATTTGCTCATTTCATAAAAGAATAGCCTCACACATTTCTGAAAGTTTGATCACTGAGTAAAATAATAAAAAGCTCAATAGCTTGCAACAAAATTCCGACGACCCTTCCTAGCTCTAGCTTTTCTCTATTTATTCTAAAGAGCAGCTACCAACAACTCCCTAGAAAATAGTGATTGAGTCCAATTGAATCCAAGTAAACAAAGATTGAGTGCACTCCTCTTTGAGTTGATTGGCTGCCTCTAGAACTCGAATTGCTGGAGAGAATCCTTAGGGTGATTGAGTCCACTTGACTCCAAGTAAACAAAGATTGAGTGCACTCCTCTTTGAGTTGCTTGGCTGCCTCTGGAACTCGAATTGTTGGAGAGAATATTTGGGATGATTGAGTCCACTTGACTCCAAGTAAACAAATATTGAGTTGCTTGGCTGCCTCTGAGAGTTAAGGACGGTGGATAATCCTCCTGTAAGTTCTCCTTGTTGTCTCCTCCAAGTCTTTATGATAAAATCATTATAAAAATCCTTAATAATTCATGATTTTCTGCACTTAACCTCATATTAGGCACTCAGAGTATGTTAGCCTTAATCACCACCTATACTAGCATCATAAAACCAAACAATAATAAAAATGCAAGAAAAAGAGATCTAAGAAGGAAAAAAGGTGACCATTAACCCCTCCAAATATGTCTAATGATGGAGCTCATCAGTCATCATAAATGAGTTGGTAGATGCCTTCATTAGCTAGCAAGTCGAGGGTTTCCATTAGATATTCCATGTCTCCTCTCAATAGTACTAGTTTTAAGGAGTTTGGGTCCAAAGTGTAATTAGGTGCCCTTCAATAACTTAGCTAGAATCTCTCCTCAAAGTCTTCCAAAGACTCATTCTCTCCTTGAATTGTTTTGAATATTTCATCTTTGGTGTCCCTCGCTTTGTATTGTCTCCATATTTGTCGTTGAAAGCTTGTTGCATGTGTTCCTATGTGGTGATTTTATTTCCTTTTAGGTTCATGAACCATCTGAGGGTTGCATCCTTCAAGGTGGAAGGAAATAACTTTAGCTTTTTCTCATTGATGGTGTAATCTTAACTCCCGCATACAACATCAAACTCAAACATGAAAATGTGAGGATCCTCTCTGATCAAACTATAGAAGTGTGGGAGAATACATGGGTTAATGTTTAACATTCTTGCTTCACCATATGTTTATCTAATGGGAAATGTGAACACTTATGGTTTTCCATCTTCACCCATAGTGTTGGTGGGGTGTGAAGGTTTTTCTCCTTCTACAAGTTCCTTGAATATCCTCACTTGCTTATAAAAAAATGCTTCAAAGGTCCCTATGGATAGAGCTAGAGGCTCGCAGTCAGTTGAAAAGGCTTGGTTGCTAGTGGAAGTGGGGGTTCGTGGTACTACGGTGAAAATGTCAAGTTGGGTTACACTTTTTGCCATTTTTTGAGAAAAAAATATAATTTTTAGAATTTCTTCAACTTTTTGCAAGCTAAAACAATTTTTTCTGTTTAGAATTTCATTTTACGATAAAAATAAAACTTGTTAGAAATTTTATTAGCTTTCTATTACTTAATTTTTGGAATTTTTTTATTCACATTTGATATGTCAAATTAACAATTCTTTGAGTGTGTGTTCTTTAACAATCAAGGGATTCTAACTACTCATTTTTCCCCCGCTTGAGATCGCATTGCAGCGCTCTCTGAGCCCACGCTCTCTACGCTCGCGTTACTGCGCTCCCCCCTTGACTCTTCAGTTGATCTTCGCTCCAGGCCAGGCATGGCCCCTCCGGAGTCTTCCCCGGAGGTGGCCGCAGCCCAGATCCAGGGTCTCACTTTTTTTGCCCTCGTCAACTCCTTGCCCCCTCCACGCCCTAGCCCGACGATCTCCAAATTTGTAAAAGCTTGATGGTTTGCAGGAGTTTGTCCTTTCGCCTTCTCTTCCTCGTATGGCTGCGCTCTCTCTTGCTGAAAAGGGACTTATTGGCCAGTTCACTGGGCTCTGGCCCTCACCAAATACTGTGCAAAGATGGGTTGAGAGAAATTGGTCTGATAAGATCAATGGGAAAATCTCTATCCGGTTCTGCGAGAAAGGGTATTTCACCTTCCACTTTGAAATAAAAGAAGATAAAGATTTGATCTTTAGAAATGGACCCTACTTTATGGACACCAAAGGCTTGTATCTCAATAAATGGATGTCAGAATTTGATCTAGAGCTGGATATCCCAAGCGTTGTTCCTGTTTGGGTGTGCCTTCCCCACCTCCCTCTACACTGCTGGGGAGATGATTTAGTTAGAGCCATCAGGAACGCAATTGGAAAATTCATAGATCAAAGTGAACCAAAGCATAACATGCAAGCCTGTGCCACGATCTGTGTCGAAGTAGCTATGGGCAAAGGCCTTCCCGAAGCCATCAAACTCAAAGTGGATGAATGGACGCATATTTAGCAGCTCGACTACGAGCAGATCCCATTTAAATGCAAGGTATGTCATGAGTATGGTCACTTTGCTAATCGTTGCTCAAAATTTATAGATGTAGAAAGCCCTGAATTTGATCTTCATTGGGAAATTGCTAAAGGGAAGAAAACCGCCTCTAACCCTAAGAATACCTCCCCTACTGCTCCCCCCCCCCCAAGACTAATCCCCTGACTCCCTCTTCCCCCAAGATTTCGGACCCTTCCCATCAACCTTCTGCTTCTTCTTCTCCCCCCCCCCCCAAAGACTCACTGGAATCATCCAACCCCTTCTCATCCATCTCCCCCCTGATGAGGATCCCCCCCTTCTAAACCCTCTCTCCCACTTTGACTCACCTCAAATCTCTCCCTCCATCCCTGATCCTCCCTCCTCCTCCCAAGACTCCTCTTCTATCTGGATGACTAGAAACTCAGCGAAGGAGCATGGAGATACTCTCGAAACTCATAAAAAACATGGCCCCGGAAGGAAAACAACAAAGCAACAACGTGATGAAAATGTGCAAAAGGATATAGCAATGGGTACCCATAATCCCATAGAAACCTACATCCTAGGATAGAACAGCAAGGAAACCGAGCAAAAGGACAAAGGAGGGAAAGCAACTCTCTGAACAACCTTTCTCCAATGATGAAAATCCTTTCTTGGAACAGCAGGGGTCTAGGAAACCCCTCCAAAATAGCAACCCTAAGAGATCTAATAAACCAAGAGAAACCAGAAATCATTCTTCTTCAGGAAACAAAGCAAGGAGAATCGGAAATGAAAAAAATAATCAGCAAAACAAAGCACTATGTTGGCTCCCTCTCTGAATCAAGGGGAGCCTCCGGTGGACTAGCCACCCTCTGGAATCCCAGTATACGGGATGAAAAATACACTACAATAAGTCAGAACTGGATCAAAGTGACATTAGAGAACTGTATAGAGAAAAAAAAAATCATAGTTTACAATGTTTATGGGCCTAATCATTACAGAGATAAAGAGCGGTGTTGGAGCTCCATCAAAGAAGATATAGGCAACGAGAACAACAACAATATCATAATGGGAGGGGACCTCAACCTTATTTTGCATGCAAACGTGAAAATAGGAGGCAGCTTCAGCCATGATCCTTCTAGAAGCCAACTCGAAGACATAATACAAGATCACGATTTGGTGGACATTGCACCAAAGAACCGTAGATACACTTAGAGCAATAGAAGAATAGGAAGAGGAAACATCATGGAAAGACTTGACAGAATCCTAGTAAATGTCACTCTCCTCTCTTACTACTCCACATCCACTGCCAGTATTCTTCCCTTTCCTGCCTCGGATCATTATCCCATCACCCTCAATTTTGGAGATTGCCACACTCTTGGCCCCATCCCTTTCAAATACAGTCCACTCTGGAATGATATACCAGAAGAAACTCAATTGATCCATATTACTTGGATTCAGCATGTTGAAGGCTCGCCATCTTTTATATGGGAGACCAAGTTAAAAAAAAAAAACCGAGATGGCCTTGAAGGAATGGGTCAAAACTCAACACAAAGAGTCGGATCAAGCTAAGATTGAAATCAAACATAAATTGGAGGATGTCCACAGTAGCATTGAAGCTCACGACCTCAACCAATAATGCCACAATCAAGAAAAAGACCTCTATTGACAGCTCTACCGCGTCAACAGGAAGGAGGAGGAGAAATGGCGCATCAAGTCAAGAAGTTTATGGCTCCAAGACGGTGATAAAAACACCGCCTATTTTCATAAGCAGACTACTGTCAGAAAAGTTAAAAACAACATTGCTTCCATCATTGACGTCGCTAGCCATCTTCAAGCTGATCAAGAAGCAGTTAAAATTGTTGCCTCCAAGCACTTCAAAGAACTTCTAACAGAGAGAAGGGAGCCTGAAGATTACTCTGATTTTGTTCAGCATCTTCCTACCACGATCACGGCAGAAATAAACAGTTCTCTCAACAGAGAAATTAAGAAGAAGAGATCAAAAGTGCAGTTTGGGCCTTGCATCTAGACAAAGCTCCAGGGCCAGATGGATTTACTATCAATTTTTATAGAGATTACTGGAATTTAATTAAAAAGGATCTTGTGAAAATGATACAATGGACTCAGCGGAAAAAAAAAAAAAAAAAAAAAAAAAAAAAAAAAAAAAGGGAGGGGGGGGGTACACCAACTCTACATTCCTAGCCCTAATACCCAAATAAAACCACCCTTCCTCCTTTGCTAGATTTAGGCCCATCTCTCTTTGCAACTCATCTTATAAGCTTATCACTAAGATTCTCGCCACTAGCCTCAAACCCCAGCTCCATAGCCTCATCTCTGAAAACCAAGGAGGCTTCATATCTCAAAGACAAATTACCGACTCCATTCTCCTTGTTCAAGAAGCCATTCACTCCAGCATCTCTCGCAAAGAAAAAGGATTCATACTAAAGCTTGATCTCGCCAATTCCTTTGACAGGGTCAGGCATTCCTTCCTTCTTTCCATTCTTAAAAAAATGGGCTTTGATCCAAATTTTCTTGCTATTATCAACTCCTGCATCTCGGGACCCTGGATAACTCCTCTCATCAATGGCAGACCAGCACCCTCCTTTCAATCCTCTCAAGGATTAAGGCAGGGATTTCCTATCTCCCCCTACCTCTTCATCCTCATGGTGGAGTCCTTTAGCAAGGTATTATATCATATGAGACGAGCATGTCTCATCACAGGCATCAAATTTGGCAGCGGGGTTAAAAATATGAACCACTCTCAATTTGCAGATGATACTCTTCTAATGGGAGGAGCCTCTAGTATCATTGCCCAGCGCATCAAAACTGTCTTGGAAAAATTCATGCTTTACTCTGTAGGTATGATCAATCACCAGAAGAGTTGCATTATGGATGGAATGCAACTAACCAAACTTTTCACAACAATGCCAACATCTTTGGTGTTCCTTGCAATCTGAATTGGGGACATTTCACTTATTTGGGTATGCCTCTGAGTGCTGGGCCACTAAAGGCTAAAGTTTGGAATATCACTATTGAAAAAATGAAAAGAAAAGTCCAGCAATGGGGTTCAACATGGCTCAATCCAGCAGGCTGCCTCATCCTCCTCAAATCAGGACTCTCATCCCTGCCACTATACCACTTCACTCTCCTTCAAGCCCCTGTTATCATTCACCACAAAATCGAAGCCATCATTAGACACTTTCTTTGGCAAGGCAGAAAGAATGACAAAAGGAAATATAACCTGGTCAAATGGAAGCAGGTAATACAAGACCAAGAACATGGAGGCCCCCCAAACTCGTGAACATGGCCTTTGGAGGAAACATTGTATGGAGGCTCATCAATGGGAATTAAGCTTGGTGGAAAAACGTCCTGCAAGTCAAGTATCTCAACACCACTCGACATCATCTTCTCGACCAAGAAATACCTAATAGACCATGCTCCAAAATATGGGCTCTTTGCAAAAAATCCATCCCCCTCTTAGCGCAAAATCTTTACAAAGTTCCCATGGGAGGCAACACCATCAATGTTGGAAAAGATCGAATTATGGGACAGATCCCCATCATTGGCAATCTTTCCACTCAGTGCATTCTCTCCTTCTTCAGCAATATGGGCCTGCATCTTTTAAGCCAATTCTCCAACTGGGATGCACAAACCAAAATCTGGATTGGTTGGCACTTCCCAAAAGTTCCAGCCCATCTTGAAGCAGAACTTGACAATCTTAAATCTCATCTTTATGGTTCGACACCTCTAAAAAAAGACAACATTGATGAATTTCGATGGGACCCCACTGGCTCAGCGTACACCATCAAAGCAGCTTATCAACATCTCTGCAGCGAATATCATCCTGCACCTATCTGGTCTAATTGGAAGGCTGTTTGGAGATCAAAAGCTCTTCCAAAGATCAAGTTCTTCATATGGACTCTTCTAAAAGATAAAATCTTGACCTCTGAAAACCTCAAGAAAAGAGGTGTGCTTGGACCATCCAGATGCCAAAATTGTCAAACAGTTGAAGAGACTGCCCATCATCTATTCATTGGGTGTCCCTTTGCAACCCGCTGCTGGAATGAGCTCAATCCTTATCTTCAGCCCAGTTGGACGCAACATAGCTCCATTGCAGAGGTCCTACACTCTTGGAAAAGCAGCTACCCCTAGGGAAAAAAGAAGAATAACATTTCGAAGAGAGTTTGGGACACCCTTACCTATGTGACTCTGTGGAACATTTGGCTCACCCGGAATAGAAAGATCTTCAGGAATAAAGAGCCCTCTCTCAGGAAATTCTATAGCAAATCTTGGAGCCTCACACTTAAAACAATCTCTGCTAAGAGCAATAGCAAAATTGACTACAGGGATCTCTACGCGGAGGAAAGGACCTTCCTTGGTGATATTCTGGAAAGAAACAACAACATTAATGCCCCTCCTAAACAACCCTATAAAGTAGACACAAGATGGAAGATTCGACTCAAAGAAGAGGACTTTGCCGAATGGATAAAGAGCAGCGTCCGACCCTCCCTATTTTTTGATGGAGCATCCAAATTAAATCTGGGCATTGCAGGGGCTAGTGGCATCATAAGGAAAGAAAATGGTAGCACTCTGGCTTCCTTTGAATGGGGTCTAGGCACCCTTTCAAACAACAAAACGGAGGCCTTATCCCATTACCAAGGTCTATATCAGTTAAAAAAGCTCCATATTACAAATGCTATGGTCTTTGAAGACTCCTCAATAATCATCAACCTGATGAATCATGATCGTCCATCTGCAAACATAGCTCTTCGTCAAATCATCAGTAGATGCTGCGCACTCTTGGAAGAAATGAAGGACACATCCTTCTTTCACATTCTCCGCAGCTTCAATAAGGACACCGACCTCCTTGCCCACAATGCTTGCACGCGTACCTCGGGGCATCTTCTATGCAATGGCGTTCTAATTCTTGATCCCCTACCATGATCCTGCCCCCATCTGCCTGGAGATCCACCTTGATCCTGCACTCGAAGCTCGTAGCACCTCAAAGCATCTTTCGTACTCCATCTCACACCTTGCTCGTGACCTCTTGGTCTCCTTACTCCCCCCGAGCGTTCTTCTCCCTCCCTCCTCGTCCTATTTATCTTTGCTCTCCTTGCATTTCTCATCACTCCTCTTCTCCCCCTCTACGTTTTGCTTGCCCTCCTCTGTTGTTTTCTCCCCGAATGCGCATCCCCACCCCCTGTTCCGAGCCCCTACTATCTACAACGCTTCCGGCGCCTTTCATTCCTGGCCCTCTGCCTTTTCCCCCTGCCCATTCATCGCTCCGCTTTTTTTATCTGATCTAGCCTCCTCGTAGTGACAGAGTTCCTCTGCCCAACGAGACTGCCTTTCCTCATTTTGCGCCCATTCTATATATTCCTTCACAACAGAAGTTTGCCTTATCTCTTTGCAGAGCTCGTATTAATATTTCGCTCCTCCTTTTCTCAACATTCTACTTCAGCATGACACGCAGTGAAGATTGCCTCCATTGTGCGAATCTTCAAGCTGAGCTAGATTATATTAGAGTTCACCAAAAGATTCTGGATGAAAAACATGAAGCAAATGTTAATGTCCTTCTACACAGGGTCACCTCTGTTCATAATCAGTTCAACACTCTCTCCAACCATTCCACACATGCTGAAGAATCGGTGCAAATTCTCAAATACATGTTGGAGAAGCACACTGCTCCAAGCTCCAGTTCCAACAATTTGAGGAATGCTGGCAATGAAGACAACCCTGAGGACTCTACTGTCCGTCATATCAGCCACATAAATATTGATTAAGCATGTCTTTCAAATTTATCCTTCTTCTGTCACAGTTTGTCCGCATATATACATTATCTGTATTTCAGTTCCTTGCGAAAGTTAGAAAAAAAGGAAATGTAGCATTTTGCTGTAGCTACTTCCTTCACTGCTCTGCAAGCAGTCTAGTATGTAACCTTGGAGTTTTTCCTCCTCTTTTTTGAATACAAAATAGCAACCGATTATGTTAAAAAAAAAATTAAAAAAATCAAGGGATTCATAAAAAGTCATGTTGAGAAGCGTTGGTATATTCTTTGAAAACTTGGTGTTTTTGAGAAATAAATGTGTTACAACAATCTAGACAATTTCTACTTCGTTATCGTTATATTGACTAAACCAACTGATGCATATCATAATTACAAGAATTTTTTGAGCTGAACCAATATGAAAAAAATGCATATTTTGAATATGTTTCGGTCCACGTCAAGTTTCTCAACATATTAGTTATAAATTAAAAATCTAAAAACTACCCATTACATACGACGGACCAATGTAATGCACCATAAATTTTTCAATTTTTTTACAGTGTATTTTGGGAGATACAGAATTTTGATATCACTGAATCATAATGACCTTTAGAAATTTTTTACACCCATTTTATTACAAAATTAATTAAAATTAGTAAATATCCATGGAATTCCACAAAAGTTATATATTTTGAAAGTAGATTGAATTCTGCAAATGCTAGTCTTGGTTCTGAAAGTTAATTCTAAAATTTGATGGAGCTTAACCATTCCAAAGATGAATAAATGTGTTCAGAGCCGAGCTGCAACGTAGTTGCAGAAGTTTTATTTCGACCGAACTTTTGTAGTAGTTCGGTCGATTGTTTTTAATCGCTCCGTCCCGTTAACTTTAACGACAAACAAAGTTTGGCCAAACTTTTGATTGCAAATTCCGTCGGCCGGAGAAAATTCGATAAAGCCCCTTAAAAAAAACAAATTTCGCAACTCTATAAATAGTTGAAAATAGAAACATTATTTTCGCACATTTCTTCATTTGGGCTTAATTTGCAAAGGAAATTTTTTGGGCTGAATTTTGAAAGGAAATTTTTAGGGCTGAATTTTGAAAGGAAAATTTTTGCGTTGAATTTAGAAAGGAATTTTTTTGGCTGGATTTTCAAAGGTTTTTTGGGATTAATTTTCAAAGGAAATTTTTTGGGGGTATTTTTTAAAGTGACATTTTTGTACAATGAGTGTTTTGGGTTGAAGTAAATCTTTTATAATGATTTTTTAAAGTGAGTTTTTTTGTCTAAATTTTTAAAGTGAGATTTTTTTGCAGAACTTTGAAGGAAATATTTTGAGCTTCATTTTTAAAAGACATTTTTTAGGAGGAATTTTTAAAGAGATTTTTTTTTTTAAATAAGTGTTTTGGGTTGAAGTATGTCTTTGTGCAAAATTTTTAAAGTGAGTATTTTTGAAATAAAATCTTTTGTGATGATTTTTTGAAGTGAGTTTTTGTCTAACTTTTGATAGTGAGTTTTTTTGCACGATTTTGAAGGATTTTTTTTGAACTTCATATTAGATTATCATGGGAAATCAAAGAAATTACAAGAGAAAATATGATCGAACAAGAAACCCTGAGGCTCGTAGAGAATATGGGAGAGAATATCACAAAAAAAGGAGAGAATAATGCTCAAATATTGAAAGGGAAAATCAACCTCAACTAGAAGTTGAAGTGGGTGTGTAAATGTAAATATTATAAATGATATTTAAAATTTAACTAGTGTATTGGGAAAATTAATTTTTATTTGATGAACTAATTTGAAAAATATTTTGCAATGTAAACAAAGAGAGATATTCCTCGTAACATTGTTGATGAGATAGAGAATTTTGAAAGAGAAAGTGAAAGAAATATTGAACCAATGATTGAAAATGTTGAAAGAAATTCAAGTGAAGAAATTGAATCCCCAGGTATGTATATATATGTTGAATGTGTGTTATTGAAATTATACATATTTATTAATTTAATTATTTATTGAATATTTAAAGTCATGTTGCACATTTAATTCTCATATGTACAGATGAAATCAATATTGATGATCAGATGTTCGAAAATGTTGACACTGACACATATGGAGATAAAAAAGGTGATCATGTTATACGATATCGTTTTAAGCGCATTATTGATATGTTCTTCAAAGATGAAAATGTGGCAGTTCAAGCCCAAATTTTGAGAAGTCTCTTAACATCAAAGAAATTAAAAGAAGCTACGACTCTATTGGGTATTCGAAAATCAACAAAAGATTTAAAAAAAATGAAGGAAAATGTGATACAAAATATAAATAGTGCTTTAAAGTCAATTGGAATATCTAGAAAGAAAAGTGATTTAGATGCACGTAGAGCAATACAAATGGTAGTGATTTCATCAACTACTAAAGAGAATCGTTTGGTAAAATCTATGGCAGAAGCATTAGGGACCTCATGAAAAACATTGCACAAACATTGCAAAATTTCGATTGCAAATAGATGTAAATGATGAACTCGCTCGTTGGACAGTTATTTGTAGGCAACCATATAAAGATAGACTTAGAGAAGATGTTAAAAAAATAATATATGAATATTGGATGAAAAATTCACGTGTTTCACCAAAAGCAAGGGATGTGATGTGACGAAGAATAGCACGAAATCAATACGAAGAACTTGCGAAACATATCTTGGACACCACTCAGATAGAGTTGTTCAACAAGTTCATATAAGAGAATCATGAAATTAATGTCTCAATCAGTGCTTTTGTGCAACAAAAACCGTGGTATGTTAAACCTATCACTGTACGCGACACTTGTTGTTGTCGTTATCATGTGGAATTTCAATTATATTATGACACTTTCCTTAATTTTGGTAAAACATTTTGGAAAAATTCACCTTGTCTATATAGAATATGGACAAGCATAGAGACTTGGGCAGAATGATAGTATTCACTCTGTATTTCATTTTGTTGAACAAATGTGTAATTCTCTGCAAAATCAACTATTGAAAAAATGGTCCCTGGTGGAAAAAATTCACAGGATTTTTTGAATTGCAAGTTCTCCCATCAAGCTCTATGGGAATGCTTGGTGTGTTTATAAATTTATGCCTCAAACTTTCTCAAAAACTCTATCACAAACATTTCGTCTTCTTGTAAATCAATCCTTTTAGCACTTGTATTACTACTTGAACCAATCGATGTATGATATATTCATATCTCTTCCATTTCACTTTTATGTTGGAAAATGATTGATCATTTATATCTGTAGAAATTATATACATTAAGCATGCATATGTCCTAGATTCCCCTGATCTCACAATATTTAACTTCTTGCAAAATACATAATCATTCCACTGTTAATCTTTTGCAGAAAATTAATTGCACACACATGTGAAACATAAATAAAAACAATTGCACATAACACAGTTGTTTAATGGGAAATCCTGAAGCTGAAAACCCTAACTATCATATATTAAGTATAATGGAGATCATGTAACAATCCTCATACAAAGCTTAGTACATCAAGCTCTCAGTACAATACAATCGTCACACACTAATCAGGAAAAATCTGCAAATCCATGCACCGATATTTGCCCCCTGCTAGCCTGCCTCCACTGCGCAATCCCTGCTGAAGAATAGTTCTGAATGAATTCGAATTACTCTTGCCTTGATTGCGCAATCCTCATTGGCAACTCCAATGTGTGTGTGATGCAACCAATGCATCACTATAGTCACAACAGATAGTCCATCTTGCCCTTTCGCCTATCTCTCCACTGGGTCTCCATTGGAACTGCCATGCACTGTAGTTAACTGCTGCATTGTTCAGTTGATTAATGAGTTATTATTTGTGAATTAATTGACTAATTAATTCACTCCACTCTCACTAGTGTATCATTCAGTTAGATTAGATACAACTAGCTCAACTGAGTCTAACTGAGTTAAACTAAATACAACTCCATAAACTACTCTTCCAACTCTGTCATAACTCTACCACTTGAGTTCTAACTGATTCCTCCATGCAAGAACTCCAGTAAACCCTTGGGAATTGTGTAATTCCCTCAGTCCACTGATCTTCCAAATCTATGCATTGAAACAAGGTGCTCCAAGAGAATAAGTTGTTGTTTATTGTCTGATTATTATTAAGAGCTAATAATAATCGACACGCATCTATTTTTAGATCAACGATCTATAAATAGACTTCGCCCAATATTCTAAAAACAAAATTTCATCTATTTTTTCCAACTTGATCAACCATCCACAAATAGCATCCTGCAACTTCTGAAATATGATCACCATGTCTAAAAATAGGCTTGCGCCAAAAATAGTTTGCGCCCCCACTTAGTGAAGGCAACTCTTTTCACTAAGCTCATCATCTTGTTGAATCTCAACACTCCCTCCCAACAATATAGGGATTATCTTTCACCCCGATCCTGCCTCTATGGTATTCTAATTTTCTCCTAGTGAGCGCCTTCATCAGAATATCTGCATCCTGATCCTTTGTAGGAATGTACTGAAGCAACATGATCTTCCGCTACACACAATCTCTGATATGATGATACCGGATATCAATATGTTTATATCTATCATGAAACACAGGATTAACCAAGATTTTAATGCAACTCTGATTATCACAATGTATCACTGTGGGATCTAAATGTGAACCGAACAAACCAACCAGGATCTTCCTCATCCAGATAGCCTCACATGCAGCTTGAATTGCTGCCATGTATTCTGCTTCCGCTGAACTGAGTGCCACGGATCTTTGTTTCCTGTTGTACCAAGAAACTATCATAGATTCGATACTGAAAATCCCTCCTGATGTGCTCTTTCTGTCTGTTGGGTTGCCTGCCCAATCTGCATCCGTGAAGCCATGCAACTTCACCTCATCTGTCTGTCTGTACCATAAACCATACTCAGATTTTCCCCTGAGATATCTCAGGACGTGCTTGCCTCCCTTCCAAAAGAGTTTGGTAGGCTTAACCATTACTTGTGAAAGTTGGTTCACCGCATAGCATGTGTCCGATCTTGTATTGACTAAATACATGAGCGAACCCACCAACTGTCGATAAACAGTGGCATCCACTACCTCTACCGATGTAGCATCCTCTTTCTTCCAATTTCTTGGAAGAGGAGTGTCGATAGGCTTGCAGCCTTGCATGTGAAACTTCTCCAGTATCTCCCGGGCATACTTGCCTTGAGACACAAACAGTTCACCTTCCCGCTGCCATATTTCCAATCCAAGGAAATAATGAAGGAGATCCAAATCCTTCATCTCAAACTCCTTTGCAAGATCTGCCTTGCATGACTGTATCAATTGCTCATCACCCGTTAGTATTAAATCATCAACATAAAGTACAATGATTAAAAGCTTACCCTCCACCACAATCTGGTATAGGTTTACATCCGCCTCACTCTTGGTGAAGCCAAGTCCAGTGAAATAGCTGTCGATTCAAGTGTACCAAGCACGTGGTGCTTGTTTCAGCCCATACAATGCTCTTTTGAGCCTGCACACATGTGACTCGCTGCTGAATATCTCAAATCCTTCAGGTTGCTCAATGTACACCTCTTCCTCAATGATCCCATTAAGGAACACAGTATTCACATCCATCTGATGAATGTGCCAACCCATCTGCACTGAGAGAGCAAGGATGGTCCGTATGAAAGAATACCATGCGACAGGTGCAAAGGTTTCTTCATAGTCAATCCCCTCGATCTGTGAGAAGCCCCAGGGAACAAATCTTGCCTTATACTTCTCGACGCTCCCATCAGTGGCTTCCTTTACCTTGTAGATCCATCTTGATCCTAGAAATGATTTTCCCACCGGCCTTGGAACAATCTCCCAAGCACTGTTTCTGACAATGAAGTCATATTCCTCCACCATGGCATCTACCCATTTGGGCTCCTGCACTGCTTCTTCAAAAGAATATGGCTCTGTCACGATACACTTTCTCATAAGAGCCATGTATCCAGTAAATTGGTCAGGTGACTGTCTCTGTCTACGCTGTGATGTAGGGACTCCTACATTCTGTGCCGCATCAAGTTTCAGTCTCTTAGCTTCTGTGGTACGCTTTCTGCCTTGTCTGATGTTTGGTTTTGCATGAGTGGACTCCTCCACTCCATGAATCTCCTCCTGTGGCTGATCCACATCTAGAGGCTCATCTTTGGGAACAAGAAGTTCCTCCTCCGCATGCAAGTGTAGTTCCCTCTCAAGCGACAACTTCATGGCTTTCACCTCATTGAATTTTATATCCCATCACACCACAGTCATCTGAATGTCTGGCAAATACACACGATAATTATGGGGTGTTTCTGTGTACCCCAAAATATCCCAACTTCTGCAGTCGGCTCCAGCTTCTTCTTAGTGTCCTTTGTCACATGAATGTAAACAGATGAGCCAAAAATCTTCAAATGAGAAATATCAGGCTTCTTACCAGTAAAAGCTTCTTAAGGTGTACTCATTCCAAGTACTCTATGAGGACAACAATTTTGCACATAAACCTCGGTGTTGCATGCTTCCACCCACAAGTGCATCGGTAGGCCCTGGTCATGTAGCATCGCTCGTGCAGCACCCATGATCGTTCTGTTCTTCCTCTCAGCGACCCCATTCTGCTGTGGGCTATGAGGCATTATGAGTTCTCTTCAAATTCCTTCTTTGCTACAGAATTCTTTGAATTTTCCCGAGATGCATTCACCACCATTATCACTCTGTAGAGCTTTCACTTGCTTCCCCGACTCCTTCTCCACCAATGCTTTGAACTCACAGAACTTTGAGAACGTTTCACTCTTCTTCTGCATGAAGAAGATCCAACATCTACGAGAATAGTCATCAACAAATATAACATAATACCTGTGTTTTGCAGTTGAAGCAACCGAGAAAGGTCCACACACGTCTGTGTGAATTCTCTCTAGGATCACCGAAGCACGGTTCTCCTTCTCATGAAAGGTGGTCTTCACAAACTTACCCATAATACATCCCTTGCACTAATCTGACTGCGCAAGAGTACCCTTGGGAAGTCCAGTAGAAATCTGCTGCAAAATATTCAAGGCGCCATGGTGAAGATGGCCCAATCTCTTGTGCCATAATTCGCCCTCATCCCGGCTCACCACTTCTTTTTCTTTGCCCACCATTGCAGCGCAACCATCTACCTCCAACTTGTAGAGATTCTTAACTCGAATCCCTATCTTCTTGGTTTGACCCATTGTTTTATGTCGAAGGAAGGCTTTTCCCTCACTGAAAACAACATCATAACCTTTGTCTTCCAGCATTGTGACCGAGACCAAGTTCTTCTTAAGACCTGGAACATGCATAACATTCTTTAACAAGAATGGATTACCGGACTCCCTCTCAAAGGTAATGGTCACAATGCTAGTCGCACTGTACCGACCATCGTCGCCCATCTCTATATGCATTTGGAGGTCCTTCTCCTCCAAGTCACTAAACAACTCCTTGTCTCCCGTCATATGGAAAGACACGCCACTATCAAGATACCACATCGATCCCATACAGCTTGAAACCAAGCATGCGATCAAAGAGAAATCAAGTTCAAATTGCGAGGTTAAGGCCTCTCCAGCTGCAGCTCTAGCAACCTTCTTGTTCTTCTTCTTCTGTGGACAGTTAGTGGCAAAATGCCCATGTTCGTGACAGTGAAAACACTTCACTTTGGACAAATCCTGCTTCTTGCCTTTAGCTTCGGATTTTGAAAGAAATTTCTTCCCTTTCCCTTTCCTTGCTTTGGCAGCCAAAGCACAATTCTCTTCATCTTCATTCTTCAATGAAGAGCCATCCCTGGTACCCCATCTTATCTCCTCCTGCACAAGATCCGACCAAAGTCGCTCCCATCCCGGCAGTTTCTCCCGTCCATTGACAGAGTCTTCGTAGCTATGCCAACTCTTCGGAAGCCTAATGAGAGCCAAGCTCACCAAGTCTTCATCATCAACAGTAACCCCCACACTTCCCAGTTCATCCTTGCAGTGGACAAACTTCGTGAGGTATTTTGGAATATTGTCGCCCTTCTCCATTTTTAATTTTATGAGCTTGTCTTTAAGCGCTAACTTCCTCTGGTCACTTTTGCTTTGGAACAAATCTGTCAAAGCCTTCCACATTAAGAATGGAGTGGATTTTCCATGAAGGCTAGACACAATATGGTCCTTCACACCTTCCAACAGAATTCTTCTCGTCTTTGCTGTCTTCTTTTGCCATGCGTCAAGTAATGCAGCATCACTAGATCCTGGCTTAGGAACATCGCTATCGATGAACTCCTTCAGTCCATTATCCTCCAGCACCACCTCCATCCTGTCCTTCCAGGCTATGTAATTCGAGCTCCCATCAAGGGCATACTCCAATCACAACCCCTTGAAATCCATTTCAATGTATACTCAACTTCTGCACCAAGAATCTTCTGTAGCAAATTTGAATTGTCCACCAGCACAAACTCACCAATACTTCACAATTGCAATCTTCAAGAATTAACAATGCTCTGATACCATGTAGAAATTATATACATTAAGCATGCATATGTCCTAGATTCCCCTGATTTCACAATATTTAACTTATTGCAAAATACATAATCATTCCACTGTTAATCTTTTGCGGAAAATTAATTGCACACACATGTGAAACATAAATAAAAACAATTTCACATAACACAGTTGTTTAACGGGAAAGCCTGAAGCTAAAAACCCCAACTATCATATATTATGTATCATGGAGATCATGTAACAATCCTCATACAAAGCTTAGTACATCAAGCTCTCAGTACAATACAATCGTCACACACTAATCAGGAAAAATCTGCAAATCCATGCACCGATCTTTGCCCCCTGCTAGCCTGCCTCCACTGCGCAATCCCTGCTGAAGAATAGCTCTGAATGAATTCGAATTACTGTTGCCTTGACTGCGCAATCATCATTGGCAACTCCAATGTGTGTGTGATGCAATCAATGCATCACTATAATCACAACAAATAGTCCATCTTGCCCTTTCACCTATCTCTCCACTGGGTCTCCACTGGAACTGCCATGCACTGTAGTTAATTGTTGTATTGTTCAGTTGATTAATGAGTTATTATTTGTGAATTAATTCACTAATTAATTCACTCCACTCTCACTAGTGTATCATTAAGTTATACTAGATATAACTAGCTAAACTGAGTCTAATTGAGTTAAACTAAATACAACTCCATAAACTACTCTTCCAACTCTGTCATAACTCTGCCACTTGAGTTCTAACTGAGTCCTCCATGCATGAACTCCAGTAAACCCTTGGGAATTGCGTAATTCCCTCAATCCACTGATCTTCCACATCTGTGCACTGAAACAAGGTGCTCCACGAGAATAAGTTGTTGTTTATTGTCTGATTATTATTAAGAGCTAATAATAATCGACATGCATCTATTTTTATATCGATGATCTATAAATAGACTTCACCCAATATTCTAAAAACAAAATTTCATCTATTTTTCCAACTTGATCAACCATCCACAAATAGCATCTTGCAACTTCTGAAATATGATCATCATGTCTAAAAATAGACATAGTCTAAAAATAGACTTGCGCGAAAAATAGCCAGCGGGCCCACTTAGTGAAGGTGACTCTTTTCACTAAGCTCATCATATTGTTGAATCTCAACAATATCAATAGGATATTTGTTGTGAAATAAAGTCAATTTTCCACAATGATCGCATTTTTTACCACCAACACATTTCTTTAGGTAAAATAATTCATGGCTTTCTCTTGCACATAGAATTTGGGATATGAAATCATGGATAATGGAAGGAGTCCCCAAATTATAATGGGGTCACCCTCCACCCACTGGGACCAAGAATGAGCAACCACTAAGAAAAATTTCGGTCGATTAAACCATAGCAGGTTGCACCTAAAAGGAATGACTTTGTAGTCGATAGGAGGGCCAAGGGCCAAGTGAATTAGACCGTGGTCAGAACTGCTCCATGATAGAATTTCAGATTTGATGGATATATTTCTTTGCAAAAAGGAATCAACAACAAGGAAACAATCAATCCGAGAAACAATGTGGGAGGGACCAACTCTTCTGTTGTTCCAAGTGTATTTGAATGTGGAGGGGATGAGATTAAAAAGCTTAAGGTGTGAGATGAGGTCCTCCACGTGTTCCTAGAAAGGATCCCTAATAGGAAGGACTCCTTTATTTTCCCAAATTAGGAGAGTAGCATTAAAGGACCCCCCCCCCCCTTGATTATGTTATTGGTTCCAAATTCTGAGTTTTTTAATGCCATGAGAGAAGCCCAACATTCTTGCTTGTAATGAATAGGCATATACATATTGAAAACCAAATGTACCTTATTGGATGATAATTCAAGAAAGGAGGAAGCTATCCAGTGAGAATTCTGAAAATAATTTAACAAGCGAACTTGTGAAGGATCCCATAACGTACATAACCCTCCTGAGGTTCCTTTGGTGCTAACTGCTTCTAATCCACTTCCATTCCAAAGTTGATGTTGATGGGTAGTTAAATCACGTTATTGAAGCTTTGTTTCTCGTACAAGGGTAATTGAGGGTTTCTCTTTGCGAATCAAAGATTTATCATTGCTTACTTTTGAAGAGGGGTGTCCCTTTATTGGGGCCAAGACCAACACTTATTTTATTCTCTTTATTTCCTAAGTTTTTGGAATAGATGCCTTTGAGGGTGGCCTGATGCATAAACTGCTTTCATTTTTACGTTTGCTCAATTCTTAGTTCTTGGTAGGACTTCCTGCCTGATCTACGAGTCTTGTGATCCTTCTCACATACCTGCTTAGCCTTTGATTTTTCATCCACAAATTCAGTAAATGTATTCCCAATTGCTCCTTCCTTTAAGGAGAGAAACTTATCTTCCTCATCTGAAGTGCCATCTAGAGGAGGTCTGGGGCTCTGCTGAAGGGATCCCTTATGGAGCTTGATGTAATAACTTTGGATCACTACTAACTAGGATTTCACCTTCAGATTGTGGTATAATTTTCCCTTCTTCCCATCTCAATTGAAGAACTTCATATCGGTTGCTCAAATCTCCAGTGGTGTTCAATTTTCTTGTTTCCTCGCCACTGCCTTTGGATTTGATTTGGGAGATCCCAGATGGGGCATATTCTATTGGGAGTTATGGATACGTTGTTGTATAGGAGGATTTTGACACAGGGAACCTTTATTTCTCATAGCTTACTGCCACTAATCCCTAATTTCGCCTTTGTGTTTTGGATCTTCGACTTTTTTGTGACAATGTATGGAAAAATGGCCATATTCATGGCAACACTTACATTTGAAAGGAAATTGATTGTATTCCACTTCTTGTATGTGAGTCCAACTATCCATAATGAGATTGATTGCCATGGGGAGGCCCTTATTGAGATCAAACTTGACATAAATGCGCATGTGAGAGAAGATACCATCTTTTGGCTTTGCACAATCTATGTACTTCCTAAGAGCATTCCCAATCCTTCTACGATTTGCATCATTCCAACAATGCAAGGGGAGGAAGGGTAATTTCAGAGATTGAAGTTAGGGATCCAACAATATAGGTAAATGACCCCCATGAAATAGGGTTCACTTCTGAAAAATAGATCTCTATCAAACTTGTTCTCGAAGTAAAAAGTAAAGAATCCCTCACCACATAAAGACCAAGAAACCTCGTCTTTTATAAGAGTCTTCTAATTATTCAAGTTCCATAGTTGCACGATTTTTGGGGATGGCCATAACCCCATAAACTATCTAATCAGACCCTGATCTGCAAGTTGGGGGGCTCGACGACGGGCTTGCGAAGCCGAGATCTTGATCCTGGAGATATCATTGAGTTTTTTGACAAACCTAGAGTTAGAGGCATGCTGAAACCTGGGTCCATTCAAAACCAATGAATTAATTACCACGATCTCTAGATCCAGAGGGGAAGGGGAGACTTGACCAACCATTGAGGTCATTGGTGCAGGAAGGCAGAGGAAAAAGGCCATTAGGAGGCCCAATGAGAAGGGGGGGAGATGCAACCGAAGAGAGGGGATCAGGAAGCCAATCGAGGAAGCGAATCTACCAATGGGAAACGAGCTCAGGGCTGCAAGGCCATTGAGCACAGTGGAAGCCTAACAAGCATTGTTAGGGTTGCAAAGGAATGCCAGAGCAACAATTCCACGTGTAGCGATCCTCATAACACATATGAATATTAAAATTACTAATATTACTATCTAAATAGTTATTAAAACTATTAATTATAACATTAGTATTGGCAATGATATTTTAATATTAATACTTTATCACTTAATAATTAACTAAATATTCTAATTGATAATATATATTCTTGTGACTAGATCTAATCCACTAGGCCTTACCTAAAATGAATTGATAGATATTTATTTCACATTATTCCTTTAGAGAATAACTGAGAGATCATATGGGTCGCTCTTATGTACCTCTAGGAAAAGCATGAAAAGGATTGAATGATACGATGACTCCATCACCCCACCTAGAATAAAACTACCTAGAATGAAAAAAGGTGATGGTGCTTTGTCTTGTGTCTAATAGCCTAAGAATCTACAATTTATCATCAAAGAAACAAAAAGATACGAAGCTGAGGGGATCCCTCTAAGTAACCTTCGAGGTATGCTCAAGCCCTGCAGGAGACAACATTTTTTGACAAGGAGGAAGGGGAGTTGCTAACTTATGAAAAACTAATTAATAACATCAATAATATTTAATTAATTAATTTTAAGATCCCCCCTTTTTAATATATTTAACTATTAATAGATTTGACCTAACTAATACCTAATTAATAAAATAAATAATAGTTATAACAATAACCTTGGTAACCTATTTCCCTTTTCTCCCTTTACTTTTTACTAAGTTTAATCTCTTAGATTCCTTTGCTCAACTTAAAACATTTAATTCTTAACTAAACTTTCTTCCATTCCTCTTCAATCATTTAAAAAAAAAAAACATAACTATTAATTTTGTTAATTATTACCAATATTTCTATACATTTAATCCTTAACTAAATATTCTTCCATTCCTCTTCAATGTATTTTTTTTAATAATTCCCCCTCATGGTCAATTTTATTAGCCGTTACTAATCATTCCATTTAACTTGGTTCTGCACTCTTGCTGTCACAAACAACGTATGTGTCCCTGATGATGAGTGGAGCGTCCACCCAAAACATTAATATTTTCAATCAAGCTACACATTTTCTCCATAAGAAAAAAACGTATTTACAATAAGAAAAGAAAGAAAGACTTAATAACCCACAATCATAGAAATAGTCAAGCATTAGAAAAAATAGGAGCTTTAGAGCTAAAACATGGTACATTGGTTTAGAATTAATTGAACAACGAATATTGGTCAACACTCTCTCAAAGACATTTCAAGTTTAGCGGGAAATCCTCATTAAATATCCGCGTATATGACAAGATTTACACTAAAATATAAAATATACTCATATTATATGGTTTATATCCATTCATTTTATCGAGAATCCGTAATTACTTGAGAAGAGGATTTCAAATGTCAACCAACAAACCTATGCAAGCATAGGTACTCATGATCTGTCACTTTTGAGTTTTTGATGAATATTATTAACATTTTGCCAAATCTCTCAAGTATTTTTTTCGTCCAAATCTCAAGATCTAGTATTTAGATTCTAATCCATACATGTGCTTTAGAGAAATCCTTTGTCGCTCGGTAAAAGCACTCTGTCCAACACACCATTTCTAGCATGAATGAGTTAAAGAAGTATGGATTGGAGTTGAAGATTTGTGCTCTATCCTTCATGGTAGATAATATGGTAATAAAAACCATTTGTACACATTTCTAGATGTATGCACCATTTTGAATTTTACTTAGTCTTCACCCACACCCACCACTGAAAGAAGATGTTATATCCAAGTATGGGTTCATTGTTGTTTTTTCCATGTAGGCACTTAGGTGCTAATAGTAAGTTTTGAGACTTTTGCTCTTGTCACAACTATCTTGTCTACGTTGCATGATGGTGTTTCTCAGTGATGCACCCCACCTTCAAGTTGAAAGGCGACAAGGCTTCCATGGCACCACACAACATGACAAATAATCCAGCTTGTAGATAGGTTTCCCCTCTCAATTTGTACATAGAGGTGTATCTATGTTGTGGAAATAATTCCAAAACTCCCCCAAACTATAGATAAACACGATTCATGTCATAAGAAGCATTCCAAAAGACACAATTATTAGACATTTTTATAAAAACATGTGAAAAACACTGCCAAGCATTCACTTTGCAACCAATCAACCATTATATACTTATTTCTTAATGTGTCATTAATATAAAAATTATGATATAACAAAACTTATAATTATTCTAAACCAAAATTCCCTACCAATATATATATATATATAAACAAATCTTTATACACATAAATTACTAATCATATTAAAAAATATTCTTCAATGTTATTTTTTTTGTTTACTAGGTTTTTCTTGTTTGCTAGGTAATGTGAGTAGTAAGATGACTGAAAAGTCTAACCTATGGCTTGAATAGTTACTACCCACGTGAATAGTTGCTACTCAAGGCATCTAAAGAGCTTGTCCCACACCAATTCTTTGGCATAGTTAAATTTTTACCACAAAGTTTTGAACATAATACCTTAACAAACATCTTATTACCATATACTCTATACCCCTATATATTATTAAAAAAAAAATAAACAAATAAAATAAAAATCTTATCAAGTTACCATACACTCTATTCCCATGCACATTCTTCACCCAAAATAAAAAACACCATGCACATTCTTCACCCAAAAAAAAAAAACAAATAGGATAAAAATCTTAGCAAACATCTTGTTACCATAGAGTCTATTCCCCATGCACATTCTTCACCAAAAATAAAAAAAACAAATAAGATGAAATAAATCCTTCGACCCTATTTGAAGAACAAATATTTCGAATATTGAAAAGCCATGAAGACCCGAAGCAAAGCCTTGACTATACATGGAACGTGTTGCACAATAATAAATTTTTTATTTTCCACTGTTTCTGTAACGTTGATCCCAACCTACTTACCAACCAAAGGGTAAAGCGCAAAGTGACCTGACCGCTAACATTTTGACAGTCGAAACTAAAGTTGAAGTCGGGAGGTTCGAGGCTTGGAGGTCTGGTGTGGAATCAGGTATGAAACGAGGCATGGTGGGAGGTCGGGAATTCTTCGAACAAGATCTCTTCCTCCACATTCAAAATAACCTGGTTTGATATTCCCTCTGTCTGTACATATTTTTCCCACCCGGACTGGCCTGTTAGCTTCATTCTGTTTCTGTTTTGATAAAATTTGCTTGCAATGGCCTTAGGGTTTTCATTTCCCGCGGCGTCGTCTTCTTATTGTCTTTGCAGAAGCGGGAGGAAGAAACCGTCCAAGCAGCAGCCTTTGGGCGAGTGTAGTGGAAGATCATCACAGTGGCGTCAAATGCGAACACTTCATTCCCCTCCTCGTTCACATCTCTGCTCTGTCCGAGGAGAATAGTGGAGATGGGAACCCGCATGGGTTCCTTGCCGCATTACAATCTCAACTCTGCCAATTCTTTCATTGGCAACTCTATGCACGACCTTAACACCGTTGACGGCACCTCCACTCCTCAAATTGACGGCATCAGCGACGTCGAGAGGGACGCTGTTACGGGCGACAGCTTAGACAACGATGATGATTCCAGTTCTGCTGTAAGTATATCTGCCTCCATCAATTTCCGATGCCTTCGTCCAAGTGCTACACCCAACATCAGGGTTTTAAAAAAAAACGAAAATTTCAATTACATTGTTTATATTGGGCATTGACATTACACTTTTCTTTAATTCAATTTGGAATCTTCACCTTCTGACTCCCAGCAACATAATGCCTAGTAACATAATGTTGGATTAGCTGTGGGCCAAGTGTACTTGGTTGCTTAGCCTTCCCCTCTTTCCCTTTGTGCTGCCCTCAAAAATATTAAAAAGTCCTCTTTCTGGCAGTCTTTGATAGTATCCTTTCCCATGTTGAACAGTAAAAGTCCTATACACTAAAGACCGCATAGCGTCTTGGTACCTCTTTTCCATTGCGCGGTCAAAAAATATAAACATATCTTTTGTCTGGCTGTGCTGTATAGCATCCTTTCCAATGTTGAGCATCAGAAGCCCCATATGCCAAAGAATGAATACCCTTTCCCATGTTGAACGGTAGAAGTCTAATACACCAAAGAATGAATGGTGTCGTTGTTTCCTCTCTCTCTGTGCCGCCGAAATGATTTAAACATATTCTCTGTCTGACAGTGCTCTGTAATACCCTTTGGCACTGCTCCTTGGTACCCTTTTCCATATAGAACATTAAAAGTCCCATATGCCAAAGCACGATGACGTTTCGGTCATATTTATATGACCATAAAACCTCATCTAAAGAAACCTATAATTGTGCCTTCATTGGCAAGATATGCTGGAAACACGTGTCTTAATTGGCAAGATACTTGAAACATACAAATTTCTTCAAATTGTTTTTTTTGGTTATATTTTATTTTTTAAAGTCCCTGTTTGTCGTGAAGCTTATTCTGGAGATTTGTTGACCATGGTCGTGGCCTCCTTCTAACGTATTGCTAGATTGGCTGTGGCCCTTTTAACATATTGTTAGATTGCCTTCTGCTTGGCCTTCTCTCCTCTTCTCTGTGGGCTGTGTGATGTGTGAGCATGTTTGGTTAAAAGTTGGATATGCTTATTGAGTGCATCTTGAAATTGTTTTTACAACTGTAAAGGCTCCTCTTTTTTCCTCTCCATGCCTTCTTTTTTTAACCGTAATAGTAATATTTGTATTAATCAAAATCTGTCTTTGACAACACAGCAAGGCTTCCAAATTTCATAGATTTGTTCTTAGTTGTCTGGGGTCTACCCACTGTTCTAGTAGCCTGTCATCACTACAATATAACATCAAAATTGCTTCCCAGCTGAAAGCTAAAAGTTCTACTAGTGTACATTTTATAGAAAATTCCTAAAATGACCCCAGATTTCACCTGCATACTATTTAGACATCTGGGGGAGAGCTGGACCCTATAAAACTTTAGGCATGGTGCTTTTACATTAAGGTCAGGAAGGATAAACGCAGGGGAATTTACAGAATTGACAGAGGAAGGGGGGAACATAGTACCCTGAATACCCATCTGATGAATTACTTCAATCTAAGTCTGGAGGCTGTTGATTTTGTTTTCTGCTCTTTGAAGTTGCTGCCTTTGTTCAATCAGAAGCTCCATGGGGCACATAGAGCTCCTTTTCGTAGGTAGGGTAGTTGAGGATTTCCCCATGAAACACTTCAGAATGATTGCATACATACCTTCCTCCCTGCATTATGACTGCTCCCATAAAGGGCTGCTGCAAGTTTGGTAATGCAAGAACTGATGCTTGACTGATTTTCTTCTTCAACTTTTTAAAGGCCTTCTGCTTACCCTTCCCCCATTGGAAACTCTTACCACTCCTTGTTATGGTGTGGAGTGGTGCAGCTCCTGTTGAAAATTAGACTGTGAATTTCCTCAGGTACTGTGCTGCCCGAACAAAACTCCTAATCTCTGAAGCATTTGCAGGCATCGACCACTTTTTGATGGCCTCCATATTAGTAGGATCTATCTTGTGCTCTCCTCCACCAATCACATAGCTTAAATACACCAAAGACTGTTGTGCAAACTCGCATTTCTTGAGATTTGGCAACAACTGGTGCTTCTTTAAAGTTTCTAGCACCTACATCAAGTGTGAGATGTGCTCCTCCCAAGTGGTATTGTAAACCAATATATCATCCAAAGAAACAATAACAAATGAATTTAGATAAAGGCATAGTGCATCATTCATTAATCTCATGAATGTAGTTGGTGCACTACATAGACCAAAAGGCATGACTAACCAGTCAAACAAACTTTGTGTAGTTTTGAAAGCGTTTCCAGGTATCTTCTTCTTTGACTTGAACCCGACGATACCCTGATTTTAAATTCAACTGGTTTAAGTATTTTGCTTTCTACAACTAATCCAACAGATCATCTATCCAGGCAGGGTGTACCTGTTCTTGAGTGTGATTTTGTTTAATGCCCTGTAATCAATGCGCATTCACCATGTCCCATCCTCTTTTGGCACACTTATGATCGATGGCCCAGGTGGTGAGGTACTTGGTCGAATAACACTCTTCTCTAGCAGCTGCTGCAATTGCTTCTTCACTTTACTTGCTTCCAAAATGGACTATCTGTACAACCTAATGTTTGGCAATGGAGAGTCTGACAATAATTGGATCTTGTTCTCCACATCCCTCTTGCATGGTAGCCCTTGAGGTTCCTGAAACACTCCCTTGTATGCTTATAACAATGCTTTCAGTTGCGGTCTCTGTTCTTTAGTGCACCCTCCAGGGATGCCTTTGCTCTCATTGACTCTTCTACAGTTTGATTTCTCTTAAGAATAATAAAACACACTTCTTGCTAGAACATATCAATTTCTTAGTTTGGTTAGCACTTATCAGTGAAATTATTGATTTTCCCTTGTGTGCTTTAATGAATGAAGGATTTTCTATCCTTAATGAGGTGGTACTGGTTGGCCCTTTACATGTGGATTGCATCCTGCATGTACATATAGGTGTTCCCAAAAACAACTTCACATACATCAAGTGGAACAACGTCCAATTCTAATTCAAAAATAAAATCATAACTGATATAAAATTTATTTTTACGCTGTTTATTTACCTTTATCTCTGCCTCCTTTTTCACCTGTCCCAATGGATATGGGCTAGGATGGTCATGAACTTTTGGCCCAAGTTTGTTGACTAGATTTGCTTGTGAACCCGAGTCGAATAGAGTGTCAGTCTTTGTCTTTTTGACCTATATCTTGACATGGAAGAGTTTTTTCTTCGCCTTCTCTTCATGCTGTTGAAGGCTACTTAGATTCACTCCCTTTTGCACTTACGTGTAAACACTCATCTCATCCATGTCCGACTTGCTTTCCACCTAATTGCTGGAATATGTGGTTATCGATTTTTTCTTCCTTGCTCCCTCCTTTTAGTTCTTCAAGTTGAGATTTGGTTGTAATCTCTAGCACTTCTCCTTTATCTGACCATTAATATTGTAGTGGTTGTTAGGGTCTTTGCACTAGTTTGTTATCACTATTTTCTTCTTGTCTTTCCCCCCTTTGTTTTTCTTCTCCTCCTTGAAAGATTCCTTGTGTTCTTTCTTTGACAATTGGATTGCCCTTTCTTCTAGCCTATGTTTTCTAAGGTACTTGGCCTACACACAAGCCTCGCCCACTATTCTTTGTTTGAAACTTTGAACAACATCACTTGCTTTCATAGATGGCTTTGTAGACCCCCCAAATACTTTAGGAGTACATTTCGGTTCCAAGGAGAAATGCTCAACATTATTGACATCTTCTTCTATGGTGTACTCTTGCACGCTTTGCCCTTGTCTTTCTTTGAAGTAATGGCACTGGAACCATTGGTCCTCTAAATACTTGATAGGGTAAATTTAGGACGTGATGAGAGTTTTAAAAGCTTCCTACATAGTTATTGGAGGATCTCCTTCTAGCCTAAGGGTTCTTGTGTGGCTTTCCCACTAGGTTAGCCCATGGCCATATATGTCAAATGAGCAAATGAAAATTTATGTTCCTCTTCCATATGATGAACACTAAAATGAAGCTCTAATTGCTGCAACCAATGATTTAATTTCAAAGCATCTATCTCACCTTTGCTTCCATCTTGAAGGGAGATTGTAAATGGTTCACGATGCTTGAACTCGACTGCACTTTTTCGGGTTTCTTGAATTCCTCTTGTTCTTATTGATCCCATGATTTTTCGTTTGATTTGACCTTTGAGTTGGAACCCCTATCTTCTTCGATCAACCTATGCTTATTGGTTAGGGTCACCATGGGGAGGCTCACATTACGGTTTATATTTGCAGCTTGTGCTTCCAGCGATGCAAACCTCTCCTCTGTTGGATCTCGGGGGTTATCATAAATCAATTCATTGGCCATGGCCAGGGTTTTATGACCTTTAGTTTAAACTGATTTGATGCCTTGCAACTTCCCCCAAAATACCCAAAGAAACTTGCTCTGATACCAATATGATCGGTAAATCGTCGTGGATATTCCATTAGACAATTCGTCACAACAAATCTATTAAAGTAAACCAAATCTATACTATGAAGGATTAATTCCTTTAGATTTCAGATTTGTTATTACTGATTATGTCGTTTATGCATGTAATAGATAAAATGCAAGAAATAGAGAACATTGAAATACAATGAACACCAAGATATGATTTGGGAAACCCTTTTGAGCGAAAACTCAACTGGAAGGTGAGGCTGCTCTGTGCTCTTTTGTTTGGAATGGAAATGATGCAAATACAATGGTGAAGGCACTCTCTGTGGAGTTACCTAAGACCTGTGGCTCGTGGGCTGCTATAGAATACAAGCTCCCTCTGTTCCTCTCTCTCTCTCTTCACTCGTAGCTATTTTGATATAATATGGAACAAAATACACTCAAATAGAATGGAACCATTCTTTCTCCCAGTGGCTAGGTTGTAACATAGCCCGATAACATGGAAAATTTTAAGGATTGAAATATATCTTAAAGTTTAGAAACCTTGGCGAATCTTGCTAGTCCCTAATATGAAAACTATAAAATGTTTGGCAATACTTATGTAAAAAAATGAAATTTCTAATGATTTTATATTTGTATCTACAAAATATTGGTAAAATAATTTTATACTATAAAAGTTGGGCGAATCTTTTTTAGAAAAAATGAACATTAGTGAATCTTTTTATCTGAAAAACATTGAAAAATAGCCCACTTGCAAATATTAGCACCTAAAATTTTCCTTGCCCGATAGCTAGCTAGGGGTTAAGTTTGAATTCTTCAACTCTCAACTAGATTTATAACTTTGACTCTTCAAGAGTCTTCTTCATAGTCTCCATGTGGCTAGTCACTTTTCCATGAGTAACATGGCTGATTTGACATCCTCTCAAATTATGATGGAAAAAAATAAGGTTAACTTCCAGAAGGCATAACTTTTGCATATGGATTCCATTTGACCTCTTTCTTACACTGTTGGAAAGGTTCGCAAGTGTAGAATAGCACTAGGGAGTTTTGTGCAAGTGAGAGTTTTTGGACTCCAAAAAACTTCGTTTAATGTCTCAAACTGCCTCTGGAAGGTTTCAAACTTTAATTCATCAAACTAGGATCCTCTGCAACAAATGGTATTGTATGCTGATTTTGCCAATTTTTCCACTCTGAAGGAATCAAGATGGGTGAAAAATAACATAATGATCCAATTTGGATTAGAGGAGGGCTAAATGCCTCTAGTGAAAGACGATTGATTAAACACAATTTTTTTAGATTACTTAAGAAACAATTTTTTTGTAGAGGACAATATTTTGTTTGTTTGTTTGTCAAGTTGTCTGAGTTCTCTAGAGATTACTTCATGCTTGACCTGTGGCTTGAGAAATTGCGATCCAGGGGCATCTAAGCCGTCAAAATCACCCGGTGTTCGCACCTGGCCCGGGTCACACCAACCCATAACATGGATGGATTTTTGCCCACGAAGTTTCGAACTGGTGACCTTCACATCACGAAGTGGCTTAACAGTACACCCCATCAATGTCTATTCTACGCCTCATGGGCTTGTAGGGGACCATATAATAGAACCACTGAAATCGATAAACAAGGAAGTGGGCAATTCTGATTATTGACTTCATTTAAGGAATTTGGGAGTAATCGAAGAGATAAGGTTACTAATATGTATGCCCCAATTCAATAGCAAGCAAATATGGCCCCTTGGGCATCCTTCATTATATAGAGACAAAACTTAATGGGGAACCTTGGATAATTGGGGAAGCTTTTAATTATACTTCAAACTCGAGGAAAAAGGTGGCTTCGTAATGTAGATATGGCAATTCAAAAATTGCAAGAACTCATTGAATCTTTAGAATTGGTTGATACCATGGCTAAAAATGGTTTATTTACTTGGAATAATAGAAGAGTTCGATGAAGTCTCATTGGCAAAAAAATTAGATTGGTATTTTATGAGTAAGTATCTCTTTTGCTCATAACATAATTGTAGAATATTTACTCAGAGACGAGCAGGTCAAGATCACTGCCCAAGTTTGCTTCTTTAGTTGAATTCAAGACCCTTGAATCCTCCTTTTAGATTTAAAATGATGTAGATGGCCCTCTTAAAATAAAAATAAAAAAATATTTGAAATGGGTGGCATCTTAACATAGAGAGGGGATAAAAAATGTTTATACTCCAGAAAAAATCTCAAACTTTTAATGATAAACTATGAGTGGAACAAATAGGTCTTTGGCAATATTTTTAGGCAGAGGAAAATTTTAGACAAGTGGCTAATATTCGAGAAGAATTTCTTTAGAATGGTTTCTCTGCTAAACTTGTTAGTCAAGAATCTACACTATTGGAAAAAATCTAGTAGCAAAATTTTTGGCAGGAGATGCTTTGAAAATAAAAGTCATGGATAAGATGGTTTAAATAGGAGGACAAACACAATTTTTTTCATTATACTTCTATAAGAGACAAAATCTACATGATGAAACATCAACAGGGTGTTACTTGGGAATCATGTAGGAGATTGAAGAATGTTGAAGTTTGTAGCACAAATAGGTACTTTTGCACAGGCGTTGTGTCTAGGCATGTGGAATTCACCCAAATATCATCTTAGAATATTTGCTAATATAACTTAGCCTAAGTTTAACTTAGGAAAAAGCACATAATTATATGTTGCCTTATTGAGCCAAAATAGAAACTTGGATAAAGTAAATTATTTACTTTAGTGATTAAGCTTTAATCTTAGCAGTCGATCTCAAGTGAGGCGAGATCTAATCTTGGCTGTCCATTAGTTTGAGATTAGGGTTAGGGTTTTGGCTCAATGTAAAGTTATAAAGGTGAGGCTAAGGTGTGGAGAAGACACAATAACAACACAAGATTGAGAGAGGCTTCTCAGTGAACGTGTGTTGGGTCCAAGAGAATGCAGAGAGATTGGTGATCAGTTTTGTAATTTTTATTTTCTTAGTTGGGCCATTATTCCAGGACGAGAGCCCAAGTAAGTAATGTGATTAATTTATTAATGAAGAACTATTGATTGGGCAAAAAACTGTTTTATGTGTATGTGATTCAGATAGATTTTCTTTGCTTCTGCTATTTTTTTGTGTTAGGAATCTGGTTGTGTATTCGTTCAACTAACAATTTTTTATGAACCGAATAACGGGTGCTGTGTTCGGGAAAGTCTAAAATGGTATCAGAGGTCGAACTCTGAACCAATCTTGGAATTATAGGTGTCAGGTGCGTATTAGATCGTTGGAGCCAGGGTGGCTGGGATCGTATGAATGGAATTTTTTTTATACAGGCAATTTTTTTTTTTTGAGTTTAAAAAAAGTACGATTCAAAAAAATAAAAGTAAAGAAGGAATATATAGGGGCCCATCTTTTCTGAAAAATAATAATAATAAAAAATGGGCCTGTGGTAGCAGTCGACCACTGGGCTAGTTAGCCATCGACAACAGTTGCTCCTAGGGCAGTCGGTGAACAACAGGACTGCACGTAAAGAAGGTCAGGTTGAGAACATAGACCAAGGAGCCACAACATATTAGCCATGTGCAAAGGTTTGGAGGTGGGAGGTCGAACATGCATAGAACGACAATCTGACATAGGCAAAAGGAAAGGGAACAAGCTGCTTAGCCAACAACCCACTAGCTCGACAGAGATCCCCTGAAATGCTGAGAACATGTGGCATTGAGGATTGGAAAGTAGGTTTGTGGCAGGAGGGCCAAGCTTGTGCTGGCTGGACGACGTTGAGCACAGGGTCGAGTCCTCATGTCGTGGTGAAGAGAAGGGCTGAATGTTCGTAACCATGTAAATGAATGGAGAGGGTTGTAGTCTCGTGACAAGATCTGACAGGCGCGACAAGGAAAGCACGATAGTAGACTGGTTAGGCATAAAATTTGGCAGAGTATTGGAGTCAAAAGGGGGTCAAGCGACAAGAACCAGAGCTGTGGTGGTGGTAGTAAGATAAAGATTGTTGGTAGCTGAGGAGGGCCGTGGATGGCTGGTTAGAGGACACAACAATAATTGGGCGTTAGATCAGGCAGACAATCAGGAATAAGCGGAGGCAACAAAGGTCGTAGGCGAGCTCACAGTGAGTGAAGAAGCCAACACAGGTTAGAGCAGAGGGTCACACAATTAGAATTAATTAAAAATATTTCACTGTTATGCTTCTAACATGTTCGGGCAGTGGGCCTGGGCAGCGTGCAGAGAGTGAAGAGTTAATTGTTGGTTAGTTTGACAAAGATGACCACTAGGCAATGTTACGAGGACAGGTTGGACAGGGCAAGAAATTTCAACCCATGGAAGGAGCAGATTGTTCTGTTATTCGAGGAGTAGGATTTGTGGGGCATCCTGGAGAAGGTTGTCCCAATTCTTGCAGATCCTACTAAGTTGGTTGAGTTTAATAAGAAGAATGTGAAGGCCAAGAGAATAATCCCAGACTCCATTAGAGACGATGTTATACCTCATGTGATGGGGAAGAAGTATGCCTTTGAGATGTGTGCATCCTTAACCATGTTGTACCAGAGTACAAACCAAAATAGAAAGATGGTGTTGAAGGAGAAACTGAGAAATGCCAAGATGTCTGAAATTGACACAGTTGCATCATACGTAACCAGGATCACTTAGATTAGAGATGACTTAGCAATAGTGGGGGAAACTATTAATAATGAAGAGTCGGTCGGATCAACCTTGAGTGGCTTTCCTCTGAAATGGGATGCATTTGTTGTTGGGATAGTCGCACAGGGAAATCTGCCCAGTTGGGATAAATTGTGGGATGGTTTTGTACAAGAAGAGACAAGGAGCCGTTCCAAAACTGCAGTCGAACATGATGGAAATGATGATGAGGAGAATTTTACTCTTGTTGTAAAGAGCAAAGGTAAAGTAAAGGGAAGCGGGGGATCTACTTCCGTGAAGGACATGAGCAAAGTAAAGTGCTTTGCGTGTCACAAGATTGGTCACTATTCGAGCGAGTGTCCATACAAGAAGAAGAAGGAGGATCAAGTGGTTGCATCAACATCAGTTGAGATTGGTGACTTTACGGAGAAATTTGAGAAGGAATTTTCTCTAGTTGCCTATGTTTTTTATTGTAGTACTGTTGTGTACGAGGACAATAGGTTAAGGCTAGTGGACAATAGAGCGTCTAGTCACTTGACGGGGATGAGGTCAGTGTTTCGCAGTATTTCATAGACAAGCTTAGACTGCCATGTAAGTTATGGAGCTAGTACCATGCATGCAATGAAGGGGGTTGGATGTGTCAAATTCCAACTATAGTCAAGAGGATTTTTGGAGGTGACAGGGATGTTATTTGTTCCAGGTTGGTGGTACACGTGCTCTTAGTATCAACCTTGAAGGATGTTGGATATAGAGTTTTGTTTCAAGATGGATAGGTGTTTCTATTTTCAGAGTATTCATAGGGAGCGATCTGATGCAGTTGTAGTGTTTAGCATCAGATAGGGGCAGTCATATAGGTTGCTGGGATAACTTGCGGGTATATTCGACAAGATCTTAGATGCATGATCAAAGTCAATTGCTGAGAGGGAGTAGGTGGCAAGGAAGAGTAATTCTTTAGGTATTGCTAGGAGCCTCATTTGGTATGATATGATATTGATGGATACGCGGGAGCAGTATCTTCAGAGCATGGTTGGATGTGACAGGTTCTCAACTCAGGTTTCATATCAGGTAATAGGATAGGCTTCAGTGTCAGAGGGAGCAACTACAGATATTGAGATGGGCTTGGAGACAGATCTAGGTGGAGGAGGTTATTCCAGAAGTACCTCCTTCGCTAAGAGGGAGTGTTGAAGTTTGTAGCTTGGGCAAGTAATTCTGCATAGGTCTTGTGCCTAGTCGTGTAGAAGTCGCCCACATATCTCCTTAGAATATTTGCTAATGTAACTTAGTCTAAGTTTAACTTAGGAAAAAAAACACATAATTATATGTTTTGGCTTATTGAGCTAAAATAGAAACTTAGATAAAGTAAATTATTTACTTTAGTGATTAAGTTTTAATCTTAGTCGTCGATCTCAAGTGAGGCGAGATCTAATCTTGATCGTCCATCAATTTGAGATTAGGGTTAGGGTTAGGATTAGGGTTTTGGCTCAATGTAAAGTTATAAAGGCGAGGCTAAGGTGAGGAGAAGACACAACAACAACACAACATTGAGAGAGGCTTCTCAGTGAGTGCGTGCTGGGTCCAAGAGAGCACAAAGAGACTGGTGATCAATTTTGTAATTTGTATTTTCTCAGTTGGGCCATTATCTTAGGGCAAGAGCCCGAGTAAATTCTGTGATTAATTTATTAAAGAAGAACCGTTGAAAGGGCAAAAATATGTTTATGTGTATGTGATTTAGATCGAGTTTTTCTGCTTTCGCTATATTTTGTTGTGTTAGGAATCTTGCTGTGTATTCGTTTAGTTAATAATTGTTGTGAACTAAATATCGAGTGCCGGGTTCAGGAAAGTCTAGCAAAGAAGAATTAGCTACTTATCATAAATACCTCTTTTCAGAACTCCTAGAAAACAGATCTATAAGGATCAATCAAATTTGTAAAGAGTGTCCTCCAAAAACTTGGCATGGTGGAATGGCAATAGATTCAAAAGATAAGCTTTGGGAGGAAATAGACAGGAGACAAATCTTAGTTAATGACGGTCCTATATCCTTAGATGGGGGAAAGAGTTTTGGTGAGCTTTTAATTAGCTTATACAAAAAGTATCAATTTGCAAAACTTGGGAAGGAGAGACATGGTTTTGGGCAAAGATCCATAATTCATATTTATGGATTATTTTTTTTCATGGTAGTTAGCTTGGAAAAGAACTTTGGTTTGGGATAATTTCTAGAAGTGGTTTTAGGGGGCCTTCTCTATATGTTATGTGTCTAAAAGCTTGAGACTATCTAGACCACCTTTTTATTCATTGTGCTTTCACCCAGATTTGCTGGGAGTGGGTGCACCATTGTATGGGGCACAAGGTTCCCAATTGGGAGGATATTGCAATATTTCTTCACACCCTGTCCATGGGAAATATCAATTCTAAATTTGGAGTGAGAGTATGGGAAAATATTCTAGGTATGATCACTTGGAATATATGGAACAAGTAAAATGTGAGAATGCTTCAAAAAAATATAAAATTTCGCCAAAATTCAAGATTATAATCAGAAATATTTGCAAAGTAGTTTTATTAAAAATTGGGGGGCAAAAGAAGATTTAAAGGGTGTATAAGTGGATTAGATCAAAATTGAAAGTAAGCGAATACATATCAATGATCTAAATCAACAAATTCAACCTTTTTTACCATTTTATAGCATAAACTTGGATCGATACTTGTGTGAAAATCCAAGTAGAGTTGGAGTTGAATGTATTATTTAAGACACTAATGGGCAACCTATGAGTTATTTTGTTCAGAATGTTGGCGAATCTAGTAATAGCAATGTTCCACCGAGTTTCCAGGATGAGGAAGCGCGGGAGTAGGGATACGCACAAGGGGGATGTATATAAGCAACCCCAAAATTTCGGGGAAACGGAGGGGGGGGGGGCTTCAGAGTCATAAAAATTATAAAATTATTAAAAATTTGATATATAAAATTAAAAAAATAAAATCCCAACAATATGTCAATAACTAAATAGTAAAATCTTAATAATTATGAAATGCACATCTAAATTGAAATTCATCATTTCGTATTAGGCTACTATGAATTAACATTTTTGCAATGTACATCTAAATTAAATTCATCATTTGCCAATTGAAATTATGCAATGCACATCTAAAAGTAAATTCATCATATGACAATGACATTATGCTTAAGACTAAAATAGCCATAGAATATTAAACTGAAAGTAAACATAGAATGCAGTGAAATAGTAAGTTTCTCAAAAAGTACTAAATAACAAACACTAAAAGAGTCAAGGACTCGTTCATCAATATCTAGAGTCAAAAGTTCAGAACCAGAACAATGAAAAACAACTAAAAGAAATGAACATCATGATCAAATAACTAATAAGCATAAAGGATTGTGCTGATATCGGTCCTTTGCATCCATCTGCTGCATGAAGGGATTAGGACCATCAATGGGAATGCCACTATCTGAGTCTGAGTCACTCTCATGAGTAACCAATGGCACACCAACCAAACCATGCTGTATCTCATCCGGTCCATCCTCCTCATCTAGCTGTGCATCTTCCTCTGGATCCACATCCCATCGTGTAGTTGGTTCCATTCTATAGTCTAGTGTCCTCCTATGTGCAAGATGCAGGGCATTGTGCATTGCAACTAGCTTCTCTGCTCTTCTAGAGGTGAGTCTATTCCTCTTGATAGAGTGGATGAAGTTCCAAGTGTAATGGTAAAGTAAGGATAATGTGATATACAGAACTTGTGAGTCGTATAAGGATAGTATTATGCGTCGTTCTACACGTAATCAGATTGGTTTGCATGGTAAGTCAGCTGAATAGAAGTAATGACCACAATGAGCTAGATGAGGTATTGTGTTATAAGCTTATGCCCAACACCTATTGTCAAGCTTCTCGGATAATGATGAGAAACGTGCACCCCAGATGCAGAATCAATCATGAGAATACGCGACGTCAACTTATTAATATAATAATTGCAGACGCAACACTTGTAAATAACACAACCCGTTTCCCTTATTTATCAAGTGGAACCAACAAAAGCAAAAGTAGGCACATATGCAATAGATCCTGAAGAGGCTTTCACAGGTGAGAACTAGAGGTCGAGCATTTGAGGATCTTTGGTTCTCCTATCTACATTCATGTACCCAAGGAGAAGAGGACAAAGCTGGAGCTTTCTGGGAAGAAGGGAACATTTGTTGGATACAGTGAGACATCAAAGGCTTATAGGATTTATGTTCCAGGATAGCGGTAGGTTGGGGTCAGCTGGGGCATTACCTTTGATGAAGATGCAACCTACTAGAGATCCAAAGGATCTCACATGAATATTGATGATGAGGAGCAAGATGCTCCCATGGATGTGGGTTCGGGCTTTTTTTACCTATGGAACATCTTTTAGATCACTAGGAAGAGCTAGAAGAGCCCATCGAGCCAGTGGACCCACTTAGGGTTGTCCCAGAATCCAAGAAGAGGCTAACATGGCTTCGAAGTACATTACAGAATGCAAAGAGGCATGCAGCTCCCTGTGGCATTTTTAGGGAAATCAAACGCCCTAAGAAGTACTCAGTATATGCAACATTGATGAGTCACATCACTGATTTCGAGCCATCCAACTATGAGGAGACAACAAGCCGACAAGTTTGGAAGGATGTAATGATAGAGGAATATCAATTTATCATGAAGAATGATGTGTGGGAAATTGTTTCGACACCTGAGAGGAAGTCAATGGTGACTTCCAAGTTCCAAGTGGTTATACAAGATCAAACATGCAGTACATGGCATCATAGAAAAGTACAAAGCAAGATTCATGGTAAGAGGGTTCTCCTAGAAAGAGGGAGAGGACTATGAAGAGACATTTTGTCTAGTCACCAGGTACACTTCTATTAGAGCTATTATTTATGTTGCTTCTATTATGGGTTGGAAATTGCATCAAATGGATGTGAAAACCGCTTTTCTCAATGGAGTGATTGAGGAAGAAGTGTACATAGAGCAACCTCAGGGCTTTGAGGTACATGAGGAGTCTCATGTTTGCAAACTGAAGAAGACTTTGTACAAACTCAAGCAAGCACGTCGGGCTTGGCATTCTCAGATACTTGACGAGTCTTGGTTTCACCAGGAGTGATGTCGATCCCAATTTTCACTACAAGGTTGTTAAAGGTGAGCCTATGATCTTGTTGTTATATGTTGATGACTTGTTTTTGACAGGAGCAGAAAATCTCATTGATCAGTGTAAGAGGAAGTTGACCTCTGAGTTCGAAATGAAGGATCTACGCTTGATGCATTATTACTTGGGATTAGAATCGTGGCAAAAGCTGGTTGTGATTTTCCTTGGTCAAGGGTATTGACTAGGTGCTGTGTAATGTGGCTAGTGGGAGCGGTGCAGACAACATCAGGGCTCAGAGTGCTCCCCTGATCAGAGGGTTTTGACCATATTGCCAAGGTTTATTTGGCTAGTGGGTAGAGTGAGTGGCTCAAAGCATCGGGCAAATATTTTTACCATTCAAGTGCCATGTGATGACATGGGGGAATGGTAAATGGGCTCAAAGTTTCACCATTGGTCATGGAAAATTGACTTGGTTCAAAGTGAAGACTTGGTTAGTTGATGACCTAGGACTAGTTTTTTTTACCCTTGTCAGGGGGTACTTGACCATATTGCCAAATGGTATTTGGCTGGTGGGTGACTAGATCCTTTGCATGATGCTGATGCAGGATGTGCTTTCCACATGGTTCTAGAATAGGACATGAAGTGGATGGACACATTGACATGGCAAGCTCATTCAATCTTTTTTTGGGATGGAGAAATTTTCAGCGTAGTGGACATCTGAGGAAGTCAAGGTGAATACATCCTTAGTTAAGAGAGAGTGTTGTTTTTTTGGGTAGTTGCAGGAGGTATTATCCTGCTACACAAGTCGGTTCTTGAAAGAAAATTAAAAGAAAGACAATGAACTTAAATTTAAACTTAATTTTCCCAAGTTGGCCCCAAAAGTAAAGGTTGGCCTAGCAATGAGATGTGCCACTTGGCCACCCTAAAATCACTATAAAAAGACACTTGAGCCTCTCATTTTCTCACTCACTCATCACTCACATATTTTTCTCTCATACACGTGGGAAGCAATATGAGGAAGAGGCTGAAGTTTCCAAGGAGCCAAATTTCTGAGACATCGAAAGTTTGACTAGCATTTGGCCAGTGTAGACCGAGTTTTCTGAGGTCTGTGTGACCTGTGTTGGCTGAGCTGCTCTGTGATCTGTTTGACCTGCAGTTTACCGAGTTTGACCTTGTTGAAGAATGTAACTAGGTTCGGTCTTCATAAATTATACTTGAGTCAAATGTAATATATTTATCAATAGAAATGCAATTTATTATTATTATTATTATTGGATTGACTCGTTAAAGCATGAGTTTCATGCTTGGGTCAATTATAGGTCAAACCTCCATTGTAGGCTTTAGGTTGTTGTCAAAGTCATTTATTGTTTGGTCAAAGACTCCTCCATCAAGTCAGCCTCTTCATCAAAGTCTTCAAGTCGGCTTCCCTCAATATATTCATGTTGGCCTTATACGGTGACACATCTATTCATATGGTCATGTCGGCTCATTAATGATGGGCAAACCACTATAAAATTTAAATACAAGCATGAGGATTTCACACTAAACACAGTAGCTGAAGTTCGGATCATCTCTCAAATGAGTTCAGACATTACAGTGGAGATATTTTCGGTGCAATTACAGTGATAAAGGTTCGGTTTCATCACATTAAGGAGGTCTCTCTGTTTCAGTGTCATTACAGTTCAGTAATACCACAGTCTCGGTGCTATCTCTGTTTCAGTGCCACCACAGTAAGAAGAATTCGATGTCACCACAGAAGGTTTCACTGCCATCGCAGTGAGAAGGATTCGGTGTAACCACAGTAGGAAGATTTCGCTGTCATCACAGCGAGAAGGACTCGGTGCCACCACAGAAATAAGGTCTTGGTGCATTACAGAGAGGTCTCGGTGAAAACACAGTGACAAGAATCGGTGCCAGCACAGTGACTCGGATCTTGGATGACTTGATGGAGGGAGTCTCTAGTCTAGGTTGTAAGGCTCTTGGTCGTCTCATTTTGAATCTACAGAAGGAAAAACTTTGACTGGGTTTTCCCCTAGAGTGGGGTTTTGCTCTGGTTGCGTGCCTACATCTTGTGTCCTCTTCTATTTGTTGTTTGGCATTAGGCTTGATGATAAGAAAAGATAAATCTAAAGAACGAATAATAATAACGAAAACATCACAAGATAATATCATAATAAGAGAAACCGTTTAACTGCCACCTCTTTGGATTTCTCAACAGACCTCTCATGTGGGCTGTATTGTTTGGCTGTTTGATGGAGTATTTCTGGTCAGTTTGACTGCACTGATTTGCTGGTGCAGAAGGCCGAATTTTGGCCTGTTTGACCAGTATTGTATTTTTGGTCTGGGTTGACCAAGTTTGACTTGTAAATATCAGATTGCACTTTTGCTGAACTGAGCAATTTCTCCTAGAAAAGATTGATGGGTTTTCTTTTGAGTTTGTGTTTCCCAGGGTAAAATTTTGGTGTCTACTGTGCATGGTTATTCTACTTTGATCTTTATTTTTCCATTGCATTTATAGTTGAATTTTGAGACTGTAATTGCTTAATGATGTTCTGAGGTGTGTTAAACTTATATCATATATCATTGGAAGTAATTATCAGTTGCAGAAAATTTTAGCACTAGAAAATCAACAAGGGTTCTATTTTGATCATGTCTGTAAAAAATTTAGAAATCTTCTAGTAGGCTCTGTAACAGCACTAGTTATAATTGTGTTGCTTTTGAGATGTTTAGGGATAAGCTTAAGGTAAACAAAGTTTAGACAGATCTGTGTTTTTGGAATATTGCCTAAGGGTTTATGATAGATTTATTGTTGATAGCCTTTAGAACATTTTGGACTATTTACTGCATCTGGGATCCTAGAGCTAGATTGAAAATATCAGTCATTTATGGTTTGGCCTGTGATTTTGTTATTTTAGTAATATAAGTGATTTCTTTTGTCTATAAAAAAATTATGACTAAAGAACATAAAGAACCTTACCCCTTTTCAATGTTATGATGTCCTATTGGGAGAATGAAAGTTAAACTAGTTATCATTGTTGTGATAGCCAATTCTGCAAATTTTGCAATGTAGTGGTTTTAGTAATTAGGTAAGTCGAGGGTAGCCTGATAATTCTATTCAGGTTTGTCTGCTAATTGTTATGGCAGTGATTCATAGATGGTTGTAATCCATTAACAATGAATTATGAAAGACACTAAACAGTAGAGAATGATTGTGTAAAGATCATCTTATTTGAATTTTCTTATGAAAATATTTATGACATGGTTTTATGGCTATCTTGTGATATAATTTGAAGGAACAATAACTTTGATTTGATTCCTATTATGAAAAATTGGAATCTGTCCGCAGTGTAGTTAAGGCTTGTGGAATCATCCACAGTGGTTATCATAAAATTTCTGATGCTCGGGTAGCTGAGAGTGATCAATGGTCTAATTCCAGTGCAGGGAATGATCTAAAGATTGGTGCCACATCATTTGTTCTTGTGGAATGACCTGAGGCGAGAGAAATGTAACAGAGGTTGATTGATCTTCCCATTGTGCTTATGCTATGATTGCTTTTCTGAAACCTGAGAGGAAAGTTTGATGATAACTTATTCATTTTCGAGATTGTGCTTTAGACAGACTATAGTATAGATGATGGCATCTTTTCATGCATGGCATGTCATGTGTAAAAAACTGATTTGAAGTTGCTGGGTACAAGCACGAACCTGCATTTGAAATGGAGTCAAAACCTTGTTTATTGTCCACGTTAGATGTGGTTAACTCAATTAATTGGAATTTGAACCAAAGGGAAGTTGTTAATTTGACTAGTAGCAGTTTTTAACAGATCTATACACCTCTCTGATTCGTTCACCAAGGGATAACTTGCCTTAAAAGGAATTGCACAAGGTAAGTTCAGACGATTTGTGAACCATGGCTTATTACGTTAAAATGTTTCATGTACATCTACTTTATAATCTCTTATCAGTATCTTGTGGTTGTGTTTTAGAAAGTGTTGATGTTATATATTTCCTTGGCAACAGGGGTCTCAGTGTCTTTGAGCATCTGAAAAGAAAGTTGATGTGTTTCTTTTAATTTTGGAAGCAGTGTTTAGAAGCTTTTACATTGTGTCTCAGTGGCAGAAAGCCTAATTTTTTCAGTTCACCTGCTTGTTTTTGCTTCTTTCCATTCTTTCAATCTTAAATAAAGCAGGCGCAAAATTTATGCATCACAGATCTGGTTATATTTTTGTATTATCTGTTTTGGAGAAAACCTAATTCCTGTAGTTGCATTGAGAGTTGTAGGTTATTTACGCTGATGTTAACTATGCTGAGTGGTGGATGCATCTCAGGGTTGTGTGCACCAGTCCTATGGAAGTTCTTTGCAGCTACAGGGCATGGGTGGTGTAGAACCAGAACATTCTTTACAGCTTGAAAACAATGAACCTCCACGGTCTCCCTATGGTGTACTGACAATTAATGGTAGGCTTTATTTTTTATTTTTTCTATTATGAAGTAGTTGGAAAGTTATACCAGTAATACGACTTGAAAAATGCAGATTTTTCAGATTGCTTGCAATTCTGTGAGTATACGGTCTTCCTATAACTCAAAAATTTCAAATTTTCCCTTTTGCCCAATGTGGAACAGATGTCATACCAATTGAATCTGCAAGAGCACGATTTTTGCAACTCATTCTTGATTATTTTCTGCGACCTCGTGTAATTGAAGTTCCTGATTCACCGGAATCTTCCTATAATAGTCCTAATGGAAAGGACAAGCAGAAAAAGAGAAAGTCCAAAGAGGCACAATATGAAGGTGATGCAAGATTCGTCTTGCCACTTGCTTATGTGGCAAACTTATATGAAAGTCTTGTTAACGAGGTGAACATACGGCTTGCCACTCTGGATGGAATCCGGGAAAAGACGATGGGTGTGGCACTTGAAGCAGCTGGTGGCTTGTATAGAAGACTAGTAAAGAAGTTCCCTAGGAAAGGTATTCATTGTTGATTGTGTAGTGTGATCTTGCTGTATGATTATTATGTTCATATGCATTTTCTGATTCTTATTTGTTGCAGACTTTGACTACAGTGTATTTCTTTACTTATGTATGTACTTGAATGAATGCCATATCTTAATACGCTATATAGAATGTAAAGGGAAGCTCATATTAATACTATAATTTAAATTGTGAGCACAATTCCAGGCCCATATACATTCAGAAGGAGGGAGATGGCTTCTGCCTTAGAAGCACGGACAAAGTTCCCAGAGCTGGTTACGAGGGAAGAGAAACGTGTACGTTTTGTAGTGGTTCATGGGTTGGAGATTGTGGAGCAGCCAAATATGTCTATTGAAGATGCTGAATGGTATGCAAAGTTTTCTTGGTTCTTTCCACCTGCAAGAATTTTTTTGGCGGTGAATTGTGAGGCTGTTATGTTACTTGAAATGATGTTAAGAGACAGGAACTATTTGGTGAGCTACATATATGTTGAGGATGAGAGGTAAGCATGTATAGTTTCAAGTGCTAAAATTAGAGAATTATTAGTATATACTATGCATGTGTATGCTTAATGTAAGAATGTGGGAAGTGCATAAGACATTTTTTCCCCAAGTTTGAGGCCAGGTGCAAGTCCTGCGTGATTTTGATGGCATAGATACACCATTCATAGTGTGGCAGCTTAGCTAAAGGAACAACTATAAGTTTCTATAAGCATCGTTCCAAAAAAAAAAATCATATCGGACACCCAGTGGGATAGTAGGCTCTTGTCTGCTAACAATGTTGGAGGCCTCCTAAAAGCATCTCTAACAAATGAAGTGGCCAAATATAAGCATGCATGCCATGGTTGATCTGCACAGCAAGAGAATGTCCAGGGGAAGAACACAAAAGTCCCTAACCAGGATAAATAGTGATCCAGACCAGGGGGCTAGAGCCTCACCTAGGTACTGGACATCAGAAAAAGGGTAACCTGCACTCGTACACCTAGATCTAGGCAACGAACAATACATGGAAAAACAACACATATCAACAGTCATGGAAAGTGAGAGGTTTTGTGTTATCAATGGGGATTGGGCACAAAAGTTCCTCAGAAATATCACATTCTGTGAGCTGCTAGGATTTTGTTGTATGATGAGAATCAAGTGTGAAATCAATACACTAGGATAAATTTCCAGATTTGCAACCTCCACTACTAGAAGGTAAACTTGTGGACACCAAGGCATGAACTGCTAGACGTAACCAAACCACACATATTTGGGTGGCAAGAGAGGAAGCTTAGCTTTACAAGCCAAGTGGGTCTCCTAGTCTAGTTTTCAGAGGTAAGTTATTCATTTACAGCAAAACTGGGGACAAATTGCTTCTAAAGTAGGGAGGAAATGATGAGTAAGATATGTTGTTTGTGTTTCTTAGTTTTGTATAGTAGATATATATATAAGTGTAACATTTGCCCTTTTTTTTAATGTTCCTTCTTTATTGTGTACTGTCACTTAGCTGTCCGAGTAGATATGTGTTTCCCATTTATAAATTATAATCGTTTCTTTAGAGAAGAGGAAGTTTTAATTTTACAATGGTATGTTCTATTCTTGCAACAATTACTTCAATGTCTTTTTGTTGGCCCAATGATAATTTTCACTTTAATTTCCAATAGCAATCACATTAACCATTCACATCGACAGCAACTGTAGATAGAACATGAACAATAAAGTGCAGAAGACAAGCCAAGACAAGAGAACACACGAATTTGGCTCAAGCCAGGGAAAAACCCTTGATCAATTCTTCTTATTATAAATATCAAATGTTCAGCAGAGAGAGAGAGAGTACAATAAAGTCAAAATTGACTTGCCAACAGATGATCAAAACCACTGTCCAAGAAAGCCCAGTCAAATCTGTGATTTCTCCCTCAGTCAACAGCAGTCAAACAGCAGCAACGTGTGCCCTAACCAGTTAACGGTCAAGGTCAAAACAGTCCTTAGCAGATTGGTCAAAGGAGAGAGGAACTCGGCCTATCTTGCTGGTCAAAGTCAGCCCAGAACAGTCAACAAATCTGCAGTCAAATTTGACCAATCTGAAGTCCACCCTGCGGTCAAACAGGCCTGTGGTCAACACAGGTCAAAGTGCTCAGAAATTCTTGGGTTCTGTGCCAGTCACTACGGCTTGCCCAAACAGAAATTTTTTCACATAAATTGCAGTCAAAGGAGGTCAAATAGTCCTTGGTCAATGCTGGTCAACGGGCAGAACAGTCCTGCAATTCAGTCCAATCAGAAAGTCACTTCTTCCCTTCGCATATGTGAGAGAGATCCTGCAATTCTGAGCTGTACAAACCAATAGGAGAGAGAAGACATATTGTGTGATGATGAGATGCCAAATGAGGTTTGAGGTCACCTTTATTTATACAAGTCGTTGAGGGTCAAAAGATATGTCGCTTGGGCTTCATGAGCCTACATGATGGTGTGGCCGACCTTGACAATTTACACGTGTGGGCTTGACTTCAAAAACATATTTCTCCTTGTCCAAATTTAGTGATCTTTAGGTCGATTTTGGTTCTCTTAAAAAGAGGAATTCAATGCAATAATTATCTCCATCAATTGCCAAAGTGGAATTTGGCCCTAGTTGCCAACTTTAACAGGAAGTTACATATTGGGCTGACTGCATGTAAGGATCTTTCCTCTTTCCAAAGTCCCCACCTCATATGTAATGGATAATTTGTTTTCTTTAAATTAATAGAGTTCTATGTTTTTATGAGACTGTATTTTCCCATTGGATAGGGAGCTTTTATCATTCTTCTCATCATGTTCCATCTCAGCATACGTTACCTTTGAAATTGCCATGTAAGGGTTAAGTCTTGACTCTAGAGCCATGCTAATTGGTGTACACTGTATACAAAACATTAGAAATGAAAATTGGTTATTCATATCCTTTGTATTTACCTTCCACTCATATAATCTTCTTGTATTAAAGAGGAAATCCGAAAATTGGTTATTTATTTCCTTTGTCATAAGGTCCCTGCGATGTTATGGTTGATTCAGGTTTTTTTTGAGAACTGTTGGAAATTGGCCAGATCTTGAAACATTAACATCTTGTGAAGTTAACTGAATTTTTTAATTTTATCCTCATTTGGAAGATCAATGTGGTTCAGGTTCAAACGCTTGACAGGAAGGCATGAAGCAGCGATTTCGGAAAGAGATTATAAGTTCTATTCAGCGAGACACAAATATAGACGTACCCCTCAGAACACCCTTTCTACTGTAACTGGAATGCCTGTGAGTTTATTCTTGATTCTAGTATGACAATTTGATTGCAAATGTTTTGAGTTACGGCATGCTTTTAGTTTCCAATAATTGTGATAGGTGCCATTTTTACTTTGGAAATGTAACTGAAGTGTTCTTTATCTCATGGATATTGGCCCATTGTGGATAAGGCATATCCTAATGCAGATAATTCTCCAGCATTAGGTGCTCCTCCTGGTCTTCGTTCACCTGTAAGTTGGAATTCTCATTAGTTTGGTTCCTATAATAATTTATTTGTCTTATTGCTTGTTGGTTATATTGTTTATTTTATTGGGTTTATATTCATTGTAATTTAATTTTTATTATTCTATTTTTATTTTAATGGCACACACACGAACTAATGACATGAGAACAATTATAACTGACTTGTTGCAGTACACGAATGATGTCCTGAATCTCACATCTCGATCACCTGTATGTAGGACCTGCTTTTTCCTATACATCATTATCTGTTATAAGATATATATGTAGAATACTATATAGTTATTATAAGTTGTATCATTGGAATAATATATTGTTTTTCCATATTTGACAGCCTCAACATCAAATACAGCACCAGCCACAACATCAGTTGCATTGTCTACCACATCAACCCCAACACCAGCAGCTGCATCAATCGCAACACCAGTCCCTTCATCAGTCTCAGCAGTCACCGCACTTATCCCATCCATCTCATGGACAACATTGCACTCACACTTCACACTTGGATGACATGCCGCATGCACAACATACCACACCAGTACCTCAGCATATGTCTCGCAATTTACAGCCACCGCCTTTAAATGTTGGAGGACGAATGCTTGTGTTGGTAAGTGCCTATTTGACATGGCTTTTGTCCAATCTTTATTGATTATTTCACTACGTTGGAGGTTGAGTTCCCAAGCATCTTTTTCCATTTATCTAGTGCTTATTCTTTGACCTTTTTCAAAAGTAAAATTGAGAAACCTTATTTAATAATTTGTGATGGGATGAAAACATGTGCAACTTATGCTTGTTGCTGATAGTACCAAGGAATGGTGTTGGCTTCTACAATCAATGACTTAGGTTTTCTGAAATTTAATGGTTAATGTTTTCTCATTCTCCTTTCTGTTGATCTTCATTCTCGACAAAGTTAATTTTTTTTGTAGTCTTGACTACTACGAATGCATTGGCTTTGGTTTTATATCATTTGTTTACACTGTGAAATGCAAGTGTCACACCTAATTTTCAAGAAGCAAAATTGATATTCGATGCTTTCTCTTTTAGCTCTTTCTAGTACATCTTCCTGTTTGAGGCTTAGGTTCCCATTCATTTCTTTCCAGTACCATCTTTTTGTTTCAAGCTCAAGAGATGAGCGTCTGAATTTTGAAATATGCTTACATGTTCAAATTTCCTGTTTATTGTGTGAATGACTGTGCTAATGATAGTATGTTTTTTAATCCTTTATGTACCTTAATTTTTATATAGCTCCTCAATCAAAGATGTCAGACCCGACTTGGTGGCTGACCCATTTTGGCTAAAGTGTCAAAGTTGACCTGTGAGTCAGCGGATACCTGGGGATTGACCCAGCAAAGAGTCAGAAAATAGAAAAAAATACGCACTTTTAAAGGTTTGGTGGGTAAAAGGTGAGAAAAATCCAAAAGTTCAGATCAGTTAATGAGCTAATTCAGCTCAGAAATTCTGGAAATGCTGCTTTTACTGTGAAAATCTCAAGTATTAAAATCAACCCGGAAATGTGTATCCTAGCTGCCCTGGCCAGTGAGAATGAGCTCAGAAGCCTGCAGAAATTTTGCCTTAGCATTGAAAAATTTAAAATTCAGGTCTGAAAATGGCATCAAAATTCTGTGCCCTAGCTGGTGAAAATCAGGCTTAAATCTAGCGAAAATCTGAGCCCTAACTCCTCTAAAATCTGTTCAGAAATAAACACAAAATTTGTAACGTATAATGGTAAACAAATGGTAGAGATGTTTCTATTGCTATACCCTAGCTGTGTCTATCATGCTCCCACTGTGCATAAGAATCACTGGGAAAATTGCTCCATGTTGCTCTGGAAATCTGCTGCAAAATAGGCCTGTTTCTGGATTTTATGGACAAAGGGTATAAGTTGACTCTTTCAGACCCAGCTGAATCTGACGAGACTTGCTGGGTCTGACTGAGTCTTGTCAGAACCAGCTCTGACCTGACCTGGTTTAGACGAGTTCTATCTAGTTGCAGCTGGTTCTGTTCCGACTCAATTGGTTTTGGAGCCGGGTTGGGTCTAATGTTGGTTATGGTTCAGATCAGTGATGGCTTCTTTGTTCTCTGCAGTTTCAGCAGATAAGAGGAAATCAGTTAAGCCACAACTCACAATTGATATTTAAATTGCAAGTTGCAACAGCCTGTTGAGAAATGTAACTAGTTTCGGTCTTCATAATTGTGTTGTACTCATTTTAATATTTATTCTATATAACGAACAAGAAAATAAAAGAAAAAATATTATTATTAAAGCATGGGTTTCATGCTCATTATTCATGGTCTTTTAGGTAAAAGCAGAAAAGGAGAGCGAAGGTCTGGGAGAAGAAAGAAGGATGAAAATATCTTGTTTTGGGCTCTATTCCTCTCACACGTGCAAAATTCTAGGGTTTCTGGGCTGCAGGAGGAAGCCAAAATTACAGGACAGAGTTGCAGTAGGACGAAGTGCAACATCTTGTAGCTGGAAGGATAATCTATCTAGACCTTGTTGACCTTAGGAGGAGCTGTCTTGCTCCAGAAAGGTCTCAAGAGGAGGCTGATCTAGGGTTTCCTTGGAAGCTGCAAGACCGAAATTGCAGGGTCGAAATTGCAGGCTGAGTAGCAGTATCGAAGCTGGTAGGTCGAAGTTGCAGTGTGTAGCAGTTTGGTGTAGAATTAAGGAAGGACTTTAAAAAGGGGTGACTTGGTACTAGGAGAAGGACTTGGTCTAGGGTTGGGTCTTTGAATCTCATTTGACGCAGATTCTAAGAAGAGAAGAATTTTTGGGTTTTCCCCTTGGAGGGGTTTTGCCCTGGCTGAGAGCCTAATATCCGTGTCCTCTATTGTTGCTATTACTGTTCTTGATATTGTTTGATGAAAAGATCTAACTAAAGAACATAAAGAAGTTAAACATGATTCACAAGCAAATAGCAAGGTTAAGGAAAATAAGATTAATAGCTGCCACTTTCCATTTTCCAACACAGCCCACCCAGTGATGTGCGCTAGATGGCCATTGCCCATTTCTTGCTCATAAATCTGAGTCTATATGTGTGATTAATAACTCAACAATATAAACATGCATGTAACTAATCTATCGTTTTCCTTTCCAAGCAAGCCCATATGCCAATTCAATTCAAAATCACATCAATGAACAATATTCACTTGTCAAAAACAATAACCTGACGTCTTTCACTTTTGTTGTAACCCACACCAGTAACCTCTCCACAACAGTTTACTCATCGGGAATGGAAGGAGACTAACCATGAAACTCCCCACGAAACACACAGCTGAGAAAGGCCAAAATGCACATTCCAACAGTAAACCAAAGGAAAAGGCCAAAATGCACATTCCAACAGTAAACCAAAGGAAAAGGCCAAAATGCACATTCCAGTCAAAGATAGACTGAGTTTTACAAAGGAAATCAAGGTTTCTGTTCTCCAAGGCAAGCGGAGAGGTAAGGCTCTCCATTGTTTTGAAAATATTTCCAAAAGTTCTCATGCGTACACTTGGAGGGCCCTGTGTCCTTTCCTCATATATTTCATTTACTAATTTTGCATGTTAATTCATGCTTACACGCCCTTTTATCCCATAGTTTTGAGTTCAAGGCGGAGAATTCCATCTAGACCACAATCTATGTCCAATGCAACACACAGAGGAGTGTGGTAGTAAGAAAGGCATTTCAGAATTTACATAAACTCACCCAAGAAACTCCCCTGCTCAGGGTCGCTAATCTTGGCCATCATTTATGCAATCAAGGTGCTATTGGTGGTTGGATTATCTGACAACATTAGTGTGGTACCTGACAATCCCTGCCCATAAAAAATTTGCAAAAACTTACACACATCAACTGTGTGAAGCAATGGAAAATCATTGTTATTATATCCAAAGTCCATTCCCCACTGCACTAGAAAATATCTAATCAATCATAATCTAGGGTTAGTGTGCTTATTGTACCATACAGACCAGACAGGCATGCCCCACTGCGCCACACATACCAATACATGCTATTGTGCCACATGGACAACCAGATGCCCATGTGCCACTGCAACACAGAGACTGACAGAATGCACTTTTGTCCACATAGGAAACCAAATAACCATGTGCCAGTGCACCACATAAACTGGCATCATGAAAGTTGAGGTGTTACAGAAATCCACTTTGGGTTGTTGGATTCATATTTTTGATCTTTAGAGTTGTCATCGGTCAACCCAACACTTTGCCACAATTTGGTGGCCACAAATTGTGTTTGTTCTCTAAAATTTTATGCATGCCGATCCTAATAGATGTTATGCACTAGTTTATATGCAGGGTTTTGTATCCTACCTGCTCCTTATGACAAAAAATATGCTCATATTTGCAGTTTATATTGTAAACTATTATTACCTGTTTTTCAAGTTTCAATGTGTGCCAAAGGTTTCATTATTTCTTAGTATTTAATGTGATACGAACTTGTCAAGGCAAAGGGTTTCTTATTATTTCCATTGCTTTGATAGTGTATCTCTTGGACACTTGTCTTAAAATCTATGATGTGGTATATAAAGCATAGGAATGCATTAGCCTTGAGAGTTAGCTCAGTTGGTTGATCGCCTGTCATTAAAGCACCTCTGCTATTGAGAGGTCACAGGTTTAATTCTCTTGACACTCTCGGGGTCAGGCTCTGTGGTTGAGCTGACAGGAAGTCATCCTTTTGAGTAGATCTGCCTGGTACAAATATTTGTGGATGTAGCGGTCACCGATCTCCAGGTACTGTGAACCACATTAAAAAAGCATAGTAAAGAGTTCATGTTTCCCCATTCCTAGGGGACAACGACATGGTGGGAAATGCCCCCTTTGTTGCGGGGACTTCCTACAGAAGAAATAATGTTTTTTACTTTTGTTTTGAGAGATATTGTTGCACATTTGTAACAGATCGATATTATGCACTTAATTAGATCACAACAGTAATAAATTAGATCAGTAAGAACCCAATCAACACTCAAAGCTTAAGAGATAACCTGGTTGTAGAATGCTGAAAGAGATTCCATACCTGAAACTAATATACAAGTTGTAGGAGCACAACAGAATCTACTACACTATTACTTGATTCTCATGCCTGCCTTTTACAATGGCATTTTTAGATATAAATACATTCATATGGTCAACGTTGGTCAAACTTGATCACTTAAGTGTTGCTTGCTTGCGTTGTGATCATCATTAGGATTTCATTAATAGGTGCTGATCCTGACGCAACGCTATATGGCCCTAAATATTCGCTTTTCCCCAAAGCATAAGGGCACAGCATTATTTGGTTCCGTAAGCAGGTGGCGTTGGACAATGATGGAGTTGAAGCAGAACAAAGTCACATGACATTGTGACACGGGACACAGATGGCACACAGATAAAAGTTTCTGACATGGGACATGTTGACCCCTGAAAGAGGACATGGGGGACATGTTTTATAATATATATACAAATTGCAAATACAAATATGAAAGATAGAGTCTAGACGTAAAGATGATCAAACCAGTTGAATTACAAATAAAATTAGTCACCACATCAATGTCAATGTGGAATGATGATCAAACAAAAGAAAGTTGAAATATGAAATATAGACATGGACATGGGGGACATGTTTTATAATATATATATATATTGCAAATACAAATATGAAAGATAGAGTCTAGACGTAAAGATGATCAAACCAGTTGAATTACAAATAAAATTAGTAACACTACATCAATGTCAATGTCAAATGATGATCAAACATAAGAAATTAGAATATTCAATACACAAAGTAGAAGTTTAGAACCATAAACTGCAATTTTCTTATTCAATCATTTGATGTCATCAAAATCAAAATGTATCACAGAGAAACTGAATCCTTGATACCATAGGTGGGAATGCCAATGGCAATACAGAATAGGGTAGATACTAGCACCCTTGATACCATAGGTGGGAATGGCAATGAAAATACAAAATAGGGTAGATACTAGCACGATAGATGTAAAAATTTCAGTTCATTAATTGCCCTCCACAATGTTTGAATCATCAAGATCACCACCACTGCCAGTACTCTCTCCTCCATCCTTCTCAATTCAATCCAAGATCTGCATCTGCTGGTGTGGAAGATGACCCCTTAAAGAGGATCGCCATTATCAAAACTGACCAGCTCGAGAACTAGTTCATTAAGTTCCATGTTGGCTAATGCCAACTCAAAACTTGTCCAAATCCATATCATTAGGAAAGACATCCCACACCTTTATTTTTCCCTTCAACCACTCATTGCTCATCCTGTAAATAAAATGGAGACTGGAATGCACATATACTATTGTCTCTGCTTTGGACTGCTAAAGCCTTCTCTTCTTCAAAGTGTGAAAATCCCATATGTGCTGCATGCATTGGTGTTGGGACACTGCTAGGACATGTGTCGGACGTGTTTGACACGTGTCTTGTTTTATGACACCTTTATTTGCGTGTTCAGTCTCTGTTATGTAGGGTACAGACATATGGGCCCTGCGGGGCAAGTCCTATATCCTAGAAGCATAAGAATAGTGTGGAAAGGTAGTTCTAATGGAGTGCGTTGCAACAAAGGTCAGTTTTTATTTACTGGTCGGATATGGAGCAATTATGCATGAAGTGACTGTGACTTTGATGTGGCATGCTTAGTGTGAATCAGCTGCCTTTGAGAGAAAGAGTGTGCAGTATGGCTGCAACAGTGGACAGTCAGGGTGATAGGGGGCTGCACTTTGTGGCATCTAAGGAGATTCCCAAAAGCGTGTTGGCCAGCAAAATACAATCATGCCAATCAATGGTAACAGAAGACAGACTTTGCCGAGCTGTATGTGTTGAGATTCCTGGGAGAGTATGATTGCAAAAGAGAAGATGCATGGAATCGTGTCTGTTAGAGCAGGAACACAATGATTGGGTTTCTCTGGTTGCACGTTCTGGAGAGTTGAAGTGAGTATGACTGCAAAAGAGAAGGCACGTAGACTGGCAATTGCTCTATCCAAAGGGCATGGTGTCGAGTCTTTCCTAGCTGCACATGTTAGCATGCTGAAGCTATTGTGCCTTAAATAGAAAGGGCTCATGGGTTGTGATTGCTGTAACCATGAATGCAGATATAGGAGGTCTGAATGCATGACGGTTCTGATGCTGAGGCAGCTGTAGAGGGATGCATGTGCAGGACTAGTTGCATAGTTTAAAAACCAGAAAAATGCATCACGGGCATTATGTTTGGAGGTGCAACTGTGGCAGGGATGATGTACGGCCAGCTGCCATCTCTGGTCCTATTTGGTGCTCTTAAAACACAGAGCCAAAGATAGGGTGTGTTTGCATGATCCTCTAGTAAGTTGCGAAGGAAAAATTCCTTTGTTGTATCGGACCTGGCCCCCCTATAGGACCCCTTTACCCTCTGTTCTAACATTTTGGGGACTTGGGGATCCCTAGGAAACATCCCCAAAGTGCTGATGACTTCTTCAGGGACTCAGGGAGTTGTTGGCCACCCCCAAGACACTCTGGGCAGATTTTAGGAACATTCAGGCCAGATTTCAGGGATGTTTTGAGCATATGTAAGGGTATTCCGGGCATGTGTTTAGTTTTGACGATGGACATTGATGATTGGACATTATGATCATTATTCTAATCCATTTGTTTTATATTGCACTAAATTTAAAGTTCTAAACCTGTTGTACAAATTGCAGCTCAAAACATGGGTTTTGCATGGTAGGTTTCAATTTGGGTTTCTGGTATTTTCAGCAACAACGTTACAACAAGCAAAGCCTTAATGTCAAAAAACCATGAAATGCAACAATTCAAAGGGTTGTTCCTTGTGGTTATCGCCCTCCTCATTTTTCTGGTCATGTCAGCTTTTACATATTTATAGTTTCCCACCCCGGTTTTCAGTTTTCACCTTATTACTCCAAAATAGTTAAATGCCCTTTCCCATATCCATACATTTAACAAGCTGGAAAATAAATTTTGCTGAAAACACAAATTCTGGAAAAATTACAGAATGCTGGAAAATGCAGAAATAAATATCAGCACACATAAAAACAGTGATTCACACATTTTGACACAGATATTTTTGGTCAACATGACCCTGGAAAAACCCCCTACAACTCTTGGGGAAAACCAGTTTGAGAGCTCCTCCTTATTTCTGAAAAAATGCTTTTACAGTGAGGCATAAATTACAGCAAAATTTTCAGCAACTAAACAACTGTACTTATCTCGATTTCCGTGCATTCACTCCGCCTTGGAAAACATGCAAAACAGTAAAAACTCAAAACATAAATTTTACAGCTTTTATAACAGCATTAAATGCTGAGTGAGCTTCTCGATTTTTGTGCCCAACAGTATGGCTGTACGGATTGTACGGAAAACCCAACAACTACTTCTCCTCGAAATCTGTGCTCCTTTGCCTTGAAATCTGTGCTGAAGCTGCTGTTTTGTTGCTGTACGGATTTCTAGAAATTCGTGCCACCAACCAGCAGTCTCTCTCCTCGATTTTCGTGCCCAGACTCTGCCCAGAAATAAATGCTGAAGCTGCTGTACGGTCTTCCTTGAAAACTGTGCCTGTCCTTCGAAAAATGTGCCCAACACTTGCTGTACGGATTTCTGCCTTGGTAACCGTGCTTCTTTGCTGCTGTACGGTCTTTGCTGAAGTCTCTATCAGCTGCTCTCTTTCTCCTCTTAGCTCAGAAATCTCCCTTGCTCTCCTTCTCTCCTTCTCCCAATCTGCTCATGAAAGAATGAATGATCTTTTCCTCCTTTAACCTAACCCTAAGTGACTTTTGGGGAATCCCTAAATCCAATCGCTGAAATAGATTGAGATCTAGGGCTGAGATTAAATGCTCATTTAAATCTCACTTTCTATTTTTTAATTCACCCCACTTTAATAAAGACCCATTTAGTCATTTATTTCCAAAGTCACTTTTCACTTTCTAATTTCACATTGACTTTATTAAAGTCACTTTAAAATTAGACTTTAGTAACTTTATCACTTAAAATCACTTTTAAATTAGATTTGACTTTATAACTTTATAAAGTCACTTTAGGAGAAAAATTAAATTCTTTTGGACACTTTTCCCTAGGCCAAAGATCAAAGCCTTGGGGAACCACCTGTCCTCCAGTACCCAAATTTCAACACTCCCTCTTACCGAGGAAGGTGTTCCTCACCACACCCATCTTGTCTCTGAAGTAGACATGCTTGCCCCGTGGTAAGGCTTTGGTAAGAATATCTGCAACCTGCTCATTAGTGGGAATATACTCAAGCTTCACAGCTCCTTTCTGAACATAGTCTCTGATGAAATGATATTTGATCCCGATATGCTTTGACTTGTCATGAAATACTAGATTCTCCGTGAGTTTAATGCAACTCTGATTATCATAGTAAATCAATGAAGGTCTCAACGGCTGACCAAATAAGCCAAACAACATCTTGCGAAGCCAGATGGCCTCACAACTAGCTAGACTGGCTGCCATATACTCTGCTTCCGCTGAACTCAATGCTACTGACTGCTGCTTTCGGCTGAACCATGACACAATTGCCGAACCCAACCCAAAACAGCACCCTGAAGTGCTCTTCCTATCAGAAGCACAACCTGCCCAATCAGAATCAGTGTAACCTGCCAATCTCACTCCATCCCCCTGCCTGTAGTCCAGACCATAATCCACTGTCCCCTGCAAGTACCGCAAAATGTGTTTTGCAGCCACCCAGTGAACCTTCCTAGGTTCACACATAAACTGACTCATCGTGTTGACTACAAAACAAATATCTGGCCTAGTGTTGACCAAATACATCAAGGAACCAATCAGCTGTCTGTACAATGTGGGATCCACCAACTCGGAATCCGAAGCATGAAGCTTCTTCCAGTTGGTGATCATCGGTGTAGACATGGGTTTACAATCCTCCATGTGGAATTTGCTAAGGATATCCACAATATACTTCCCCCGCCCCAGGAAGAAATGCCCCTCCTCCTGCCACACCTCCAAACCCAAAAAGTAATGCATCAAGCCGATGTCCTTCATCTCAAACTCCGCCGCAAGATCTCTCTTGCAGTGCTTTATGAGTCTCTCTGCCCCTGTAATGACCAAGTCATCCACATACAGCACCAAAATGAGAGGCTCCTCACCTATCACAATATAGTAAAGGTTCGGATTTGCCTCACTCTTTGTGAAACCCATCTTCTGCAAGTATGTATCTATCCTGGAGTACCAAGCTCTGGGAGCTTGCTTCAGGCCATAAAGGGCCTTCTTCAGTCTGCACACATGGGACTCCTTCCCATGCACCTCAAAGCCCTGTGGCTGCTCAATGTACACCTCCTCCTATATGAAGCCACTGAGAAATACGGTCTTCACATCCATCTGGTGGATCTTCCAACCCATCTCTGTTGCTATCGATATAATGGAGCGGATCGAAGTATATCGAGCCACGGGAGCGAAGGTCTCCTCATAATCAACTCCCTCTACCTGGGAGAACCCTCTAGCCACAAACCTCGCTTTGAATTTCTCAATGCTGCCATCTGCGGCATGCTTTACCTTGTAAAGCCATCTGGAAGTAACCACGGATTTGCCCTCAGGCCTCGGCACCACCTCCCAAACATCATTCTTCATGATAGAAGAATACTCCTCCTGCATGGCCTCTCTCCAGACCTGCGTAGTTGCCTCTCACTGGCCAGAGGCTCGAGTCACACATTCAATAAACACATTGCCATGTCTTCTAAAACCTCTCGAAGGGTGGTCTTTCTACGGCAGGCCTCTTAGGCACCGACAACGGATAATGGCATCTCTCAAGGTATAAAAACCACCTGAGCTTCCTCTTCCCAAACCACCTTGGATTGGAGAATGGCTTTCTCCTCCCTCCAGCATTGAACTGAACTCTGTTGTCATCTCTGCATCCTCCTGCTGAACACCTTGAATCTTTGAGGTACCGGCCGACCGTCATCCAATGGACTCCCAGTCGACGCATGGTACTTGCATGCTGCCCGTAGCACCACCTCTCTGACTCGGTGAGCCACTCCCCACTGACGGACCTGACATCGTCATAGATGTACCTCCGGATCCTCCTGATCCCTGCCCACTGGATCCCTGCGACTGAATCAATTGCTGCTGAGGGTTTGGTTGATCCAGATACTCTAACTCCCGTGACCTCCTAAAGGCCCTGTCCTTCTCGAACTTCACATCCCGCCTGACAACAACTTTACTCTGCGCAGGAATGTAAATCCGAAAGGCCTTTGAGGTCTCACTGTAGCCCACAAAGATACCCTTCTCTGCGGTGGGCTCTAGTTTGGTCCTCTTCTCCTTGGGTATGTAGGAGTATGTGATACACCCAAAGATACGAAGATGACCAATATTAGGCTTCTTCCCAGAAAAAGCCTCCTCCGGAGTCATGTGCCCCAAGGCACGATGCGGACTCCTGTTCTGCAAGTAAACAGCTGTGTTGCAGGCCTCTGCCCACAAAAACAATGGCAACCCCCGATCATGTAACATGGCTTTGGCAGCCCCTCCGATGGATCTGTTCTTCCTCTCCGCAACCCCGTTCTGCTGGGGGTTGTAAGGAACAGTGAGCTCCCTCCTAATGCCTGCCTCCGCACAATAGTCAACAAACTCTCCAAGGGTGTACTCTCCTCCATTGTCGACCTCAGGGACTTGATCTTCCGACCTGTCTGTGTCTCCACAAGAGCTCTGAACTCCTGAAACCGCTTGAAGACCTCACTCTTGGTCTTCAAGAAATAAATCCAGGTCCTCCTGGAGTGATCATCAATGAATAACACATAGTACTCATATCCACTCAAGGAAACATGAGACATCCGACCGCTCACATCGGAATGAATCAAATCAAGTATCCCAGTCGCTTTGCTGTCACTGCTGGGAAAAGGGGATTTGGAAAACTTGCCCATCGCACATCCTCTGCAAGTATCAAAGTGATCAGTACTGAAATCTGGCACACTTGTAGTGATCTCCCGCAAAGTCCTCAAGGCCCCATGATACATGTGCCCCATCCTGCGGTGCCAAATCTCACACAGCTCAGAACTGCTAGCTCTGCTGTCAGTGCTACTGCTCAATGCCAAAAGGGACTGAAATGCAAACTTGTACACCTTTGCATGGCATACACCTATCACTCTAGCTGAATCAGCTGGAGTGCCCCTGGGATACATCAACACCTGTCCTCCCCTGAATAGTATCTCATATCCTCTGTCCTCCAAAGCTGAGACGGATATGAGGTTCTTCCTCATTCCTGGCACATAAAGAACATCTGACACCTTCAAGGGAGGTTTGGACTCCCTCTGAAATGTCAATGTTCCCACACCGACTGCTCTAACAACTCTGTCATCACCGAGTACTACCTCTACATCGGTGCCACTCTCTGAAAGCTCTGAGAAGTACTCACGGACTCCTGTCATGTGACGTGAAGCCCCACTGTCCACATACCAGATACCCGAAGATGCTCCGCTAATTGAGGGAAATGCATGCTCCCTCTGAACCTCTATGGCAGATGATCCCGCACTAGAGGACTCACACGCAGTGAACCCAAACTCCCGGTCAAAACGATCTGCAAAGTCCTCAACCTCTTGCTAAGCTGCCATGCTCTGGTTCTTCCCCTTCTTCTTCTTCTTCTCCGGACACACAACTGCATAGTGTCCCATCTTCTGACAATTCCAACACTTCACCTTGGAATAGTCCTTCTGTGTGTTATCATGTTTACCTTTACCTTTGCCTTTGCCCCCACCATTACTTGTGGAAGCCTCTGCTTCTTCCCTTTGCCTTTCTTGCGTCCTGCCAATAGTGCTACATCCTCATCTTGCTCAACTGGCTTGGCTGCCCCAAGCTGACCTTTCCTGATCTCTGTCTGAATGCAATCATCCCAAAACCTCTCCCATGTGGGAAGGGTCTCACGTGCACAAACCCCATCGGCAAAGTTCATCCATGAACTGGGGAGGCCATTCACTGCAATCCGCACCAACTCAGTGGGAGGAATGGCCTCTCCAATCGCTGCCAACTCATCTCTCACATTAGTAATCTTTGTGAGATATCCAGCTGCACTATCATTACCCATCTTAATGGTCTTCAGCTTCTCCTTCAGGACCATTTTCCGATTCTCATTGGTACTCTGGTAGAGATTGGACAATGCTGTCCACATCTCATGAGCATTTCTCTTTCCTCTCACATGAGGAATGCAATGGTCTTTGATTCCGTCTAGAATCAGTCTCTTACCCTTGTTGTTCTTTTTATTATACGCTGCCAACTGAGTAGCATCAGTAGGCACATTTACAGGGTTCTGTGCGGTATGCACCATAATGTCTCAGACTTCTGCCTCCTCAAAGATACTCTGCATTCTCTCCTTCCAAATGCTGTAATTGGAATGCCCATCCAACCTATCCTCCACCCTCAGTCCCAAAGACATCCTACTGTCCTAAAATTGAAAAATAGCACTGCTGTAGTAAAGGTAAAAATTCTGTTTGTGAAAAAATCAGCGTGCTGGAATTTTTTGAGTGAAAAATCAGCAGGCTGTATTTGTCTCCTTGCTGTCCCAAACTGCTCTTTCAGCACTCAAGCTTTGATACCATGTAGAAATTTATAGTTTCCCACCCCGGTTTTCAGTTTTCACCTTATTACTCCAAAATAGTTAAATGCCCTTTCCCATATCCATACATTTAACAAGCTGGAAAATAAATTTTGCTGAAAACACAAATTCTGGAAAAATTACAGAATGCTGGAAAATGCAGAAGTAAATATCAGCACACATAAAAATAGTCATTCACACATTTTGACACAGATATTTTTGGTCAACATGGCCCTGGAAAAACCCCTTACAACTCTTGGGGAAAACCAGTTTGAGAGCTCCTCCTTATCTCTGAAAAAATGCTTTTATAGCGAGGCAGAAATTACAGCAAAAATTTCAGCAACTAAACAACTGTACTTATCTCGATTTCCGTGCATTCACTCTGCCTTGGAAAACATGCAAAACAGTAAAAACCCAAAACAGAAATTTTACAGCTTTTATAACAACATTAAATGCTGAGTGAGCTTCTCGATTTTTGTGCCCAGCAGTATGGCCGTACGGCTGTACGGACTGTACGAAAAACCCAGCAACTTCTTCTCCTCGAAATCTGTGCTCCTTTGCCTCGAAATCTGTGCTGAAGCTGCTGTTCTGCTGCTGTACGGATTTCTAGAAATTCGTGCCACCAACCAGCAGTCTCTCTCCTCGATTTTCGTGCCCAGAATCTGCCCAGAAATAAATGCTGAAGCTGCTGTACGGTCTTACTTGAAAACTGTGCCTCTCTCCTTCAAAAAATGTGCCCAACACTTGCTGTACGGATTTCTTCCTTGGAAACCGTGCCTCTTTGCTGCTGTACGGTCTTTGCTGAAGTCTCTATCAGCTGCTCTCTTTCTCCTCTCAGCTCAGAAATCTCCCTTGCTCTCCTTCTCTCAATCTACTCATGAAAGAATGAATGATCTTTTCCTCCTTTTCCTCCTTTAATCTAACTCTAAGTGACTTTTGGGGAATCCCTAAATCCAATGGCTGAAATAGATTGAGATCTAGGGCTGAGATTAAATGCTCATTTAAATCTCACTTTCTATTTTTTAATTCACCCCACTTTAATAAAGACCCACTTAGTCATTTATTTCCAAAGTCACTTTTCCTTTCTAATTTCACATTGACTTTATTAAAGTCACTTTAAAATTAGACTTTAATAACTTTATCATTTAAAGTCACTTTTAAATTAGATTTGACTTTATAAAATTATAAAGTCACTTTAGGAGAAAAATTAAATTCTTTTGGACACTTTTCCTTAGGCCAAAGATCAAAAGCCTTAGGGAACCACCTGTCCTCCGGTACCAAATTTCAACAGTTTTGACGATGGACATTGATGATTGGACATTATGATCATTATTCTAATCCATTTGTTTTATATTGCACTAAATTTAAAGTTCTAAACTTGTTGTACAAATTGCAGCTCAAAACATGGGTTTTGCATGGTAGGTTTCAATTTGGGTTTCTGAGTATTTTGTAACAAGCATACAACAAGCAAAGCCTTAATATAAAAAAACCATGAAATGCAACATTTCAAAGGGATGATCCTTGTGAGTATTTACCTTGTTCTTCGCATTTTCTTGTTCATGTCAGCTTTTACATGTTGGGGTTCCAAGGATCATTCAAAGTCTAGTGCTTCCACCATCCAAACTTCAAGCATTGTGAAAACAATCAGATAATAGTGACATGAATTGGTTACTAAATGTTTGAATAAATTCCTATTCAATTGATTTGTTAATGTGATATATGAATTTAAACTCTTTGAAGAACCAAAGTGTTTTATAGTGGTTTTCAACAGAGCTGTAAAAAACTGCAGAACCTATTAAAAAGGGAATGTTTATTATGTTTTAACATAATTATCATTAACAAGAAATACGAGGAAGAAAAGTTGCTATAGCGACAGTTCTCTGTCTCATAGACCCTACATGGATCTTATTGCAAATTGCGAATAGTTACACTGATGTTTTCTGAAATATGAATCTAATCTCTTTACAGAAGCAAAGTGTTTTATAGTGGTTTTCAACAGAGCTGTAAAAAACTGCAGAACCTATTAAAAAGGGAATGTTTATTATGTTTTAACATAATTATCATTAACAAGAAATACGAGGAAGAAAAGTTGCTATAGCGACAGTTCTCTGTCTCATAGACCCTACATGGATCTTATTGCAAATTGCAAATAGTTACACTGATGTTTATTAAGGCTTAATTGCATTTTGCTCATGTCTAGCACAGCCAATAGTGGAATGTCACTTGGTAATTTCTAAATTGCCTGAGCTTTTTCGGAATTGGCAAGTGTAAGGGCTGTTTGTAATACTATATAGTATAGCTTGTTATACTTACAAGCTTGAAGGAACTACAAGTGTTTATGGTGAATTTTGAATGTTTAATATATATATATATATATATATATATATATATATATTAAACATTCAAAATTCACCATAAACAAGCATGCCCTGTTAAACCCAGTAGCGCTTCTTGCTACTGAAGGGTTAAGGTCCAATGAGACTCAGTCACACTGTACTATTTTCGAATGCTTCATTGCATAACCATTGATCAGAGGACCTTTTATACTCAGTTTTGTCAGTTTCCAGGAAAATGCTGTTATGGGTAGTTCTGCTTTTTATGATATTTAGACCATCAGGGGCCCAAAAATCAGATTTGGCTACTTCTTGATCTTTGTGAAAAAGCGAGTCCAATGGGACCAGTTTTACCAAGATCCTTATTGGCACTTTTTTCTTTGCTTTTGTGTTTTTTTGCTCTTTTTTAATTGAGGCCCAATGTGTCATTTGGCCAAAAAGTTCTGTTTGTGCTTTTTTTGGAGGACTGCCTTTTTACTTTCTAGGCATATATATAATAAGTTTATATATTTAGCAGGTGTAAGTGTTGGTCATGGTTCCTAACTAGCAACTGAGGGGTGGTCTGAGCTTCATTTCCATGGAAAAGTGAGGTGTCGAGTAACATCACTGGATTTTGTCTTAAGCTGACACTCGCCCTGGATCTAAATAATATTGCTGTGTAAATTTTCAATTATTATGACTTCAAAGTCATAAGTTGTGAAATGATTAAATAATTAAATGAAATCATTAAATTATCATTTAATTATTTAATAACATGGAAAAGAGGTCAAATTGTTTTAAAGAGAGAGTGGGAGCTTTATTTAATGTCTTCATGAGTAAAACTAGAACCAATTCAATGAGACGTGAAAGCAGATTTTGGCGATTTTGGTGAAAAACAAAGAAAGCAGATTTTGTGTTTTTGCTAAGAGGCCCATTCAACCTCATTCATTGAGGTTTCATTATTCTTTTGTCAAAATAATTCTTGTAAGTGGAGGAGAGGAGCACACAGCTGAAGGACATTCAAGTCATCTAAGCCATTGAATAGAGGATAGAGACACGGGACAGGGTTATTATTAGTATTCTCCACAGGAATCAGTGAGTTAGGTATGAAAATGGTGGCTGCAATCTAGTAAATTTCATATCTGGAAGGTTTTGATGCAATTTCTTAGACAGAGGAGACAGTGGGCTGGATTTAAGAGAAGATAATATTGCTGATTGTAGTCAACAGCAACATATATGGGACAGATCTGATTGCCATGATGGATAAAGGAGAAATCAGCATAGGAAATATTCTTTTTCTGTTTGCACTTCCTTTGCTTAGATGAATTTTATACCAAAGTTGATCATTATAGGCATTGGTTCCCTTTTTTTTTGAATTTTATACCAAAGTCTGATCATTATAGGCATTGGGTCTCTTTTTATTGGACTTGAATTCCCGACTTAAAAGGAGATTGGAAACATTCTAGAAGCCACCTCGTCTTCTTGTGCTGATACACACATTAAGATGCATATATGGTGGAACCTATATGACTATCTTGATGACACAAGAGGACTGAAGTTTGTGATACTAACATCTTTGGAGGTATTAGAGAGGAATCTGCCACCATTTGCCCTTTTTCAACCATTATACAAGTTCAGAGATATACTAATGTCATCAAAGAATAAGGTTATTTGATTTTGAGTCGGAATATTTCCTCATCTAAGGCTTTTCTTCCAAAGACTGATAATTGGCCGTAACCAAAAAAGGTTTATTGCTGTTATAGTTTGTTCATCATTGTTAACACATACAGGGTCTACTTTGATCGATTTCATAAACAATTATTTGATTGCAAATCATAGACTGATCATCGGGAATTATGCAGCTATCAAACTAATTCAGATTGGGAGACATAATGACAGGTCTGGAGGTTTTTCCATACATAATTGAATGGCTGAATGAATATGTGAAATTGAAGGTATCTTTTCTGTAGAAAAGTAGTAAAATACAACTCTGGGATCAAAGTTAGCAGCACACAGCCCAATCAGCACCTACAAGAAAGGACCTCAAAGAAACTTTGAGCATTACAATGGTTAAACAGCCAGTATGCTAGCAGAACTCTGATGATAAGAAGAGGAAAATGGGGTCAAACAGGCAAGATGGTTTAATCTGTGGAATTAATATTAGCCATTTTACTCATTCTCTCATGCTTTGGAGATTAATCTCCATCCTCTCTTCCCCATCTTTGCATGGGAACAGGATGATTCCCAGAGTCAATCTTCTACAACAATTTAGCAATGAAAAAAGAAAAGTTGCTACATATATAGATGTGTTAACGACCAAGAATGCTTTATTTAACTCGTTCTTTTTCAGTCATTAAAGGCTGTTCGTTTTTAGGAATTTAGAAAATTCTATTACTAAGAAGTGGCTGTTATGTTGAGTTTAAAAAGGAAAAATAGAAAGCAGCCAAGGGAAACAACGCAAAGGGTGAGATAGGAATAAGAAGATGCTTTATGTTTTGAAAAAAAGACAATGAAAGCCATTTCTTTGGATGGAAAAGGCTATATAACAGCAGCTTGATACCTTCCTCTAAGGGTAAAAGTTAAATTGGTCAAAATTGGAGAAAGCAAGCAGTTGAAAGATACATTTTTCATGGTGAAAAAAGGGGCATAAAGATGTAATTCAACCCATAAAAGCAAAAAACCAGCTGTTGAGTAAAGCATGAATGGTGATCAGTGAGAAAAGATATTTTGGATGAGAAAAAGGCTAAGTTAAAGGTGGAAACAAATATTTAGGGCAGCAGTCATAATGAAAAGAGCAACTCGGTGAAAGACAAAGCAATTCTAAACCAGAAAAGAAAGAAAAACTGTCTGAGCTTACAAAGCTTTTTGCTTTTCCAAATTATCCTTGCTTTGAGCCATTGGATTGACTAGTTTGAAGGAGGAAATATTTCTTCCATAGAGGCATTTCAGAGAAGGGCTACAAGGGGTTGGACAATTATTCTTAGATGCTTTGGTAGCTGTGGAGATCTCACTTTTCCATGCTCTAATCCCTTAGACCACTACCTCCACCGCAAGTGAATGAAGTCATGGTAACCTGTCACCCAATACTCATTATGGTGCAACCAACTTCTTGGGTAATCAGTGATATTATTCAATTATGTTTGATTAGAACTCTTTGAATGTATAGGAGGCCATTGAATAAATTTTTATGTAGTGTCACGGTATATTGAAGTGCACATGTTTTGAATTATGTCACTTGAGGCACACATTTAGAAATTGGATTTCAACCATTACATATTTCATTTGAAGAATTACTCCACTTTTGATTGCTCATCGGCAACTCAAAAGTGAAGTATTGTTGTCTGTTAATCAAACTGAAGTTTTACGCAGAAATATTAAGTGGATAACTGTATACGTCATGTAAGGATACCCCTCGAGACTGGAAAATACCAGTCTGGATGCAGAGACTTTCAGTTGTGACAGGATTGACTATCTAAAAGTGTCATGCAGGTTTGCGGACACAGATTTGTGTGATAACACGTCCCCAACCCTCCATCCCTTGAAAAATTTGGGCTGCACTGTTCCCCCATCCAGAAAACTAGCGTAATATAGGAAAATTCTGAATGACTCATTGCGCTCTCCAGCCCCGTAAACATTTTAACTCGGTCAAAATAAAATAAAATTAATATAGAATAAAAATAACCCTAAAAATTTAAAATAATAATAAAAATAAAAATGACTCATGGTGTTGACCCATGGTATTGACCAATGATATTCATGTGGAATATAGCCTATATAAAAGGGGAAATTAAACCAGCCTAGATCCATCTTAAATCCGGATTTACCAAGCGGCGAGAGGGATCAAATCTCTTTTCACTCTAAAAGATGTTTGCATCTCAAGAGATTTTGATCCGTCTTGGCGCTTGGTAGATCCATATTTAAGATGGATCTAGGTTGGTGTAGGCCATCTCCTTCATATATGCCACTGAATTAATAAGCGTTTAACAACCAGAACTTAGTTATTTCAAAATTGGGTCAGGTTAGCGCACTTGGGCAGATAGCCCATTGTGCTTCTGATTTATCTATGTATTTGACTGTATCATGCTAACTGAACTAGTGTAATTGAATGTAGTTCTATGTATAAACCTAAGTCACTTGATACGGGGATTCGAGAAACGGATTCTGGATACGGTGACCCCTGGAATAGGACACGTCTGGGATACGATACGTTATATATTATTTTATCAAAATATATATATATATTAAAAATTAGATATATATATTAATATATTAAATATTAGATATTTTTTACACAAATTCATGCAAATTCATTGATTCAAACATAGATTTAAGATCTTAGATACTCATACATGATACATTGATACTTCATACAATTGTCAAAATCACACTTTTTCGGCTGCTCGAATCTGGCTGTATGGGATTCGATCGTATCCATACAGGATACGATCAGGATTCGATGTATCCTGTATGGATACGATCGAATCCGGTGATTTCTGTACGAATCCGTACGTATCGTATCGGATACGACGGATTTGGGATTCGTGGGCCCCACCCAACGAATCCGGTTTCTTAGGTATAAACAGAAGCACTGCCCCATCTCCCTTAATAGCTGAAATGACAATTGATGCAGCCATTTTCCCCATGTCAAAATTTGCGCCAATCTATTCCAATTGCCTTGAATCATGCAATGTCTGTTTCTCAAAGTTATGTGAGTCAGAGAGTATTTGTATTACTTTTTTCTTTTATGGGAATATCAAATTCTGTTTGTAAGAATTCAGTCAATTCATAAGATGCATGGTTTTTTTCTAATGTTTTCTTTTGTGGTTCGCAGCCAACGAGCCCTCCAAAATATTGTGATCAATGTGGTTCACCATATTTAAGAGAGACCTCCAAGTTCTGTTCAGAATGTGGAGCCAAGAGGATAGGCACATGATAGGCGGAGCCAATTAAGTTTTACTCTGTAATTATATATTGTATCTTTGATACTTCGGCTACAGTGAAGTAAAATTCAAGGCATAGACACATCTGAAGAGTAAAAGAGCTAAATTATTGGTGTGTGCACCTTTTCCCTACCATTTGATGTGTATATTTATTGCTTAAATTTTGGTTATTTGCAAGTAGCCTAGCGATGTCTGCTCTTCGTGGTTATAAATGAAAAAAATTGAAATAACAAGAGTTTTTATGTGGTTGCAAGTCTTTAATTCATATGTGGTTAGGAAGTTGAATAGTCGTAGGATTTGTTAATGAGATCTTTTTATAGGTTTACATATTTGATGCACCAGAGGGATGCTTTAAGAGCACAATCTTGGTCTAGCTCCCAGTAGTAATGTATCTCAGAAATAACAGAGTTTTCAGAGTATTTGGTACAACAGCCGTGAGTTTCCTTGTACAAATGTTTTCATTTGCCTCTTTAGCGTGCAATAATGAGATCTTTTTATAGGTTTACATATTTGATGCACCAGAGAGATGCTTTAAGAGCACAATCTTGGTCACATATTTGGTCTAGCTCCCAGTAGTAATGTATCTCAGAAATAACAGAGTTTTCAGAGTATTTGGTACAACAGCCATGTGTTTCCTTGTACAAATGTTTTCATTTGCCTCTTTAGCTCGCAATATTGATATATTTCAGAAATAAGAGAGTTTTCAGAGTACTTGGCAGGGCAGATATGCTTTTACGAAGGAAGTCAAATTGGTTGATTGCAACAATGCATGTAGGTTAGAGAGGCATTTCTTGTTGATATGTCTTCTGGCAAACAAATTTATTGTTGCAGAGCTAAGTCATCCTCTACCATTCTATTATGGACATAAGAGAATCTATTAACTGTAAAAGTGCTCCGTAAGAAACATTTATTGTAGGTTAGATCTGTGTTGCCTTGGGTATTTTGAAGAAGATCAAAATTGTGTGATTTAATATAACTTTTGTACTTCCAACATATCTGATAAAACAAGAGATCTTATTAATGCATTCACAATTGTCTGGTTTTCTGGTTTGATTTGGAAAATTTAAATTGCTGGAGAAAATACCAGATCCATATCGGATGTCATTAAACCTTGGTAGAATAGTTGACGTTTAAATGATATGGACCTCTATGTGGCTCACTAGTGGCTAGGTCATGGGGGTGTAGTTGTGTGTCAGCTGTGGGAGTGGCCTTTCCCGACATAGTAATAACAATTATAGATGTTTTTTGTTTTTGTTTTTTTTTTTCTGAACCCGCGGGAAAAAAATTGCAATAATATTTATATCATTATAAATCGAATTACATTTTTCAGATGCTTATCAGCATGCAATATAGCTCTATAACAAAGAGTTTGTATATGCGATTTGCTGCAATTTATCTATCTCCTATCCAATAAAAGAACAGCGCCACAAGTGGCATCTTTCATATATAAATAATGTTCATACAAGAACCCGGTTATATAGTCTTTCCATTTAGTCCAATTATACAGTTTTCCATTCTCCTCATCAGTATATCACAGTCTGCACTAGGATCTTTCGAAAATTTATCCAGACCAGGTAAAGAAGAGTATCTCTAACTTAATACAAGGACACATGATCAGGAACATTGGTGATTCCATCCACCACTTCTTCAATGATCCATCTCCTAGGATCCAACCGCAGTCCTTCCTTCAATAGCAGAGCGGCTTCAGTGTTCCTTTCCCTATAGACATGGCAGAAAGAAAGAGTTGTGAAAGCTCATATCATCCTTGGGATCTCATCATATATAGTCAGTGTAAAATTTTTACAAAACACAACCAAAATGATTTGACGATTTTGTGCTCCATGCTCTGCTGCCAGCATGAGGGTTAATTTGAGCGCCATGAACTCTGCTACATTGTTGGATCCTCTTCCAAACACAGCTTTGAACTTAAAAAGTATGGGAGTCCTGTAGGTGTATAATTCCAACTCCACTGATCTGAGAAATTTGTGTTGATTTTTCTAGGAGCCAAGTAGACTAGAACAATTTTCTTCCAGATAATTACTTCTAATGATACATTTTTGACTTTTTAGTGCATTCAAATAATCAAGTAGTCATACTTAAGAAAGTTTCAACCATTAACATTAGAATCCATAGAGCAGTAAAGATCACAATAAGAAAATGAACAAGAGACACAATATTACCTTGGGAAAACCCCACTCCAAGGGGAAAAACCCAACAACCTTTCCTTATGAGATAATGTCCAATTCAACCAATTTGTTATCAGATTCATCAATCAAGGTAAGATACCTTTAATAAGATCCTTCAACAAGACATCAAGACATAGACACAAACTGACCAGCAAGATGACTTCCCACAAATGCCAAGTTGACTTTCCAATATCTAATATAAGATGTCTCAGATTTGTTCATAATAAGGTCTGCTTCAGGACTCCAAGAGGACCGAATTTCGGCTTCTTCCTCAGCCTCAAAATTCAGATGATATCACAGAAGAAGGTACAAGGTACCTCAGACCTTCGCATTATCCACAAAGAACAGTCCCTAGGACCTTCGCTTTAGTCTTAGAAGAGTAGCGTCAAACCTTTACACTTAGCCACAGAAAACAATGCCCATGACCTTCGTTTTAGGCTTAGAAGAGTAGACTCAGACCTTCACAGTTAGCCATAGAAGAGCAGTACACAACTTCAGCCTCCTTTTGTCATCAAGAGAAGAAGATGATATGCTTCCGATTTCGACCTTCAACTATCCTTGACTTCTTTGCGTAACAGAAAAATAGATGAGATGATTCCATGCCTTTTGGTGGAGGAATGATCACACACACACACACACACACACACATTCTCCAAGAGGGGGTCGAATGGGTGCCTCCAAGGGGCCAGGCCAGGCTGACTTGATCTAGGAGGGCTGACTTGGACACTTCTGGGGTCATAAACCAATAAATATAAGCTCAAATTTTCTTTTCCTTTTCAAGGTCATGAAAAATGCCTTTTACAATTTTATTTTGACAAATACATGATTATGCTTGAACCAATAAATTTCTCTTTTGAAAATACCGACCGCAGATATCATTTTTCAATACTCCCTTTTAGCTAGGGAGGTATTTTTCATTCTCTCTTAAGGTCAGTCTCCCCGACCAATCCTCTTGCCTCTCAGTAATGACTCGAGGGAGAGATTAGATGTACAAGTCTCATCGTAAGGAAATGTTCACAACATCAGGTTCATCAATCACTATTGTTCATGAGGCCAAAGTCTCCAACCATATGCAATGGTTTCTTAGTCAAGCACAATGATCCAAGAGAGGAATAAAAGTCAATTTCTCTGACCATCCCATTGGTCTTGTTGATTTTTCTAGTAGCCAAATAGACTAGAACAATTTTCTTCCTGTAAACTACTTCTAATGATATTTTTTAGTGCATTCAAATCATTAACCAATTATACTTAAGAAAATTTCAACGACTAACAGTAGGATCCATAGAGAAGTAAAGATCACAATAAGACAATGAACATGAGATACAATATTACCCTCCGAAAACTCCATTCCAAGGGGAAAAACCCAACAACCTTTCCTTATGAGAGAATGTCCAATTCAACCAATTTGTACATAAGATTCATCGGTCAAGGTAACATACATTTGACAATATCCTTAACAAGACACACACAAATTGAGTAGCAAGATGACTTCCCACAAGTGCCAAGTCAACCTTCCAATATCTAATATAAGATGTCTCATATTTGCTCATAATAAGGTCTGCTTCAGGTCTCCAAGAGGACCAAATTTAAATGTCTTCCTTAGCCTCATAATTCAGATGATATCACAGAAGAAGGTACCTCAGACCTTCCCATTAGCCATAGAAAACAATCACTAGGAACTACGCTTTAGTATCATAAGAGTAGCCTCATAACTTCGCACTTAGCCACAAAAAATAGTCCTAGGACCTTTGCTTTAGTTTCAGAAGAGTAGTCTCAAACCTTCACACTTAGCCACAAAAGAATAATTCAGAACTTCGACCTCCTTTTGTCAACAAGATAACAAGATAAGGAGGATATGCTTTTGATTTTGACCTTAAACTAGTCCTTGACTTCTTCACATGGAATAGAAAAATAGATGAGATGATTCCATGCCTTTTGGTGGAGGAATGCTCACACATATATATCTCCAAGAGGGGTCGAATGGGTGCCTCCAAGAGGCTAGGCAAACTTGATCTAGGAGGGATGACATGGACACTTTTGGGGTCATAAAGCTATAAATATAAATTCAAATTTCCTTTTCCTTTTCAAGATCTTGAAAAATTCCTTTTACAATTTTCTTTTGACAAATACATGATTATCTTGAACGAATAATTTTCTCTTTTGAAAATATCGACCGCAATTATAATTTTTCAATATTCCCTTTTAGCTAGGGAGGTATTTTTCATTCTCTATTAAGATCAGGCTCCCAACCAATCGACTAAGGATAGACAATTGGCTGCGTACAAATTGTAAAAGTCCAAACTACATTGCACCCAAGGTGATTGCTAATAGCGGATACAATGGTGCTACTACCAGTGTTTGGTTTTCTAGTGTCACTCTTTCTTCTCTTAATAGGTCAACTTCCATTTGACCATAGAAGTGTTGCAATCCTGTATTAGAAGATATTCAGAGGTGAATTTCTGTGTCAAAATTGACTTTCTATTAGTGTTTGAAACTTGATCATAAGAATACTTGATCCCACTCCGAAAACACATTATGGAACTTGGTGTCGATATAATCCATTGAAGGAGTTAAAAGAGGAGATCCGATGGTCCATATGAAAAGTGGCCCCCCTGTTTGTTTGTCGTTTAACAGAAAGAGGGGGGAGGGGGAGAGCCGGTAATCATATCCCACATATCATAGGTCAACGAACACGATTCATCACAGGGCTCCCTGTCCCAAAACCAACCAAAGGAGGGTTCACGATTCCACTAGTGCAAAATAAAGTATTTTAAAAATATATTTAATTTTTGGATTATCAAAAACATATTGCACAATATAAAAGTGTAATATAGAATAATATTAATATTTTAAAGAAAATTTAATTAATTTAAGACAAACATTACAATTATTCAACTGAATATTGGAAGTTACGTTTCTGGCAAAGAAATAAAAGGAATGAAAGAATATTAGCAAGGGGGAAGGGGACTAGAGAGAAAAATTGTAACTTGTTCCAAAAGTGAAAATAAAGCTTTGGAGATCATTTGCTGAAGATTCCAGCTTCAATTAATTGCAATACGTTCTTCTTTTCTGGTGTGAATTTTATGTTTTGAATCTTCTTTTTCTTCGTATATATTCATTTGATTTCAAATTAAATTAACATAACCAAAATTTGCACAAACTAATTCTGGAAAAGGAATCTGCATGTTGAATATAACTTTATGTTTTGAATCTTCTTTTTCTTTGTATATATTCATTTGATTTCAAATTAAATTAACATAACCATTTTTCTTTGTATATATTCATTTGATTTCAAATTAAATTAACATAACCAAAAATTTGTACAAACTAATTCTGGAAAAGGAATTTGCATGTTGAATATAACACTTAAGGATTAGTGGGAAATTCATTTTGTTTTGAACACTCTTATGAAGACTTGATGACTTTTTATTTTAATATTCGAAGAAATATTTGGGAAGATCCACTCAAAGGGATTTCATCATGTTGGCTTATTATCAGAGCATAACCTCGTGAGCATCGAGAAGAATTGACCCCGTGACATCCCATTAGTGAGGTGCTTTAGCGATGGGAACTCGACCAATTGAGCTAACCATCAAGGCTAAGGTCTTGATGAAGTATATATATAATGTGTAAACTTTATATATATATATATATATATATATATATATATATTTCTTTGACCCTTATATTCTTAATTGCTCAGAGCATCTTCATCACAAAGTTATGGCTATGTGAATTCATTTATAAAATGTCCAGATAGCTTAACTTTGTTTATCCTTTCATCTTGTTCCATCTCTTATTAAAGTTTGAAACTGCAAGTAGTTGATGATTTGGCTTTGGTGAATAGTTAAAGGGGAAATATTTACAATAAAGAGGAATGAACACAATTTTTTCCAACTATTAATATTTAAATAAATACATAAAGTTATAATTTCCTTGGCATTGATCCCTTTACAACCTAAGAATTTTCTCAAGGTTTACAATAGAGATTATGCAAGAAAGCAGAATATGTTGAACAATAGCAGCAAGGGAGAATATAAGATCTCAAGGAATGAAGTTGTGAGTAGCAACTCTAGAAGCTATGATAAAAATGCCATAAAAAATTATAATTCTTTTGTCCCCTTCTTAGATATTTTTGAATGCTACATATGTAACAATTTTGGGCATAAGGAAAAATATTGCAGAAGTAAGTTGGTTGAACCTTTAAAGAAGATCAAATAGAAAGAACTCCCTCGAACCAAAAAAAAAGAAATCAGAAGCAAATGATATTTACAGAAATTAGAGTACAAAGACATGGAAAAGAAAGCAATAGAAATGTGACTTAGTATTATGTGCTCAAGATAAAGATGATCAGTGCTATATAGACAATGGATTGTCTCATCATATGATAGGAGATACGATCATATTGTTAGGATATTACGACACATAGGAAATAGTTAAGAATAACTTAGTCTAGTGTAGAGTTAGGTAAAGTGTGTTTCTTTACTATGTACATTTGTAACTTATGATCTGACGGTCACGATTTGTAGTGATCATAAGGTTATTTTTCTCCTCGGTATTAACGACACTTGACCTGTGGCTTAAAACCCGATTGGTCCATGATCTCTATTTAAAGAGCATGAAGGGTCATTTGTCCAGTAACCATTTATGAGAGAAACATATGCATTTTTTTTTTATATTAATAAATTGCTTGAAGTGGCCGCGTTGGCTTAGGCCGTGGACTGTTTTCCTTTTTGAGGGTTTTAACCACGTGATAATACTGGTGTACTGATTTGTGATCTGTTTGTGAGCGGTGACTTTGGTTTTTGATCAATGGAACTTACCCTATAAATTCCTACATGGTATCAAAGCTATTTTGAGGGGCGCATCCGTTGTTGATCCAAATCCGAAGCTGGTTTGACTGCATGCGACTACCATTTTATAGATCTACTATTTCTGAACTTTTTTGCGCTTGGAGAACTCCTTTGTTGTGTCCGGAGCGTCTATTACAGTGAGGAATCCCTTTCGTTTCATGCGAAAAGGTTTCCAGTTGCCCAAGTTATGTCAGTTTAGATTTGGAGGTATAAAGTAGCTATTTTGCAGTTATATTGTTAATAGTTCTGCTTATTTTGGTTTTTAGGTTTTATTTATTTGTCGGATATATACCCTCTTCTCTGTGTATGCTCTTTGCTCTGCGCTGTATGCGATCTTGGCAAATCCGAAACAGGAAGAAGAGATTTTTTTTGCTACGTATGCTCTTTCCCCGCATCTTTGTGCGATCTCGAGAAATCAAAAATAGTGAAAAAATAGATAGTTGCCGGTAAGACGAACTGAAAATCTAACATTCTTCTGTAAGACTTGCTTTTCGGTTTTTTTTTGTTCGGTTTTTTGTGTTTTTTGTGCAGGAAAAAGCACGCACACCGAAGAGTTACTATTACTCTTCCTCTTTTCAAACAATTACAAAATTCTTTTACTATCTCACTTGGTGAGAAGTTAGTTTATGAGAATAAAGGTCTTGGGTTCAAGTCTCTTTCTCAAACTTCTTTTGTAAAAAGTTTTTTGTTAAAGATGCGGATTTTTTTTTATCATCAAATTTCTAACCTTTCTCATAACTATTCGGCATCTACAACTCAACTTTTTCAAAAATGCATAAGTTCTTCATCTGGAAGCCGTTTTTCGAGCCGTTTATTTTTGAATCAGCGTAATTTTTCGATATCTATCCATTGGAGCAGTTAGTTTCAGTTTTTTTCAGCTTCAGTTTAAAAAAAATGGAAAGTGCATGCTCGATTATTCTTAACAACACCAATTATTTCCAATGGCTATCTCACATGGTAGATATACTTAGAAGTAAAGAGCTTTATAGAATAGCCACAGGGCAAGAAACTAAACCTTTCGATGATGATAAAATCGCTAAATGGGAAAATACACAAGATTCAACACAAGGGTTGATATGAATGCCCATTGCTCAAGATCTTCGATTTCATATCTTTGACATTGACACCCCTCATGAAGCCTTGGAAAAGCTAAATACTGTCTTTGGCATTCAAAATCAAATCAGGGCCCACCAGCTTGAAAATGAGTTGCTTACTTTGGACCCCAATAATTTCTCCTATATTGAAGATTTTTTGTCCAAATTCAAGACCCTTAGACTTCTTTTAGAGGGTTGTAAGGTAAAAAAGGAAGATGGTAGCCTTATCTATTGCATTCTTGCTAAGCTTGGCCTTGCATACTCTGTATTCGTCTCCACCTTCCATTCCACTAGAGAAGCCATCATTTCTTCAGGAGTCACTTACAAGAACCCCTCTTTTGATGCCTTTTGCGATTCTTTGATAAGAGAACAAGAAAAGCTCTTACACCTTGGTCTTATCACTTCTAGGAATGCTTCTAAGAAAGCCTTAGCAGCCCAACAACAATCATATCAAAAGAATTCTAAGAAGCGGTATCCTAAAAAGTATGGTCCGAAACCAAACAAGGGTCCTAAGCAATTTCAGCCGCAAATTGAAAAAGAAACTCAACAAAATGATAAGGCAAATAAAAACAAAGGGAAGAAGACAGATAGACAGTGCAACTTTTGTAATCGTGATGGCCATATAGAGTCCAAATGTTTTAAGAAGATGGAAGCCTTAGAAGCAACAATGAAGAATCATAATATCAATTTGGAGCACTCTTCACCTTCATCTTCTGGAATGGCACTTTCTACTTGTGGTTGTCAAGCGTCAAGATCTGGTTATGCATTAAATGTATCTTCTTCTTCTCATTCTCATGAGTGGCTCATTGATTATGGAGCTTCTTACCACATGGCCAAAAATAAAGCCATGTTTTCTTCTTTAAATGATTGTAACAACAAACATATTTATGTTGGTGATGATAGATCTCTTAGTGTTGTAGGATATGGAGCCATTGCTCTAGATAATGGTAAGTTTAATGACGTACTATGTGTTCCTACCTTGTCATGCAACTTTCTCTCTGCTTATTAGATAACTCATTCAGGTGAAGGGAAAATAGTAGAATTCTCACCTCATGATGTTGTAGTCAAGGACCTCAAAGATCCTAGACATATTTTAGCTACTGACATTGCTGATGATTCCACATGGTTGTATAAGTTTGACAACTTTGGGTCATCATGTCTTCCCTTCGTTTTTGTTGCTCATAATGATGAAGTGAGCAAACTTTGGCCTGAGCGATTTGGTCACTTAAACTATCGCTCTCTTCAAACTCTATGTAAGGAAAATATGGTGACGAATCTTCCTATGGTATCTTGCCGAGATGGTGTTTTCTTCGGATGTGTACTTGGAAAACATCATCGGGATAGTTTTGACAAACGTGCCTCTTGGCACGCTTCAACCCCTTTGCAGCTTGTGCACATTGATTTATGTGGTCCACTTCCTATTTTTTATTTCTATGGTTGCAAGTACTTCTTAACTTTCATTGATGATTTTTCCAGACGCACTTGGGTATACTTGTTAAAACTCAAGAGTGAAGTTTTTAACATGTTCTTGGCCTTTAAGGCCTCAATGTTGAGAAACAATCTGGACATCCAATTCTTAAGTTAAGATCAGACAATGGAGGAGAATATGTTAACAACAAATTTATCAACTTCTGCACTGAGCATGGCATTCAATTGCAACATACCGTTCCATATACTCCACAACAAAATGGTGTAGCTGAAAGGAAGAATCGCACCTCAAAATAAATGGCTAATTTATGCTTCAATCTAAAGGACTCAGTCTCAATTTTTGGGCAGAATAAATAACTGTGCAAATTACATAGTAAATCGCACTCCTACTAAGGTTTTAAAGAATATAACTCCAGAAGAAGCTTGGAGCTCAATCAAGCCAGATGTAAGTCACTTTCGTGTTTTTGGAAGTGATGCTTAGGCCCATATTCCAGATGCGAAACATAAAGCCTTAGAACCTAAGAGTGAAAAATGCATTTTTGTTGGATATTATGAAGATGTCAAAGGATATAGATTTCTTCAACCACAGTCCAAAAATATAATCATTAGAAGAAACGTAAAATTTGATGAAAAAATATCAGCCTGCGAGCCTAGTTTGGCGGGTGTGCCACCTTTGGCCTGCGAGCATGATTCGACATATGTTCCACCTCTCTCTCTCTCTTCTATTTTTAATAGCATTCCGTCTTGTTCAGATGATGACAGTGAGGATGACAATCCTCCTCCACCTCCCAAAATTATTCCTTTTACTCCATAGCTTCAAGATGGGTCCGCTCTACTCGGGATGCAGCAGGTTCTCTTGCAGGTGACCTTGCCGATTGACGACGTACCCGTTCTCAGTTCGAAAGAGCATCTTCCTTATTGGCTCAAGTTCCAGAAAATCCTGATCTGGAAACCTTTGAAGAAGCCTCCAGTCATCCAGATTGGGATGAAGCTATGAATGAAGAATATCGTTCCTTATTGGCGAATGATACTTGGGATCTTGTTCCTCTTCCAAAAGGAAGAAAACTTGTCAGATGTAGATGGGTTTACAAAACAAAGTTTGGACCAGATGGAAAAGTGGATAGACATAAAGCTCATCTTGTCGCTAAAGGATTCTCACAAGTTGAAGGAATTGACTATACTGAAACTTTCTCCACTGTTTCCAAAATGAATTTTATCCGCCTTGTTATTTCCCTTGCCGCCTCTTTTAAATGGGAAGTCCATCAGATGGATTTTAAGTCTGCCTTCTTACATGGAGATTTGCATGAAGAAATCTACATGGAACAACCCCCTGGCTTTATCTAGAATGACTCTAGCCTTGTTTGTCGCCTTAGGAAGTCTCTTTATGGTCTCAAACAAGCTCCTCGGGCTTGGTATGCCAAAATGGGTAGATTTCTATTAGATAATGGCTTTTCTAGGTGTCATTCTGACAACATTGTCTACACCAAGAAAGTGGGTAAGTCCTTCACCATCCTTGTTCTTTATGTTGATGATCTTATCCTTACTGGTAGTGATACAAACCATATAAACCATATGAAGCTACGTTGCACGGGTTCCCGCACGCGGGGGTGGGGTTCCCAAACCCGCACCGGGTTCCCGCACCCAAGTACCGGATTCGAGTACGGGTTCTTCTCAGAAGAACCAGGTTCTCCAAAAAAAAAATTCGGGTTCTTTTGGTATGAAGAACCCATCGTTTGGGTACTTGGAACCCGAATTTCGGGTTCTTCAGGGTTCTTCATGAACAATTTTTTCAAATATATAATTTTTTTTAAATGATTAAAAATTAAAAAATTTAATTAAATTTTAATAAATACCTTGTTGATTTTGTAAGCAGTTAGCGTTAATGCCTTGGAATAGGTTGGAAAACAGTTTGTTTATATGCTGATCTTTCTGAGCATATTTAATATTTATCCCATGATCACCACTGTACGTTCATTTGTTCTTCTTCATTGTCATGCAGTTTCTTGCACTAAATTTTTTATGCGGGGATATAGTTGGTGGAAGGTACAATCCTGGATAGAGCTTCATTTCCCAGCCATGTCAAAAGGCAACTTGCACATGCCCTTTTAATGAGAATCATACCTTCTATTATTTAAGGACAGACATCAGGTTGCCTGATTGCTGATTCACTACTATTTAGTATATGTCTTTATTGACACACTATACTTGAACAATATATGTTAGAAACATCAACACTTTTATGGTTAATAATAAATATGTGGTATAGATCAACACCTTTATGGTCAATATAGAGTTCTCTTAGGCTCTTAGAAGCATATTGCATCAAGGATCTGTACACATAAATTCCCTAATAAAGAGATCACTCTGATAGATAAGATTAATTGTGTGCCATCGTCTTAAGATATAATTGAACGCTATCTATTAATGCAAAACGAGACTATCTCTGTCACTCATAAGATATGCATTAACTGTTTATTAAAGGGGTTCCTATGGATATATGTTGCCCAAAATTGAGTAGAATTACATGGCAGCAATGAGATCCTCTTGGTGCTTCCTAGTCTTTCTTGTATGGTGCAAATGTTCTTGCATGGTGGGTCTTATTATCATAACAGTTTCTTCCACCTTGATTTGATTTTTCATAGATGTCTGGTAATTTTTGGCTGAACAAAGATTGGCGTGCAGTTTTCCTAGGGATGAGAACAAGATTGTGGCTTAGTTACCAAATTCAGCCAACTAAGGACTGAAAATTTGAAATATGATTCAGTTTGTCAAATTATTACGCGCAATTTAGTTTTCTTGGCATTTGTGAAAAGTTTGGAGGCAAGAAAAATGATGATATAAATTTAGTAATCATCCATTTAATTTGATATATGCTATTTCAAATCTACATGTGATTTAATCTGTTAATAATCCAGTTTTGGGGCAGGTTACTGCCTTAATGATTTTGTGATCAGAGTTCATATCAACAATGAGAAACAATAAATGAAGCAAATTTTAATTTTGAAATTTCAATGGCAAATGTCACATGTGAATGTTGAAACTTGAGTGTTCTTTGTTGATTCTTGAATGATGTGCATGTTTAAATCTTTAAAGTTTAAACTTTAAAGTTTATAAATTATTAGTGTCATTAAATTTATAATTTATAAAATATAGTATTATATATAATATATAAATTATAATTTATAATATATATTAATATAAAAATACCCAGACGAACCCACGCACCCTGTTTCAAAAAATGCCGTCCCCGTCCCCGCACCCGCACTCGCACCCACGTTTCCTGGCAACATAGATATGAAGTCTAGCCTCAAAAATAAGTTTGAAATGATAGACTTAGGAAACTTGCATTATTTCCTTGGTTTGCAAGTCATGCAATCCAAAGAAGGCATTACCCTCTCTCAGTCCAAGTATGCATGTGATCTTCTACACCACTTTCACATGGAAGACTGTAAGCTAGCCCCTTCTCCCTTTCAGTCTGGGGTCAAGCTTTCAGTCACTTGTACTACCCCTGAAGTTGATGCTACCTTATACCGTCAACTTGTTGGTAAACTTCTATATCTAACCCATACTCGTCCGGACCTTTCCTTTTCCGTTGGTCTTGTCGCTCGGTTTATGCACCAACCTCATGAAAGTCACTGGAAATCAGCTAAAAGAATACTTCGATATATTCGAGGTACAGTTCAGTTCAGGATTCATTACAGTGTAAGAGCCTCTCCATTATTGGTTGGTTTCATTGATTCTGATTGGGTTGGTGACCTTGATGATCGAAAGTCTACTACAGGATATGTATTCACTCTTGGTTCAGGACCTATTACTTGGTCTTGTAAGAAACAAAATGTCATCTCCCTTTCTTCAGCAGAAGCAGAGTATCATGGTGCAGTTGAAGCCAGCAAGGAATCCATGTGGCTTTGTCAGATCCTCGCTGAATTTGGTCTTCATTAGCAGCATCCAACTACACTTTGGTGTGATAATCAAAGTGCCATTCAGCGATGTAAAGATCTAGTTCAACATTTGCATGAAACACATTGAACTCCAGATACACTTCTTCATAAAGCTCTTTTATGATCGTGTTCTTGAAGTGCAGTACTGTCCAACCAATGATCAAGTAGCCGATATTTTTACAAAGGCTCTCACAGAAGCAAAGTTTACCAAACTTTGATCCATGCTTGGAGTTCAGGAAAGCTATCATTAAGGGGGGATAGGCTCTAATGCCTCCTTCCTTCTCCTATTGTGTCACCTTTGTAAATCCTTCAATCCTATCCCAATTTGTTCTTAAGGGGGGATGTTAGGATATTTCGACACATAGGGAATAGGCTCCTTTTGTGTCACCATTGTAAATCCTTCAATCATATCCCAAGTTGTTCTTGAGGGGGGATGTTAGGATATTCCGACACACAGGAAATAGTTAAGAATACCTTAGTCTAGTGTAGAGTTAGGTAAAATGTGTTTCTTTACTATGTACATTTGTAACTTATAATCCGACAGTCACGATTTATAGTGATTCGACGGTTATCTCTCTCCTTGGTATTAACGACACTTTATCCGTGGCTTAACACAAGATTGGTCCATGATCTCTATTGAAAGAGCATGGAGGGTCATTTGTTAGGTAAAACATATGTAACTTTTATTTTTTATATTAATAAATTGCCTAAAATGGCCGCGTTGGCTCAGGCCATGGACTGTTTCCCTCTTCGAGGGTTTTAACCACGTGATAATACTGGTGTAATGATTTGTGATCTGTTTGTGAGCTGTGACCTTTGGTTTTTGATCTACGAAACTTACCCTGTAAATTCCTACACATATTTCTCTTTCTAAAAGAGGTCAAATGTGGCAATGTTATTCTTGGAAATGATACATTAGCTAAAGTGACAGGAAAAGGAAAAGTTAGTGTTGATAATAAAAGGACTAATGTTGAAAATGTCCTACTTGTTAAAGATTTAAAGCATAACATCCTAAGTGTAATTCAAATGGTTAACAGAGGACATGAAGTCACATTCAACTCTAGAGGATGTATAATTAGGAAGGAAGACTCTAGAAAATTAATAGCAACAGTGATCAGGACCCCAAATAATGTATATGTGCTGAAGGAAAACAAATACAACAATAAGGGATTGAAGGAAATCTCTCCTTCAAATTATAAATAAAGGGAGCAATATCCAATTGCAGTTCATCACACCATGTCTTACTCATAAGGTGCACTATAAAAAACAAGAAATTTGTCCAAACTAGTATACATGCTTAACAAAGGAAATGCAGGTACAACTTTAGATGAAAAGAGTTATTAGGGAAATGGAAACTGAAAGGAAAATACATGAGATAATAGATTGGATACTTAGTATTCAAATAGAGACAACTAAGACGCAAATGATTTGGAGGAATCAACAAGTCAAAAGAATCAAGAATCATAACAATCCATTGATCAACTAAATAATATAGATTACAGAAGATGATATACAAAAGGAGGAGGAAGATCTGACCCAATAGATCCCCAGAATTAATCAAAAGGATTAAGGTGCATGCAAAGACATATCAAGTAGACAAATAAATAGTAAAGGTATGAATTCCATTTTTGAAAAGTTATTGCTAAATGGTGAATTGACATCATGGGTGAAATATGTCCTAAAATGATAACCCATCATTTTAAAATTTGTAAAATGTTAAAAGATAATCTTATTTCCTAGTGTAAAGGAAATGTATGGGTGTATGAATGAGTTCAATATGTAGGTGTGAAGAGATGTAAAAGTCCAAGAAATGTAAAGAGGTATGTTTTTTCTTTGAAGATAAAGGGTTGGCTCAAAACGAAGTCTTGGTAGGAGTTTGAGCCGAAGACAAGTTGAGAGTACATCAACAAGTTAGAGTCATTGATTATGTCAGAAGGTTGCATTATCGGTGGTACTTGACACACATGCTTAGATATAAGGTCAATTCATTGCGTAAGAGCTTGTTATTGAAGCACAATAAAAGCATTCATAAAAAGCTCGGGGAATGTTGCATACATAAGATAAAGTAGTTAGATGAGGAAGAATTATGTTGTTGATTATGTTACAAACTATAGGAAGCCCTTGAATAAGGGGAGAATCCCACCAAGACAGAGTATAATAAATAATAATGGTGCATGAATAACAATTAGTCACATCCTTGAACGGGGAGTATAATTGCACATTTATGAATGTTTTGGAAGGTATTGATCTCAATGGGAGCATCTCAGAGAAAAGGGATCCAACATAGTATCAGGGGAATTACATTGCAGTAAACATCTAAGTAAGATTATGTTGAAATATCCCTCTTTGTTGAAATGTCAAAGGGGGAGAAGGAAGCCAACAAGGAAAAACCCATCTTTGTTGATGATGTCAAAGGGGGAGAGGGGGGAGACCTTTCATCTTTAGAGCTCAGGGAGAATCAACAACTTGATAGGGGGAGCTTATTCCACAACCATCAGTGACCAACAATGTCTGAAAGTGTTTCCATTAATGAAAAAAGGGGATATTGTTGGTAGTTTGTTGTTGTCGTTGATGTCGATATTAGTCATTGATCTCAAGCTCAGGGGGAGAATGTTGAGGAGCTTTATGTGTTTTCATGATGCTAGTGATGCCATTGTTTCTTAAGTGATCTAATGTCATTAATTGTTGTGTGGTTGGAGATGTTGGAAACTAGATCACTACTGAGAGGGGGGGGAGGGAAGGGGGTGGGGTTGAAGAAACTTATATAATTTTCTCCAAATTATTATTCATTAATCACGCATCAACTAAAATACAAAAACATAGATCAGAGCATCAAATATAAACATGAAACCATGAAAGAAATCAACAAAATGGACACAAATATTTCTGGTGGAAAACCCTCTCCAGGGAAAAAAACCACCCGCTGCTGTTGCGCTACTAAAATATTCTATTATGTCAAGAAAATTCTTTACATAGAGTTATAACTTGCTACTATCAAATGGAGACTCTTTCTCATTCATATCTATGGACTACTATCTGCTGAAGGCCACCATTATTGATGATCCTTGTCCGGATACTCTTGAACTAAAAAACGACTCTATAGACTCCTATTTGTTGGAAGCCACCACGACCAACGATCCTTACCTAGTTTCTTCCAAACTATCCAACCACCATTTGATTGAGTATTCTCATTTCATACATTTTCAGATTGGAATCGAGAACTTCTCACCATGAGCACTACAACAACATATCTTCAAAACACACAATCAAATACCAAATCCACACCACAAACTACAACACAGTCTCTCCACAAATACTCCCCCTGAATGTGTGATCCTCCATCATATATAGACAATGTGCATCGATGAAAACTTAAACATGCAGCTACTCCAAGAACTGTTAGTAAGAATATAGCTGATCCAATTTATAATCAAAACAAAAAGAAATAGACCAGAAATGAAAATCAATACTTCAAACCTCTTGAACTCCCCTTGAACACAAGCATCTCTAAAAATACATATTTGTCTTCGTTAACTCTTTCCATACATATGTATAATTAAGGATTTGCGTGCAACTCATGATGCAACCTTATGCTCCCGGTGAGACCACGTAGGCCTCAATTTTTTATGGGAGTTATTTGCTGCCATTTTCTCCTCCAAAATTTCATCCACTGATCCTTCTTCTTATTCAATTGGTCTTTCATATTCTCCTCTTTCAGATTGAATCTCTTGTAGCACATGGAAAATTTGCAATCCTTGGCCTTATGGCCAATATTGTCACACACAAAACATATTATGTGACTAAGGAATAAAGGAATATTTAATAGGCTGATTCCTTCTATTGATATGATTTCTATTCCTTGCATGTGCCTTGCAGTGAATAACCCTATGGCCAAAATCATTGCATGAGAAAAAATAACCATAAAATGGACTATTATACCTGGATGATGGAGTTCTTCTTTGCATGCATGCTTGAGGTTGCTTCTCCTTTGAATGCTCCTTTTGAAGAGAGGGTTTGTTCTCCCCATTACTACAAATTGCTGCTATATGTCCACGAACTCCACAAATATAACATATACCAATTTTATTCTGTCTTTGGCCTTCTTCGCTTATTTTTATGCTTCTTGCATGGGTAGTGATTTTGCTGATGATTCTCTTTTTTCTTTATACCACTAGTTGCTTCAAAATTTTTGCATTTTCTTGTTGATGCTTGAGCACTAGATCTGAAGTGCTCTAATTCTTTCTTGCAAAAATTACTTCAACCTTAAAGTTTTTAAATTTATCCTCCAACTCATTGTATTGCTTCCTCATTCTAATTTCGATCTTCATTCTTTCTTCTAGCCGAGTTTTCAAATATGTAACTTATTCTTTGTAAGAACAACCTTTTTCATCAAACATTTGCAACAACATTCATTGATCTTTATATTTAGTCGTGAGCCTTTGAATCTCTTCTTCTAGTGCCATTATCTTGGATTGCTCGCGATCCTTGCTATTGATCTCTTCTTATTTCCTCAAGATTGATGCTCGATCTATCACTGCTACCACTAGTGCCTTCATCTTCTTCTTGTGAGGATGCTTGATTTGTCACTACAATAAGAGTAGAATCCTTTGAAATTTTCTCCATATTTGAAATCTGCAATTTTCCTCGAAGATATAAACATTGCAACCTGTCCAACATTTCTTTTGCAGTTTCACAGTGTCTCACCTACATGTTATCATATTTTTAAGTGCTATGCAAAATAATATTTTTATCCAAATCATTAAACTTATCTTTAACTCCATATTCAATTGATAACAAAATATTATCATCAAGAAATAAAAAACATGACTCCAATTTCATCTTCTAAGTTGCAAATTTACCTACATGAAGCATTGGAATTCCTTGTTGATCAATTTCGAAAAAAATGCAAAAATCTTCCAAAAACTCCAAGATCCACTCTCCAATGATCAGGCTGCAATTGAGAGTCCTGCTATGATACCAATAGTTGGAAACTAGATCACTATTGAGAGCAGGGGAGGGGGTGGGGGTTAATCAATAGTGAAAACACTTATAAATTTTACTCAAAATTATTTTTCATTAATCATGCACCAACTGAAACAAAAAAACATAGATAAGAGAATCAAATATAAACATGAAACCATTAAGTAAATCAACACAATGGACATTGATATTTTGGGTGGAAAACCCTCTCCAAGGAAAAAAACTACCTGCTACTGCTACGCTACTCAAATATTCTGTTATGTCAAGAAAATTATCTACATAGAGTTATAACTGGCTACTATCAAATGTAGACTCTTTCTCATCCGTATCTATGGTCTACCATCTGCTGAAGGCCACCATGATCAACGATCCTTGCCTAGATATACTCTTGAACTAACAAATGACTCTACAAACTCCTATCTGCTAGAAGCCACCACAACCAACGAACCTTTCCCAATTTCTTTCGAATGATCCAACCACCATTGGATTGAGAAAACTTCTCACTTATATTGAATTCTCTAGAGTCACCCAAGTCCACTCCTCTATGTGGTTCTCGTTTCATACATTTTCAGACTGGAACCGAGAACTTCTCAACATGATCACTGCAGAAAAATATCTTCAAAGCACATAATCAAATACCAAATCCACACCAAAAAATACAACACAATCTCTCCACACACTGCATAAAATAATCTGATCAACACATCAGCTAAAACCAACTCTGCAATAAATACAACTGCTCTCAAATTACTGCCTCACACAAACAATAAACTGAAGAATAGACTAGGAGAAAACAATCTCCAAATACTCCTACAATCAAACTCTAATCATCTCCTCACTAGTTGCACAAAATACTAGCTGAAAAATACTTCATCTAACTGCTGCTACACCTGCAAACTGCTTCAGAAATTATGCATCATACAACTCTCACAACTTGCACACTCTTCTCCACTCACACTGACTCAACGCTCCAAGAAAATAAACCATACTATCATTGAGCTTCCTCCAATATATAGATGAAATGAGGTGCTCAATTCAATAATTACCAAGAACTACTGAGCTCCACAAACTATGTTCATTTGCTTGATTTGATCTTCATTTAACTCATTGACTTGATCAAGCCACTAACTCCACTTGCCTTTTTATATTTTCAACTTTGGTCAACTTCTAGAGGCCCCACTACCTTTTCTAACCGTATACTAAAAAAATCCGATCAAGAACATCTCCAAAATACCAAATTAGCTAAGTTGCACAAGGAATGCAGAGAAATTTCCGTGAAAAAGCTGTCACATGCACAACATAGGCTACAATCGACTTGAACTCTTCAGTTGCTCGCACAAGCTTGTCTCCCAGCAACTGGACACTTTCAGTCACTTTGACTACCCATCATCCATGCGACTGGGGCAGAGGATGGAAGAAAACCATATTTCCAAATCTCATAACCTGCCCAACCTTCTTAGAAAACTTCATCAACTCCTGGACACACCTCGAAGCCTCTGTGACAAGTTTGAAACTGATAACATAGGCCAAAAACCTTTGCAACAAGTTAGTGACATGAAATCTCTAGTCTGCCAAACTCCTTATCAAGACCAACACCTCCATCTCCTAAAGCAACAACAAAAACCTTTCCAAACACCTCCAACACCTGTAGCAACATCTCTAGCACCTGTAGCAGTAGAATCAAGTCATACAACTGCCTCCAACACCTGTAGATGCACCTCCACCACAAGAAACAACATCTAAACACATATAACAATAATCAAATGCTTCCAATCACATGTAGAAGCATATGCAACACATGTAGTAGCAATCCAACCACTTGAAACAACATCTTAAACATATGATAAGGCATCATACCATACCTTGTAACCATCTCTACTCAGCCTCCAAATCACCTCCACTAAGTCATGCCATAACCAAGTTGACATCAATGCCAAGTTGCCAACCAACGAAACACTGCAACCACTACTCACTTATCACACATTATCATTGGATTGACATAAGCATATGACAAGTAGCACCATGACCCTATTGACATCAATGGAAACACTACAATGCCAACATGAGATTGATTGAGTTGAAGTCGTAAATGTAGACCAATTGGATAGTCTAGCTTTTCAAGGATTTGAACTATAGGTGACTTGATCAAAAGGGAATTCAAAGTGTTTAGTTAGATACCACTCTCAAAGAGATCCCTAATAAGATATGGCAGTTTGCCTAATTCCCAAGGAATGAAGAGAAATATTGGTTTGAAGTTCAGTCATGGTTACTAAGGCTCATGGGTTTGAAAGGTATCTACCTCATCAGATCAGTGCCAAAATAAAATAGCAAGCAAAATATTAATAGGAATATGGCGATGACCAATGGGTAGTGATCCAACATGATGTTGGTCACAATGAATGATCACAAGGGGTCAACAGTTAGCACCCAAGCATATATCATACCATCGGAAATACTTGACTGACACACAACACACACAACAGTGAGTGGTGGAGCAACAAGGCTACTAATCACAACCCCTAGCCACAAGGGGCTACGAAGTTAGTTCCTAGGTGCTTAATAGATTGCTCAACCTAAATTTTGAGCACATAACACAAATGAGCGACGAGGTAGCAGGTGGCAAGCCTTGGCACATTTTTTAGTTTCTAGGTGGAAAGTTAGTGACGTGGATGCCATAGTGGAATGCACATGGAAAAACATATGATGTGGCACTATGAGGTGAGGACACATGGCAGCTTGATTTTTCCTTTTTGGGTGGCCAAGTGGCCCTTTTTCAAGTGACATGTGGTGGTGAGGCAACAACACACATGGAAGAAAGATGACGTGGCATAACAAGTGGAAGTGATTTGGATCATTTTAGGATTTGCACTAGGAAGTTGGTTTGGTAGGGTAGTGTTATGTTAAGAAATTTGGCATCCAAAGGAAAAATTCCATCCAACCATTTGGAGGTCAGGCCAAGCATGAGTACGATAGTTTTATAACAAGCTAGATCTTGGATCTCCCGAATTCAGGACTTAGTGTGGAGAAGATATTTTCTTATCGAGACATTGGGTCAAGTAGTTATGCAACAATGTTGCAAGAAGGATTGGGGACCAAATCCATGGATCCATGGCTTTAAGAAGTAATATTGTGGTACAATATAAGATGTATCCAACCATCTGGCCCATGGTGGTGCATGATCAATGTGAAGGAAATAGGGATTAGATCCCAGATCCCTGACTCAACACATTTATTAATGCATCAATTTGAAGGAAAGGTGGACCCCATTTCTAGAGAATATCCAAACCATTTAGGTATCCATAGGTAGAAGCATGTAAACATTGTTGGTTGAGGCTAGAGGCCAAATATCAGATTGGAAACTAGTTATAGCACATGGTCACAGGGACTAGGTGTTAGAGAATAAAAAAAGGCAGAAAGATCATCTTCTTCTTGATTATTTACTTGTGATCTTCTTTAGTTGTTATTATTTTATTCTTATCAGTTCATCAAGCAAATATCAAAGCAAATACACATAAATCAAGGACACCAGATGTAGGCCAGAAGCCAGGGAAAAACCCCCCTCGAGGGAAAACCTAGTCAGTAATTCTTCCTTCAATAGTGATTCTTGAGACTTTATACCTTGACTCAGACTTCCTCCACACAAAGTCAACCTTCCTCGTGATCCTTCCTGAATCTAGCAACAATAGCATCAGTAGCAACACTATGATGACCTGGAACTTCGACCTTGCTTCTTGAGACTTCTATCTTGAGGCAGAGAATTCGATATAGCTTGAGGCTGACTTGATCACCTTAAGGCCGATTTGATGTGGATGCTTCATAAATCATATTTTACTCAATATTTGACCTAATTGCATGATTCAAAAGCCCAATATGGATCAATTTAAATGTGCAATAATCCTATAGAGTCAAAATAAAACCTAGAAGTCCATAATAGGGACTTTGACCTAAAATAAATATGACCCAAGCATGGAACCCATGCTTTATTAAATCATTTAATAATAAAATTCTTTTTTTTTTTTTAATTCTTTTGAAAATTACAATGAGTATTGACTCAAGTACAATTTATGAATACTGAACCTAGTTACATTCTTCGACACTCCCTCTTAACTATGGAGGTATTCATAACTCAATAGTACAAGGTAGATCTCAACTATATGAACTATGAAGAATCTTTAGACACTTAAATGTCATGGACTAGATTTCTGACCAGGGAACTCTATCCATTAGTCACTCAACAGTTTAGGCACCGCAATTCGATGGACTAGATTCTTAACCAAGGCAACCTATCCAAGTGGGACTAATATGGACTAAATATTTTAGCCTCTACAGGTACCATCATACTTACTTACTAACCATAAACCCAAGGAACTAGGTGCACATCCACCTGATGCCACCCTCCCAACCATACATCAACACAAAGTGCTGACCCGATGTATTTCCAGGCAATGCTTCACTCACAAAGCCTTAACACATCTTGATCCAACAGATCAAGAACACTTCCAGGAAATGATTCACTCACAAAGCCTCCATACACCTTGATCCAACAGATCAAGGACAATCAATCTATCCCAATCAAACTCAGTCGGTAACCAACATGCTATCAAGTCCTTCAAGAGATCCACTTATGCAAACACAAACCCTAATCATAAATAATTTCAAATGTATAATAAAAAAATTCTTGGGGTTTCGATGTTTCCCTTCAACTAATTCCAGTAGGACTATCAGTAGAATCTTTTAGGAGAATATTCCTCTTCCTACTTTACATGTGGCAACATATATTTTCATAACATATTCTCCAACCAAAAACTTTGTTATTCCCTCCCTCTTAACTAGGGAGAGTTCTTCTATCCAGACTCCCTCTTAATGTAGGGATATTTCTTTTGTCTAGACTCCCTCTTAATGCAGGGAGATTTCTTCTTCTTTAGGTTTTGGAGAATATTTCATGGCTTCCATACTTATTATTATACTTATTACCTTCTCATCTTAATGATGTGCCTACACAACTTTAGACAAGAAGTACAACCAAAACTATAGAAGCATAAAGTTAGCCATATCAGAATTACGAAGCATTCAAAACTTTATACATATCAAACAAGAGACATATACACTTCAATATTTCTGCTAGGGAATTTTATGATAAACCGTATACTACTTTACAATGTATTTCATTCTATCTAAGGTTTCAATGTTTCTTTCAAAGGTATAATATACCTTGCTACAACATTCTGTAAACCCTAGAAACAATATAGATCACAAGATATCTAACAACCTTTAGAATTCACATGTTAGAATTTATACTAGGGATTCATACGAATCCTAGATTTCATATAAGAGAGTCAATCAAGATTTAACCACAGTTCAGAAATTGTCATGATTAGCTTTCACTAGAGTTAGATGCATACCCTAGATTTAAAATCTCAAAACATATCATGAAGAGCTTCTAGAATTCAACAAACATATACTGAGTAACTTCCACTAGGGTTTGATGTAAACCCTATATTTTCCATCTATAAATTCTCAGAAAAAATTATATAGATTCAAATCAACATACAAACTAGAGAATTTAATCATTACTAGGATTTATTTATAGAACCTAGACTTATCAATCATCATCCTAGATCTTTTCAAATTTTGACTAAGGTTTGTTTTCAAATCCTAGATTCTTAGGACCATTATAAAATAGGTCAAAACACATATCTAGGAAATCATCATTATAAGCACATCATATGTTAGTCAACATTAATACTTCTAGACACAAATAGTCCTAGACTAGGCTAGGGATTCAATCAAGAGAACATATACCTAGGATTTCACTCCTAGGATTTTTCATAAGGATTTTACTTGTAGGTCTAACCAAAACCTAGGGTTTTGGTTCATTTCCAAAGCAAACCCTCATTATATTAGACTCTGTAAGTCTGAGATTTTTAAAAACATCATTTTAAATCAAGAAAATCTAGAGCTTTCATGATCATATCAAAATACCAAACTTTACATTTATCAATATCTCAATCAAAATATCGATTCCTTCATAAATACCCCTAAACAAGTTTAGGGTTTCACACATTATCAACATACCCTTAGGTTAGGGTTTTCTAGAGAACCTCCTTAAGGTTGTATTTATATAAGAAATCAAAGGTGTATAAGGTGGGTAGGTTCGTCAGGCGACAAATCATCCCAAACAAGAATCCTTTTAGGATTCATCAGTGCTAGACTATATCAACAGTTAGTAACATTGAAATGGATCTTTCAAGGAGAGTAAAAATATTCTTCATTTCAATACATACCTTTGATTCTTTGACAAATTTTTTGACTTCTGTGATCTCCTTATTTGATCCTTGAAGCCTTCTCCATGTTTTTTGAACATTGAGCAGATTCATTCCTAGACAAGGAATAGAGGTAGACAAGTAATTAATATTTAATATAATAAAAATCTCAAATAATTACAGGAAGACAAATAGAGAGGGATTGGGTACTTATCTTGAGGAGATGTTGTGGGTTCCCTCCCAAGATTGAGGTAAAACCTAAAACTTATATAAAAAATAAATATATATATCTAAGAAGATGTTAAACCTATACTAGATAAAATATACAAATGAAACATAAGATGGAAGGGGCTTAGTGGTGCAAGTAGGCTTAGTTCTTCTTAAGTCTTTGATTTCTTGGGGGATGATGTCTCCTCCTTGGCTTTCACATTTGATATAAATATATATATCAAAGACAAAATATTAATTTCTATCAATCCAGATGTTGTTAGCTCATCAAATGTGAGTGCCTCTGATGGTTTCCTGTCATACTCAATAATCATCAGTAAAAAAGTTTCTCATTGTTAGTCATTATCATAATAGCAACATCAACATGATCGTCATTCACATCGTTGTTCATTTTGAATCAGAACTAATGTAAGTAGCTACCATAGGGGACACATCCATCATGGTTATCATAATCATAACATCAATGGGAAATTAACATATCCGTCAAAGCCATCATCATTGTAACATCAATAGAAAACATACCTATCCATCAAGTATATCATCATCATGATATCAATAGAGAACATACATATCCATCAATGATGTCATCATCACAGTATCAATAAAGAACATACATAACCATCAAATGCACTAATAATAGAGTCATGTGTCTGGATCCTAAACCTGAGGTCCTCAAAGAATAAAGTATGAAGGATCAGTGTCCATCAACCAAAGTGGGGCACTACATCCCGAATATCCATCAAGAAGCGACATTCGAGAGGACCCAACCACTCTCTATAGGATATGGTCCATCTTAGGAAGGGGATAGTTATATTTTAAAGACACCTTATTCAAGTTTCCGAATTCATTACAGAGACAGATCTCTCCCGTTTTCTTTCTCACCGGAACAAGATTTGACATCCATTCTGAAAATCTTATGGGAACAATGATACCAAATTTAAAAATTCTGTTTACCTCTTTATTTGTTGATGGTAACAATATTGGGTAAATTCTTCTCAACTTTTGTCGTAAGGGCTTTTGATCAGGCTTGATTGGAATTGTATGCTGGATGATATTCTTGTCATATACTTTCAGATCTGCATAGTCCCAAGTAAACACATCAGAAAATTTAGATAACAAAGCTATGTATTTATCTTTCATCTATGGAGATAAAGACTTGGACATCTTAACCATTTTGGGATTGTCTGCTGTTCCAATATTCTCATCTTTGACACCTTTGTCAGTAGGAACCATGGTAGGCTTTCTGGAAACATCATCTTGATCGAACAATTCTTCCAAAGGTACAAGATGCTTGGAATGCTATTATCTTTCAGCTGTAACACATCAACCTGAGTAGCCTTGATCGCTTGATCATATTTATCATATACTTCATCAATATAAGAATTCTCAAACTCACCTTCCATTTGTAGAAAATTATTCACCTGTTTTTCATCCCATAACACTTGCCAATGCCTCAAGTTTTCAGGAATCGTTGGTCGGTGTTTGACATGAATTTCAAACTTCCTATTAGAGAATATTGGAATTTTAAATTTACTTGCATTTTCCATAAGATTCTGACTTCTTAGTACAACCGATAATGTATATTCAGGAAACATTTTGAGAATGTCAAGTACAAAATTTCTATATACTCTCATCCTTGGATGCTTTTCCTGGTATTCCCCTTTTCCCTGTTTGATTACAAGCTCGAAGTCAGCATAAAAAAAAAATCTCTTTGCACCTAAATTTTTCAGAATTTTGAGGCCGGTGATCAATGTCTCGTACTCAGCTTCATTATTGGAACAATCGAAAGCCAACTTATAGGAACACAATCTCACATTTTTTGGAATTTTACCTGGTTTATGAATTGGACTGCGGATCCAGATTCCGATGCCTGCCCCATATTAGCCTAAGGCACAAAGACCATTCTCATAATCAAGAAGTTGGAATTCTGTAGTCTGATTTGTTTCTTCCTTTCGGGCCACTCTTTCAACCTCTCCAATTCATTTTTCTGATTTATGCTTTGAAGTACTAGGCAGATTGCCTTGTCCTTCATTCAAAATTTCTCGGACACTATTTGAATTTTTTGGAATTTCCTCAACTTCTATATCTGACTATCTAAATCATCAAAACCACTATCATTAAACAAAATAAAGGACTCAAGATCAGTATGTACATAATTGATAAGGAGATTCTTTGGTTTCTCTCTATTGGTGATCATATACTTCATTTTTGTCTCCTGGCACAACTTCCTTAGTTGCCCAAAAACTGGGATGGTGGCATAAGAGAAATCCAATTGCAGAGTACCTCTTAACTTTTCTCCCCATGACGTTGAAAACAACATGCCATACCACAAAGGTATATAAGCTACTACCACATCCATTAAGACATTTTTAGCAGGAATTTGCTCAAGCGAAACTACTAAGTCTTTTATAATACCGACACAATGTACTCTACTAGAATCAAAAGAGTAAATATCATGGTAAGGTCAGGTTATATCCAAGCCCAAATTTTCCATTATGGCCTTTGGAATCAGGTTATGAGAAGCTCTGGAATCAAGCATGGCATTATGGAGGATACACTGATGAACTCTCAAACTGAGATAAAACGGGGGAACTTCACTATCTTCTAATTGACCATCTATGGCTAGACCAAAAAGGAGCTCGGTTTGATAATCTTCAACATTAACCATATCTGACATAGGATCTACTTTCAACATTTTAGCAACGTAATATTTGTATTGCTTATTTTTCATAATCTCAGTCAAGGGGAAATAAAATTTCAACTTAGAGACTTCATTTTCTAAGATAAACAAATTGGATTGTTTATCTACCTCTTCTACAACGGTGTCCCTCTTGTGGGGCTGGTCTTTTGTTGCAGATTCATTATTTTTTTCCTTATTTCTTTTTGTTTGGTGTACTTGTAGATGCCTAGTTGTTCTTGGTCCGATTTGTAGTTGTACGCTCCTTGTGTCATGTTCCTTTTGAGAACCAACACTTGCATAGGTTGGCCTTGCTCTCTTTTTTACGACACAATGAAATATTGAACGGATTTTGACGGTGACATCTTTTTTTTGAATTATTTTGTTGAATCCTCAAAAGAAGGTGATTTAGAGAGTGCATAGGGCCATTATAATTATTATATGCAAGATTATAAGAAAATATATCCTTCTTAATGATTGGTAATTTATAAATTGATTGTTATCTCTAATACCACCAATAATTTCCTATCATTTTGTGTCCCATTTTTTGAGTTTTGAAGGGCTTGCAATTTTGTAATTTTATTTTTGAGGATCACCATAATATTCCCACTATGATAGAATTTGATGGCAAAATTTTCATCATGGGGAATTTTGGCTATCGAATATGGTTAACAAATTTAACTTCTTACTGTCAGATGTATGAGATATGACTAATTAATGAGTAAAAAATTCAACCTTCCTCGTGATTAGTTTATTTATTTTTCACATCGACGTAGAGTTTTGCCTAACTATATTCATTTTCTTTCAAAATTTCAATGCCATGAATCATTCTATCATGTACCAAAAACTATGAAAAGTTACGAATATCACTGTTATTCCCACTTTGCAACAACAACACAATGTTAATTCTCTGATTTCCATATATATATATATATATATATATATATATATATATATATTTCCTAAACAAAGAACATAATTATTAGATGTAGAAGACAAGCCAAGACAAGAGAAACAACGATATGGCTCAAGCCAGGGAAAAACCCCAAGATGTGGAAAACCCTTTATCAATTCTTCTGATTATTAACATCAAATGTTCAACAGAGAGAGAGAGAGAGTACAATAATTCAAAGTTAAAATGTTTTCTAATTTTAAGATCCAACCTTAGACAAGAAGAGGGATCAAAAGCTGCAATTCCATCATTTTGTCAACAATAGTCACTCATGGTGTAGTTAGAGATGCTTACAGTATACTGTTGTCTCACTCAATTGTTTCAAAGCACCTCCTTTCAACTGTAGCTTACACTAGCATACAAGAAGCTCACCTTTGCTGACCATTAGGGTTGGTCTGTACCCATGATAGGATACTCGAATCCATGATCTATGCTAGTGAAGACATGCAAGCCTTCCTGAAGAAGTAGATATGAAAATGGAGATAATTTATTCCTTAATATTGAACAAAAACCATCCTAGAGACTATACACAAAATTGACCTTTTTTTATGCTCTTGAGTTCGATCCTACAATGAAAAATTGACCCATACAAATTTCCCATAATTTTCCTTAAGTCCCGTGGCTTTCCATCAGAATAACCTCGGCCTTGTTGCAGAATAAAAATACCTAAAACAAACAACCCTTTATCTTCCTCCAAGAGGTCAACTACCTCAGACATAAATTTTCTATGTAATGAAGCACTCGAATGTGTCTAATGAGGCTGGGCTTGCAATTTTGTAATCTTGTTTTTGAGGATCACCATAGTATTCCCACTCTAATAGAATTTGATGGCAAAATTCTCATCATGGGGAATTTTGGCTATCGAATATGGTTAACAAATTTAACTTATTATTGTCAGATGTATGAGATATGAATAATTAATGAGTAAAAAATTCAACCTTCCTCGTGATCACTTTATTTATTTTTCACATCGACATAGATTTTTTCCTAACTATATTCATTTTCTTTCAAAATTTCAATGCCATGAATCATTTTATCATGTACCAAAAACTATGAAAAGTTATAAATCTCACTGTTATTCCCACTTTGCAAAAACAACACAATGTTAAATCTATGATTTTCACACACACACACACACACACACACACACACACACACACACATATATCTTTCCTCAACAAAGAACATAATTATTAGATGCAGAAGACAAGCCAAGACAAGAGAAACAAGGATATGGCTCAAGCCAGGGAAAAACCCCAAGATGTAGATAGCCCTTTATCAATTATTTTGACTATTAACATCAAATGTTCAACATAGATAGGGAGAGAGTACAAATAATTCAAAGTTAAAATGTTTTTCTAATTTGAAGATCAAACCTTAGACAAGAAGAGGGCTCAAAAGCTAAAATTCCATCATTTTTTCAACAATAGTCACTCATGATCTGGTTAGAGATGCTTACAGTATACTGTTGTCTCACTCAATTGTTCCAAAGCTCCTCCTTTCAACTACATATTACACCATCATACAAGGAGATTACCTTCGCTGGCCCTTAGGGTTGGTCTGTACCCATGATAGGATACTCGAATCCATGATCTATGCTAGTGCAGACATGCAACCCTTCCTGAAGAAGTATATATGACAATGGAGAGATTTTCTTCCTTAATATTGAACAAAAACCATCCTAGAGACTATACAAAAACTTGAGCTTATTTTATGCTCTTGAGTTCGGTCCTACAATGAAAAATTGACCCCTACAAATTTCCCATAAATTTCCTTAAGTCCCATGGCTTTCCATCATAATAACCTCAACCTTGTTGCAGAAGAAAAAGACCCAAAACAAAAAACCCTTTATCTTCCTCCAAGAGCTCAACTACCTCAGACATAAATTTGCTATGTAATGAAGCACTCGAATGTGTCTAATGAGGTTGGAGGACACCTTTATTTGTATAATATGGAGAGGGGTGTCACATGAAAGTCAAGCTTGATAATTTGCACATGTGTGGGCTTCATTTCAAAAACATGTTTCTCCTTTTCCAAATTTAGTGATATTTAGGTCGATTTTGGTCCTCTTGAAAAGAGAAATTTAATGCCATAATTATCTTTTTCAAAAGAGCTTCCCAAAGTGGAATTTGGCCCTATTTTCCAATTTCAACAATATATATATATATATATATATATATATATATATATATATGTATGTATGTATGTATGTATGTATGTATGTGTTAACATCTAAAATTTAAAAAAATAAGTTTTAAGTTATATATGTTAAAATTTTTAACATATATAACGTCATATATAAAATACCAAAGTATATATAACATTATATATAAAATGTTTAACATATATAAAATTAAAATTAAATTTTAACTAGGTTAAATAATCATCCCACTATTTTTTTGCATTGAATCTCATGGAAAAACAAATGGACAATTGAGTCCTGTGGAAAAAGGAATGGTAATGAGTATTTCTTCACTTATTCATAGTATGAGCCCTCAGGGAGATTACAAACTTGCCATTTCATTTACTGTTTTTTACTCTAGTTCATTTGATGGTGATTTGTTTCTTTCCAAAGGCCTCTGCTTCGAGATCCATTCAGGGTTTTGGTGAGTACCAAAGCCATTCCTGTCGTTTCATGAGGGTTCACCATTCTAGGAGTATTTTTATTGGAATAAGCCATCTAGGGTTTTGGGAAGTACCAAAGCCAGTCCAACCATTTAAAAAGAGTTCACCGTTTTAGGTGTATTTTGATTGGAATAAGCCTTCTAGGGTTTTGGGAAGTGACAAATCCATTCCAATCATTCTGCAAGGGTTCACCATTCTAGGAGTATTTTAATAGGAATATGAGAACACAAGGTTAAAAAAACATCGGGTTATATCCTTTCTAGGCATGTCCTCAACCTTCCAATTTCATACGATGTTTTATGTTCCAGTTGTATGTTCCCTATCATTTGTAGAAAATTTATACCCCGTTCATTTCCTATTAAGTTTTTAGTAATTGGAACAAAGATGCAGTCATAGAAAAAAACCAATAGAATAATAGATAGACTAATAAAACACTGCAAACTTGCAGGAGGGATCTTGAAATGTGTTCCAACCTTTCTATCCATTGTTCTACCTTGTTTTTTTTTTTTTTTGCAAAGACAACCCCAAACATCAAACGTGCCATCCAAGAACAACTTTCACCTCTTCAACCTCTTGGACTATGCATAGTTTCCAATTATAGTTGTTTTGCACTGATAGTATAATTCACCTTCAATTGTTTCTATGTCAAGAAACATGAAAGAAAAAAGGTTAGGATATCCATACCAAATCTCTCAGTTCATCTAAAAATGGACATAACAGAGTAATCCAATAAAAAGAAACAATAAAAAGACTGAAGTAAATTAGAATTAGGACTTACGGATTTTTACACTGTATCCATGGTCAGTAGGCACCAATATATTATCCGATATCCTTACAAAAATGATTTATGTCTTCATTTGTTCTTACAAAGGATTATTTAAACCACCAAGAGCTTCAACATTTCACACGTCATAGGGAAAAACCATTGTGACTACAATAAATTTGATTTGCAACATTGACCAATTTTACAAACGTAAAGTAATTTTAGTGGAAATTATTTCCCATGATTTATTTAATATAAGGGTAAAATAATAAATGTGAATTGGACAGAACCAGAGATGGCTTACCTAAATTTATCATTAAACATATATTGTCTTCTTGAATAAGATTTTAGAACTTCTCTTTCCTCAATGACAACTAATTTTTTTGAAGCATTCCATTTGCGAAATTTTGCAACAAAGAAAAGGATAATTCGAGTGAGAAGACTACCACCAGATAATTTATTCCAGTAAAATATTGTCCACACAAGATGATAAAAAATTCTATTTTCAAAGCAAGAATGCCAAATCCTAGACCCCATACAAAATTATCCCGAATATACATGACTATAGTGACTCCTACAATAGTACCAATGCATATACCAAAGTACCACCAATTGAAGAAGATCTCTTGTCATTCTTCTCTTTAAGGTCCTCCTTGTCAAAATGATATGCACCAAATGATTGTAAACAATGTTTTTTTCCTCTTTTCCCCAAAGAAACCAAGTATATTGATAAGAAGAAAACCCCAATCTGGAATGGTAAGGATTTAGGAAAATATTATGAGCCATTGTGGCATGATGGAGGCCCGGAACTCCCAAAAGAGGCTGATAAAGTGACCAAAATTAATCTTTGTAACAATCTATTTCATGCTGTGTTAGTTATTTGGGGTTATGTACACTAGGTCAAAGCAAAAAAAAAAAACCACTTTTTTGAAATAAGTTGAGGGTTCAATTCACCTAAATACATAGAAAACCTAACTTTATATTGCATCAACACACTCAAACCCTAGATTTTCAACTCCTACATAAACATAAACAACATGACCTCCAAGTATCTCTGATATCATGCCTAAGCTTTGACCTTCCTGGATGTCAAACATTTTACGAATTCAAATTGTTTCACAATCTATCTTCATGACAGGGTTTCTCGACTCCTAATAACGTCACATCATGTCAAACAATGAGCTTCTTGGATCTTGATAATATTCATGCAACATTGTCATCGATTAGTTCATCTATGATCTTGAATGAGCCAAAATTCCTCATAGGTGCTAACACATGCCTTTTATCCTTCAAAACATAGTTCTGCCTCATATTATTCAATAAGTCATATCAATTCATGATCTTCCAAGCCATCAATAATGTTTTCCACACAATCCATGTGTTCCTTGATCAAACAACTATATGTAAATCAATATAATTCAAAAAATTATCTTAACTGCTGTATTTTCTAGCCTCTGCACATGATTCTGCAATATATCCTTTCAAGGAGCCAACTCATATCCAAAACAAATCATATATATCATAGTTACCAAAACACAATAACTTCTAGTCAAGATGTGGGACACTTTAGGCCAAATTTTGCTACTTCTCCCTCTAAGGTCAACATTTCTTTTGCATGGTCTATTCTCATATTTCAACAGAGTTATGCTTCATGATTTCCATATTAGATTTTATTTATCAACATCATCTTTGATCAATGTATTCTATAATCAAGAAGGTATTTATCTCTTAAGAGAATGATGTCAACCCTATCATTATAGGGCTTTTATTTTTATAGAGAAAATAATTAGCTATTTATGATGTTTTAGGATTTACAGGTTTGTAACATATTTTGGTAAATAAATTTTATTGTTTTATAAGTTTATAGGTATCCCTCAAGCTTTGGAGGGAGCCCTCAACAACTCCTAAATATAATTATTTCATTTCCTTTCAGTTATTGGTTTCATGTAATTATTTAAGTTTTGATTATATCAATACTAATTACCTTTCTCTCTATATTGTCTTGATTAGGAAAACATCTACTATATTATCAAGGTATATCAAGGAGGATCTCTCAAGAAAAGGTTTGTCAAGGAACAAAGGTATGTTTTAAAATATAATACATTGATTTATATATATTAAAGGTTTATTCATTTGACAGTCTATTACTAACATTGTTATGTCTAGCTATATTGAATCATAATGATTCTTGTTCTAGGTGATTCATCACTAGATAAATCTACTCACCCCACTCATATTCTTAACTATTTTTTGTAGAACCCTAGACAGGTTTTGGAAAACCCTAATAGAAGTGTATGCTAATGTGAATGTTTGAAACCCTAAACTGCTTAGGGATATTGTGAAATGTTATTTGAATTTTATTGATAATGTCATATTTGGGATTTTGTATGATCAAGAAAACCCAACTTTTTAGGGTTGAATGATAAGGCCTAAAATGTAGAAATTATACCAATGGGATTCAATCTGATCTTATGATGTACTAGAACAAGATACTGAACCCTTCTACAAATTTGAGGAAACAAAATATGATTGCACAATCACATATAAGCAAGAGAAAGAAGTAAATCAATTGCACAACACAAGATGTACCTAGGGAAAGCACACTGCCTAAAACCCCGCTATCTGTATATTGTATAAAGTCAAGGATCATGAAATAATACAATTATTTCTCTCTCAAGAGAAACTCCTGCACTCTGCCGACTATCTCACACTGTTCTAGGAAAAATCAGACAATTACTTAGCCAATTCTCAGCCTCTGCTCAACCTACCTTGCTCACGCATTCTTGGAGGAATTAAGCCCCTATTAAACAGGGAAATACCATGGCTTAATTGCGCAATCATAACTAGGCCTCCATGTGACTGACATGCAACAACTATTTATAGCAAACTATCAGTTAACTAATTGATAACTCATTGTGAATTAAATCAGATTTAATTCATTGGACCTATCTCTAGCTCATCACTTAGTTAGAACTAGTTAAACTGATTCTAACTCAAATAAATTGAGTTAACTAATTACAACTCATACATAACTGTAACTGGACCCCCTTAAATCATGGAATCAACTCTACATGCCTCATCTTTGACCCTAAGCTCAAATTTCTTAATCTAACTCAGTCATTCTGACTTAGTTAACGAATACAAGTTGTCATGAGATGAAATTAAAATTTCTCTTCCAATTTAATTAAGGGAAAATTAAATTAGAAGTCCTCTTGGGGTGCCATTTCTTGTTGCCATTTCAAAAATCCCTCTAAAAAATAAATGGATTATCTGCTACCCCGATCCTCTCTCTGTGGTATTCTACTTTTCTTCTTATCAACACCTTCGTCAATATGTTTTCATCCTGCTCCTCCATGAGAATATACTCTAATGACATAATCCTCCTTAGAACAAAATCTCTGAGATGGTGATACTTGATATCAATATGATTGGACTTCCATGGAATATTGGATTAATCGAGAGTTTGATGCAACTTTCGTTATCATAATGTATCATTGTTGGATCCATCTATTGATCGAACAAACCAACAAGTATCTTCCTAATCTAGATGGCCTCACATGCTTCCTGAATGGCTGCCATGTACTCTGCCTCTGTAGAACAGAGTGCAACTAATCTCTATTTCCTACTATACAAATAAATTACTATTGATCCTATGTTGAATATCCCCCCTGATGTTCTATTCCTGTCAGATGGACTCCCTTCCCAATTTGCATTGGTGAAGCCTTGAAGCTTCACTCCCTCTTTCTGTCTATACCATAATCCATACTTTGTAGTGCCCCTGAGGTAACTCAAGACATGATTACTCGCCTTCCAAAAGAGCCTGGTTGGATTAACCATAGCTTGGATCAACTGGTTAACTGTGTAACATATGTCTGGTCATGTGTTCACCAAATACATGAGTTAACCCACAAGTTTCTAGTAAACAATATCGTCCAACACTTTGCCCGAAGTAGCATCCTCCTTCCTTTAGTTTACTACAAGAGGAGTCTCCATGCGTTTGTTTCCCTCCATGTGGAACTTCCTCAGAATCTCCTTCGAATACTTTCCCTGAGATACAAATAGCTTCCCATCTCTTTGCCATATTTCTAATCTAAGGAAATAGTGCAAGAGCCCCATTTCCTTCATCTCAAATTCTCTTGCAAGATCATTTTTGAAAGAATTTATGAGCTGCTCATCACTTGTCAGTATCATATCATCGACATAAAGTACAAAAATCAAAATCTTACCATCAACCACAATATGATATAAGTTCACATCCACTTCACTCTTGGTGAAGCCCAACCTGGTGAAATAGCTGTAAATGCTGGTGTACCAAGCACGAGGTGCTTACTTCAACCCATACAATGCTCTCTTGAGTCTGCATACATGCCACTCCTTGTCTAAGGTCTCAAAACCTTCTGGCTGCTCAATGTACACTTCTTCCTCAATAACTCCATTGAGAAAGGATTTATTTACATCCATATAATGTATCTACCATCCCATCTATGCTGAGAGTGCAAGGATTGATCTAATTGATGAGTACCTTGTGACTAGTGCAAAAGTCTCATCATAGTCAATCCTCTCCACCTGAGAGAAACCTTTGGCCACAAATATAGCCTTGTGTTTCTCCGCACTCCCATCTGCTACTTGCTTCACCTTGTAGACCCACTTGGATCCTACCACTAACTTCCCCACTAGTATTGGGACAACTTTCTATGCACTGTTTTTGATAATGGAGTCATACTCCTTAACCATGGCATCAACCCAACATGGATGCTACACTGATTCCTAAAAAGAGGATGGTTTTGTCACAATACCTTTGCTCATAAGAGCCATGTATCCAATGTACCGCTCTAGGGACCTTCTCTGCCTGCATTGTGATGTGGGTGCTCCCAAATTCTCTCTCGCATCTATCATCAATATGTCAGCCTTTCTGGTGCGCTTCCTTCCATCTCTGGTGGATGGCTCTGCATGAGTGGTTTCAACCACTCTTTGGCTTTATGCTTGTGGCTTTTCCACATCCTGAGGTTCATCCTTTGGAGCTAATAGCTCCTCAACTGCATGCAACTAGCACTCCCTCTCAAGGGACAATCACATGGCTTTCTCTTCATTGAATTTCACATCTCTTCTGACCTGTCATCCTGTGTGCTAAAAAATACACCCGATAGTTGTGGGGTGTATTAGTGTACCCCATAAATATACTGAACTCTGCTATTGGCTCTAGCTTCTTCCTAGCATCTTTGGTCACATGGAAATAAACAGATGAACCAAAAATTTTAAAATATGACACATCCGATCGCTTACCTGAAAAATATTCCTCTGGTGTACTCATGCCAAGTATCCGATGAGGACTACGATACTACAAAAATACTGTTGTATTGCATGCTTCCACCCACAGATGCAACAATAGGCCCTGATCATGCAACATATCTTGTGTTTCTCCCAAAATCGTTATGTTTTTTTCTCAACCCCATTCTGCTGTGGGTTATGATGTGAAATCAATTCTCTTCAAATTTCTTCTTAGGCACAAAATTTCTTGAATTTGTTAGAGATATATTCTCTAACCATTTTCGCTCCTCAAAGCCTTCAACTTCTTCCTTGTATCTTTCTCGACAAGTGTGTTGAACTCACAAAACTTGGAGAATGTCTCATCTTTCTTTTGCATGAATAAAATACAACACTTTATTGAAAATCATCAACAAAAATCACATAATACATGTGCTTTCCTATGGAAGCTATTGAGAATGGTCCACACAAGTCTGAGTGAACTCTCTCAAGGATTTCCACTGCTCACCTTTCCTTATTGTGAAAAGTGGCCTTTGTATACTTCCCCATAGTACATCCTTTTCATGTGTATCTCCGTGCAAGTGTACCCTTTGGAAGCCCTGTAGAAATTTGGTGCATGATCCTCAAAGCGCTGTGGTGTAGATGACCCAACCTCCTGTGCCATAACTCACCGATGTCTCGGCTCACCACCTTCTCTGCTTTAGTTCTCAATGTTGCGTAGTAATCCACATCAAATTTGTAGAGGTTCTTCATTTGAACCCCAATCTTTTTCACCTGTCCCGTGGCCTTGTGATGAAGGAACACCTTACCTTCATTGAAAATCACATCATAGCCATGATCTTCCAACATGGAAAAAAAAACCAAATTCTTCTTTAAACCATGTACATGCATGAAATATTTTAGTATGAGGGGTTTACTTGACTCTCTCTGAAAGGTAACTATACCAATATCGATAGCGCTATCGCTCCCGTCATCACCCATCTCGATGTGCATATGGAGATCCCTCTCCTCCAAGCTACTGAATAATTCTTTTTTTCCATTCATGTGGAATGATTATCCACTATCCAATTACCACACCGAACCCATCACCGATGACACCATGCATGCGATGCGGGTGAAGTCCAACTCGAGCAATGAAGCCAAAGCTTCACCTGCTTCTAATCTCAAGGGCTTCTTGTTGTTATTATTTTGTGGAAATTTGTGGCATAGTATCCATGATCATGACAGTTGAAACATTTCATCTTTGACAAGTCTCACTTCTTGCTTGCCTTGCCGGTGTCAGATTTGGAATGGGACACTTTCCCTTTTCCTTTCTTGGCCTTGCCATCCAAGGCATATTTATCCTCATCATCAATCTTTGATGAGGATCCTTCTCTGGTGCTCTGCCGAAACTCTTCTTGTACCAAGTCGGACCATAGTTGTTCCTGTTGAAATTCAACAATAAAATTTCAGCACCCATGCCTAGTGCATTAAGAACCTACATTAAGGTGGGGCCCACAGGGCTATTTTTGGTGCATGTCTATTTTAGTTATCCCTTAATTAATATGGACAATAAAATGTAATATAGTCTCAAAATAACTTGTAATAGTTAACTGAGAGTGATAAACTCAATTATCTCATGAATTTCAAGTTAGAGGTAGTTGGTGAGGCATGCAGAGTAATTCTAGTTGTAACAGAGTTCGAAGTGCAGTGGTGCATTAGTTAATGCAGGTTGTAATCAATTTAACTTAGTTAAGTGAGTTAAAATAAGTTGTGCTAGTTGTAACTGCTTGAAACACTAGTGAGAGATCAAGTGAATTAAATATTAATTAATTCACAATCAGTGATCTCACATGCAACTGAGGATTTACTATTATTAGCTGCATGCATGTCAGATCCAGTGGAGACCCAGTTGAGATCTAGGTGAAAGGGAGGTTGACTATCAGTTGTAGGATTATTGGGTTGAACCCATGCAACCAAACACCCATTGGAGTGCCCATGATACTTTCACAGTGAAGGAAGGCCAAAATTCCTATTCTTTAGGGATTTCATTCATCAAGGATTTCACAAGCAAGGCAGGATGTCTGGAGGCAGTAAATTGGCTAAGTATTAGTCATTTTTATGTATGACAGTGTGAGATAATTAGCTGAGTACAGGAGGGCTCTTGTGAGAAGAGTTTGTATGTAATGTTTCATGATCCATGCTAAATATACAATAGAATATAGTGGGGTTTTGAGAAGCAATCTTTCCCTAGGAAATTATCTGTGTTGTGTTTGATTTGATTCTTCTTTGCTTCATGTGATTGACGATTGTGTTTTTAATTCCATAAAAGATTTGTCCAAGTGATTCAGTATTTAACTTTAGTATATTTTTAGATCAGATTGAATCCAAGATATACATGCATGTTGTAGAATTTATACATGGTATTAGAGCACAGGAAATCACAATTGTGAAGGAGGAGTTGAGTTTGTGACTAGATAGAATTCAAATTTGCAAAAAGACTTTCTTGGTGCTACAACTGATTCAGGATCGAAATGGCTTTCAATGTCTTGAGGTTGGAGTATGCACTCAAGGGAAAATCAAACTATATTACTTGTAAGGACAGGATGGATGCAGTACTTGAAGACAATGGCTTGAAGGAATTCATAGACAATGATGTTCCTAAACACCCCCTGACAGATGCTGTAAATCCTGATGCATGGCAAAAGAAAGTGGCAAAGGCAAGGAGGACCCTATTGGTTGGAGTACGAGACCACATTGTCTCAAGTCTCCATGGGAAAGCCACACCATATGAAATGTGGAAGGCTTCGATGGATCTATTCCAGAGCAGCAACGACCATAGGAAATTGGCACTTAAAGATAAACTCAGGAAGATCAAGATGGAGAAGGGCGACTCATACCAAAATATATAACAAAGTTTGTCCAATGTCGGGATAAACTGGGGATAATTGGTATAATTGTTGCTGATGATGATTTGGTGAGTTTTTCTCTCCTAGGACTTCCCAAGAGTTGGCACAATTATCAAGACTCTGTTAATGGAAGGGAAAAATTTCCAAATTGGGAATGACTGTGGTCGGATCTAGTGCAGGAGGAGTTCAAACGAAACACCAGAGATGGATCTTCATATAAGAATGAAGATGAAAAATATTGTGATTTGGCTTCCAAGGCGAAGAAGGGGAAGGGTAAGAAATTCCATTCCAGATATGATTCCAAGAATGGAAAGAAGCAGGACATGGCCAAGGTGAAGTGTTTTCACTGTCACGAGCATGGGCATTTTGCTACTAACTTTCCACAAAAGAAGAACAAGAAGGATGGAGGATTTGCAACTAATGAGGCTTTGGAATCGCAATTTGAGCTTGACTTCTCGTTTATTGCATGCATGGTGTCAAGTGCATTAGGATTTGTGTGGTATTTGGATAGTGGTGCTTCATTTCACATGATGGGAGACAAGGAACTTTTCAGTGACTTTGAGGAGAAGGATTTCCATATGCATATTGAAATGGGTGACGATGAGTAGGACAATGATACTAGGATTGGTACCATTACCTTCTAGAGGAAGTAAGGTAAACCCTTTCAATTAAAAAATGTAATGCATGTACTAGGTTTGAAGAAAAAATTAGTCTAAGTCACAATGTTGGAGGTTAGAGGCTATGATGTTATTTTTTGTGAAGGAAAATATTTATTGCGACACAAAAAAACAAGACAAGCCAAGAGGATAGGGATTCGAGTTAAGAATCTCTAGAAGCTGGAGGTAGATGGATGCGCAACAATGATGGACAAGGCGGATCAAGTGGTGAGCCGGGATGAGCGCAAATTATGGCACATGATATTGAGCCATCTTCACCATAGAGCCTTGAAACTCATGCAGCAGATTTCTACTGGTATTCCCATGGGTACACTTTCAGACACATGCAAGGGATGTACTATGGGAAAATATGTAAAGACCACCTGTCATGAGAAGGAAAACCGAGCTCCGGGGATCCTTGAGAGAGTTCACACAGACTTGTGTGGACCATTCTCTATTGCTTCGACAACAAAAAATAAGTACTATGTAATATTTGTTGATGAATTTTCTCGTAAGTGCTGGATCTTCTTCATGTAGAAGAAAGATCAGACATTCTCTAATTTTCTTGAGTTTAAGGCGCTGGTGGAGAAAGATTCGTATGTGTGCCGACTCAAGAGAGCACTGTATGGGATGAAGCAAGCACATCGTGCTTGGTACACTCAGATAGACAACTATTTCGCCAGAATGGGCTTCACCAAAAGTGAAGCAGATGAAAACCTGTACCAGATTGTGGTTGAGGGTAAGCTATTGATTATTGTTCTTTATGTTGATGATCTAATTTTTACTGGTGATGAGAAGCTTATACACTTATGCAATGATGATCTTGCAAGGGAGTTCGAAATGAAGGACATGGGATTCCTTCATTGTTTCCTTGGATTGAAAATATGGCAGTGGGATGGTGAAATTTTTGTGTCTCAAGGCAAGTATGCAAAGGAGATACTGGGTAAGTTTCACATGGAGAGCTGCAAACCCATGGATACTCCTCTTCCAGGAAATTGGAGGAAAGAGGATGCTACTTTTGGAGGTAGTGGATGAAACTATCTACAAGTAGCTAGTTGGTTCATTGATGTATCTAGTGAACACCGGACGAGACATTTGCTACACAGTTAACTAGCTGAGTCAAGCTATGGTTAAGCCTACCAAGCTCTTTTGGAAGGCGGGGAAGCATGTCTTGAGATACCTAAGGGGCACACCAAAGTATGGTCTATGGTACAGACGAACATAGGGAGTGAAGCTTCAAGGCTTCATAGATGCAGATTGGGTGGGTAGTCCATCAGACAGAAAGAGAAAATTATGAGGGATATTGAGCATAGGATCGACAAAAGTTTACTGGTACAACAGGAAATGACGATTTGTGGCACTCATTTCAGCAGAAGTAGAATACATGGTAGCAAGTCAAGCTGCATGTGAGGCTATCTGGATGAGAAAGATCTTGGTTGGTTTGTTTTGTTCTTAGATGGATCCGACAGTGATACATTGTGATAATCAGAGTTGCATTAAACTCTCAATTAATCTTGTGTTTCATGATAGGTCCAAGCACATAGATATCTGGTACCATCATCTCAGAGATTGTGTGCAAAGAACAATAATGTTGCTTCTGTTAGAGTCGGTCTGTTCGTCCCACCGTCATAGATAAAAATCTCTTTTGTTGCATTTCATATTTAGGTGTCTCATTCAGTTCAGTAATTTGCATTCCATTAGGAGCATCCATCTTCTGACGGAAGGGTTTTTTCACTCATATCCCTCATGTCATGTACCTGCTGGTCTGTGTTTATTCATCAAATTCAATTTTAAAGTCATTCACAGTCTTGTTTTGGTCTTTTAGTCAACAAGAGTCATTTTAGTCATTAGGTCTAGGTTTTGCAAATTTTGTCTTCAAAGTGTCCAATAATGCCAGCAGGCCAGAGGGAGGATCAAAATAAGTTCTCATCGCAAAATTTTGTTGTTATATTGCTTGATCGTGACTTTTCTTCAAAACTCTGTTTTGAAGAAAATCGTCATTTTGTCCTTTGTAATAAATGCCATGTATATATTTTCAAAGTTTTTCAGTTGTCCAAATATTCTGGTGCAACCCTGGTCACCTTTGTCAAATTCCATGCCAGTCATCCCTGCAAAAAATTGACAAAAGTTTCGTCATTCAAGTCAAAAAGTCAAAATGGAAACAAAAACAGAGTTTGTAATAAAATGTGAAAAGTGCCAAAGCCAAAACATTACAAAGGTGGGTTTTTAAGAAGAAAACATAAAATTATTCACTATATAAGATATTTTCCACATTTAATAATTCATTTGCACACCAAGAGACATTATTGAGCCGAGTCAAAACGTTGGAGGGCGAAACTGTGAGTTTGAAGGCGGACTGTCTGTGAGTTCAGTTGCGCGGCGTGTTGGGAGGTAGTCGCGACGCACAGAGCCATCTCCACTGTGTATTTTTCAACGAGCGCGACACATATGAAGGACGCGGCGCACTGGGTTTTTTGCATGGCGTACAGGGCCGACAAGTGAAATTTTCATCATTTCTCCATAAAATTTCAAAACAATTCTGCCTCCCTTGTTCCAAGTAAGTTTGTGATGACTTTGAATTGCAATTAGTTTGTGTTTGGTGCGGATTCAAGATTGGTTATAAGAGTTTGAATGGTGAAAACATAAAACCTATCATTTGGTGAAAAAATGCTACCTAGGGTTGTGTTTTGGTGTTTTAAAATTAGTTTGGTGCCAAAGAATCCTTTTCCCCTCCACCTTGTTGATTCCTTCCCTCATTTTAAACCTATCATCTATATTAATCCCCTGTTCCTCTATATCCCAAATCACTTATTTCTAAAGTCCTATTTTCCCTATCCCTAAACCCTACCATTTCCTATTTCACTTATGAAAAAAATCCCTAAGTCCCAAAGTTCCCAAACAGTCAAGTGACTGTCCCCACACTTCAATTTTCACTTGAAAAAAGTCCATTGTACCCACTGTCCACAGTCCTTTCCCATTTGGAAAACATTTAGCAATTGGAGACAAAACACCAAGTTATCTTTTCTCATTTTCAAAAAAACCAAACATACACTTGACATACACATTGCAAACACCATGACGGACACTGAATCATCATATGAACAAGACAATGATTCTACTATAGAGCTACATGCACCAAGAAGGCACTAAAGCGTCGTAAAAGGTATGATAGGATCCAAATCTTGGCCGAAGCTTCTTTGGCTGAGCATAGCACTTGATGAGGGACCTTCAGTACAAAATTCAAGGAATATGGAGAAAATTTTGTCATTTTTGAATTTTTGGGTCGCAAAACAGGTTTTTCTGCCCGATGCGTAGCGCCACTTGGCGCGCGCTTACGATTGGGAGATCCTCTGGAGGAAAACTTGGTATTTCTAGATTTTTTATGAAAATTTATGCATTCTCAGGAATGGCCTAAGAATTTCATCAAGTTTTGGGTTGCCTAAAGGGTCAAAAACACCTTGAAAATGGCCTTTCTGCCACATTTTTCACACACAGGAACCAGTCTTGGGAGATTTGATTTTTGGAGGGGCAAATGAACACCAAATCCAGAAATTCCACTTGGGTTGGAAATTAGACAGGCAGGGATTTCCAACGAGCTATCATGAGCTCAATTTGGACTTCAAGAAGGGCCTCAAAATCAGCTCCAAAGTTGTGCTACGCATAGAGATTTTGGGCGCGGCGCATAGAGGATTTTGGCTTATTTTTCACTCCACAGCTCAAAAATTCGCCTAGTTTTGGCCAGTTTCACTTTTTCATGTAACTTTTGATCTAAATTGATGTAATTTCATAACCATGACGTAATTTTGGCACATTTTTACTTGTTCTAGAAGATTCATTCACCAAAAGGTGAAATGTAAGTGACTGGATCAGTTTCCTAGCATATAGAGGCAAGTTGTTTCATGGCCTATTTTCTAGTTCCTAGTTTAGATATGGTTGAAACAACTCATAGAATGATGAGATCGACCCCTAGAGGCATGGGAATGGGTTAGGCTTGTCTATATGATGTATTTTCTCAGTCATTTTTAGGGTTGGACATTTGGGATTGCAAGCACTTCATTGTACATTTCATTCTGCAATTTTGGCAAAGGAATAGACCAGGGTTTGCAGCCCTCTTTGGGATCCTTGTGGCTCTGTGTTTTGATGGTGTTTTCCTCTATGTATCTGTAAGTTCACTGATGTTTATGTGTACCATATTTATTCTCCTTTCTTCTTAAACTGAACAAACAAGTTATAAAGGTAGAATTCATTAGTTTGCTTTGCTCTGCCTTTAGTTTGGTTTAGTTTTTCATGTTTTCATCTGTTTGAGGAGGAATCTTGAGACCCTCTTGCCATATTTAGCTCCTCACCAGTCTGATCCATCCATGTATTCAATATAAAGCATCAAAACTATTTCCTTCCTTGCCCCAATCAGAACTCTGCAAAAACTAGGCCTAATCCCCGCACCCAAAACTGCCTTTCCCTTTGATCCAACAAAAACCCCCAAAATCAAACTCAAACTCCTTTACTTATATATCTAGCCTAAAATTAGCTTTTATTTCAGTCATCTAAAGCCCTATTGATTAATTTTCGCTAAGATTGACCTGGAGAGAGCCCTCTCCTGCTCTGGTAGGGCTAGCTACCAGACTGAGCGTGGTTTGATGTTACCCTGAACTCTGCCTTCTTTCAGCCTGAGGTAGATTTAGCCAATAACATAGTGGTGAATCCACTGGGGAAGAAAATGGTTTTCTTGTTGGTGTTATTTTTTTTATAAGCTACAGAAGGAGCCTGAAGTTATGCCAGGTAGCCTTCGAAACACTCTTGCTTTGCATTAGTGAAAGTAGATAAACACTGCTTCAGTCAATCTCCGGTCTAGCTTGTGAACGTGACACTTGACTTGTAAATTTCCCCAGTATATCAGATCGTTCTGGAATTTTGGGTGATGAGTCTAGAATTTGATAGGCTGAACAAGTTGGTTTTGTCCCTTTGATTTTGAAATTAATCCAACACACTGGCTTCCAGAAGACATACTAGAGCAAATCCAGATCCTGATCCACCTCTAGTTTATGAGAATCCCAATCTAATTTCAATAATCCTTCGTCGAGAAATTCTCGTGATTCCTCTTTTCAAATCTCATTCATGTCCCGCTGTGTTTGAATATCTTGAAGATATTGAATTTGACGAGCAATTTGAGTTGTCGTTGTTTGAAACTAAATCTGAAAGTGCTATTGGTTCTACTGTCATAAATCCCGAGTTTATCAAGTATCTTGAAATTGAACAAGCTAATAGATCCATCGATAGTTACATCTTGAACATTCATAACTCAATTGTGGCAACAAATATTCTTGAGTTTATAGAATCTGCATCTGAAACTCTTGGGCCTTCAACAGTTACATCCGGTTCACAAGTTCATATTGAGCCTCCTTTCATCCCTACCATTCCCGTGCAACCATCTATCTCTGATCAAAAATCTGCAGTAGTTTCTCCTCCATCCCCACCACATACACCTCATATATCTACTGCTCCTACTCCACCCGTTTTTCCAAGACAGATTATAAATCCACCAAGAGCAATGGCTGCTAGATTCACACCCCTTGCCTTGCCTCAAAACTTGGATGCTATGCTCGCTGATGATCAAAGTAAGATCCCATTGTTCTATGGCACTCCTCAAAGCATTCCTGCTCAGCAACATCTTGATAGAATGGCAGACTTCTTTGATCTCCATGAAATTGATGAAGAAAATGTGACTATGAGATTGTTTGTGAAAATTTTTGGAGGTGAAGTAAGAAAGTGGTTCAGAGCTTTGCAGCCTAGAAGTATTGCTACATTGGCCGAGCCGTAGAGACAATTTTCAGATTGGTGGGAAATAAAGAAAGATCCTCTTCAAATCACTTCTGAATATACCAAGATCAAGCGCAATCCTGGTGAGTCCGTCCAAGACTATTGTATCAGATTTAATGCGGTTTATAATGCAATTCCTGATGATCTAAGGCCATCTAAGAAGTCAGCTTTTCTTAAGTTTCCGGATGGTTTTGATCCGGACATGGCCTATTCATTACGAGAAAGAGATCCGCCCACTTTGGAGGACATGCAGAAAATTGCGGTGAGTGTTGAAGCGAATTTGAATGACAAGAGAGCTAGATTGAAAGCAGAGAAGAAAGTCATGATAAAGGAAGAAGCTTCTACTTCAGATCAACTACTTCGCAAAGTGGAAAAGATGTTTGAAAGAATGACACTTGATAAGCCCGAACCACAGATCAGAAATCCCAACTTCCGTGGATAGCAGCAACCATAATTCATGATCAAACAACAAGAGCAGCGAGCACAAGAACCACTGCCACAACAGCAGGTAAAAACTCCTTTACAACAGAATTTTGTTGGCCCGGAATCAGATGATGAAGACAATGTAATAGGAGAAGAAAATCACCTTTTTACACCTGATGACATGCCAACCTTTATCACTGAAGATGAGGAGTATGCAGAAAACTCAGCTGTACAAAAGGATGAGGATTTTATCTTGGCAAATGAGACAACTCTTGAAGAAGAGTCGGATGAGTATCAAAGAGGTTATATGAATGCTTTGTCTGCCCAACAGAGAAAATATTCACTTAGAAACAGAGATGTGCCTATCAACCCAATCCAAAAGAGAAAGAAAGTTTCAACACCAAAGAATGATGCACCCATTGCACAAAAGAAGGGAAAGGATGTAGCTGATCCTACTACAAGTAAGACTCCATCAGCAAGTGAAAGATCAAATCAGCCAATTGTATCGAGGGAGAAAGCTGAAAAGAAGGATGCTCCAGCCAAAGAGGTAGAAAAAACTTCAAATTTTAACTTAGAGAGTGAGATTGCTAAGTTAAAAGTGTCCATTCCTTTGACTGAGTTAATGAGAAATAACAGCTACAAGGGTCAAGTATCTAAGATTTTGAATTTCGATCCAATGTCTGATATGCTGAATGTGGAAGATGATCAACCTGAGTTGATCTTTGGTCCAGCATTGGATGGTGAGTCTCCCGATAGTGATGTGCCGCCTTTTTATATCAACCTTAGATTGCGTGAGTTTGTGTTACATAATGCCATGTTTGATTCTGGAGCTTCTCACAATCTCATGCCGAAGGCGATTATGGAGAAATTGGGATTGGACATCACTTGGAAGTACCATGATCTGTATTCTTTTGATTCCAACAGAGTAAGATGCATTGGGCTTATTAAATATTTGGTGGTAAGTTTAGACCAGATTCCGACGAAGAATGTTTTGATGGATGTGGTTGTGGCTGACATACCTCCTAGATTTGGCATGCTTCTTTCCAGATCTTGGGGAGCGAAATTGAAGGGAACATTGCAGCTCGATTTATCCTATGCTACCATTCCTGTGTTTGGTCAGATGAGAAAACTATATCGGGAACAGAAGATGAAGTATATGATCACCAGCAAGGAGAAACCGGTAAATCATCCAATTAATTATGTACATACAGATTTAGAGTCTTTTGTTTTGTATTCAGATAATTTCAATGATGTAGATATTCAGTTGGTTGAAGCAGAGGACATTCTGGAGATCACAGAAAATTTCAGAGAAGTTTTGATGAAAGAAAGACAAGAACTTGAGAGTTCTGCTGAGCAGCCAGCCTTCCAAAAGCAGCAGAAAGTTGAGGGACAACAAGCATAAATAATAGAGCAAACGAAATTTCAGCACTTGGAAGAAGATGAAGAAGGTTTATGGACTATGGATTTCGATGGTGCAGTGGGGAGTGATGGTGCTGGAATCGGCATTTGGGTACGTAGTCCTTTTTTTGCCCCAAAAAAGGTACCTAGTAATGTGAGAGTTTGTTTTTACAAATTAGCATTTGATTGTTCGAATAATGAGGCAGAATACAAAGCTTTGATCGCTGGTATGAAAATAATTAGGAAGTTGAATGCTAAGAGGATTGCAGTCTATGGCGACTCCGAGTTGGTAATTAAGCAAGTGAAGGGTGAGTATCAAGTGAAGCATCCTCGAATGTGGGCTTATCGAAATGCTGTTCTTGATATCTTGAAGTTATTTTCAGACTATACTTTGACTTGTATCCCTCGCATTCATAATGGTATTGCGGATGCTCTTGCTAAGGCAACTAGTAATTTGAATATCCCAATGAACTCAAGTAACAAGTTTGAAATCCATGTGAAACATCGTCCAACTGTCCCAGACAATCAAAGGTATTGGCAAGTATTCCAAGATGATGATGAGATTGATGAATTTCTACAGAACAAAGGCAAGTTCAAAGATACTTCAATTGACATGGAGTATGATGATGGTGAGGCTGATGTGCAAATAAATCAGATGGAAGTATTACAGCTAAAAGATAATGTCATTCCTAAGGGTTTGATACCTTTAGAGGATCTCTTTGATCAAGATGACGTAGCTAGAAAGCCAGCCTTGCAGCCAACTGAAAAGAGAGTTGAAGACGTGAACATTGGAACAACTGAGAATCCAAAGATGGTGAAGTTGTCTAAAGCATTGCCACCACGGGTAAAAGTACAATATGTGAGTTTGTTGTCTTCTTTTGCTGATGCTTTTGCTTGGGATTATTCAGATTTAAAGACGTATGATACCAATATAATTCAGCACACCATTCCTATTAAGCCAAATCAAAAGCCTTTCAGGTAGAAGTTGAGAAGGATAAATTCGAAGTTGCTGCCCTCAATTGAGAAGGAGGTAAATAGATTATACAAGGCTGGTATCATTTTTCCTATAAGATTTTCAGATTGGATCTCCAATTTGGTGTCCGTTCGCAAAAAGACAGGTGAGATTCGTTTGTGCATTGATTTTAGGAATTTGAACAAGGTTTCTTTGAAAGACAATTATCCATTGCCCAAAATGGATCACATATTGCAGCGAGTAGTTGGAGCATCTCGTATGTCACTACTCAATGGTTATTCCGGGTATAACCAAATTTTGGTCCATGAGGATGATAGAGACAAAACAACGTTCACCACTTCGTGGGGAACTTTCCATTACACCAAAATGCCTTTCAGTTTGAAGAATGCTGGTGCGACATTTCAGCGTGCAATGGACATGGCATTTGCGAATGAGAAAGATGTTTTCCTTGTTGTGTATCTTGATGATTTGACGTCTTTTCCAATTCTGATGAAGAACATTTTTACCATTTGAAAGTTGTTTTTTAGCGATGCAGAAAGTATGGTGTGTCACTCAATCTGAAAAAGAGTTTGTTTGCCATGGATGAGGGGAAACTCCTTGGTCACATTATTTCAAAAGATGGCATCCGTATTGACCCAGCACGAGTTGAAGCTATTCAGAAAATTTATCTTCCCCGGAATAAGAAGGAGATTCAGTCTTTTAATGGTAAGATGAATTTTTTGCGCCGCTTTGTGCCTAATCTTGCTGAACATCTAAGAGAGATTACAGACATGCTTAAGAAGGATAGTGTAGTAAAGTGGTCTGAAGAGGCGGTTAAGTCTTTCAATTTAGTGAAGTTGGTTCTTTCATCAGCTCCGGTTTTGATCAGCTTGGATTACACTCAGGATTTTATTTTGTTCTCTTTTGCTTCGGAGCATAATATGGCAACATTATTAATGCAGAAAAGAGATGGGCATGAAAAACCAATTGCTTTTTTCAGCCATACTATAAGAGATGCAGCCTTGAAATATAACATCATTGAAAAGAAAGCTCTTGCACTTATGAAGGCGTTGAAAGATTTATGAGTATATATTCTGCATTCTCATATTATTGCTTATGTTCCTAACGCTGCCGTAAAGGATGTTTTAGTGCAAACAGATCCGGAAGGGAGACGGGGCAGATGGATTGCTGCCTTGTTGGAGTATGATGTGGAGATAAAGCCTACGAAACTTATCAAAGGACAAGGGCTGGAAAAGCTAATGGCTGAGTCGAATTTGCATGCTTTGGATATCAATCTTATTGCTGCTATGTCCGAAGATAATGAGGAAAGTTCATCAGTTCAAGTATCAGAAATCTTTGTGATGTCTCCTTGGTATTCATATATTGTATATGTGCTTCAAAATTTGTCACCACCACTCGGCATAGCTAGAAACAAAAGTACAACTCTGAAATTGAAGGCTGCTAAGTTTTGTGTTTTGAATAATTCACTTTATTGGAAAGATCCCGGTGGTGTTTTGTTGAATTTTTTGGTGGAAGAAGAAGCAAAGCGGGTTATGGAGGATTTTCACAAAGGAGATTGTGGCGGTCACCTTTTTTGGAAGACAGCGGCCAATAAGATTTTGAGAGTAGGATACTATTGGCCGACATTGTTTGCTGATGTGTATAAGATTGTCAAAAGCTGTCATGAATGTCAGATTTTTGAAGGAAGGCAGAAATTACAGCCTTTGCCGCTTAAGCCCATTGAGGTGAGTGCACCTTTTCAGCAGTGGGGTTTGGATTTCATCGGTGAAATTCATCCTGCTTCTTCAGTTCAGCATAGATGGATCCTAACAGCGACAAATTATTTCACGAAATGGATTGAAGCAGTTCCCACCAGGCAAGCTACGGATTCGGTAATAATTTCTTTCCTTGAGAATAACATTTTGTCTCGTTTTGGTTGCCCGAATAAGCTAATCACTGATAACACAGCAACTTTCAAATCAAAAAAGATGATTGAGTTTTGTGACAAGTATAGAATCATTTTGGGACACTCAATCGCTTATCATCCGCAAGGCAATGGATTGGTGGAGTCTTCCAACAAATCTTTGGTCAACATCATTAAAAAGTTGCTGGAAATAACAAGAAGAGTTGGCATAAGAATATGGTCAATGCACTATGGGCTGATCGAGTGAGTCAGAAGAAATCCATTGGTATGTCCCCCTTTGAGTTAGTTTATAGAATTGATACAGTTTTTCCTACCTCTCTTGCGGTTCCGGTGGTCAAACTTCTACAGGAAGCTGGCAGTGAAGAAGATCATATGCAGAGAAGAATAAATCAAATGATCCATTTGCAGCAGACGAGGGAGGAATTTTTTCAAAGCACATTCAAGCTGCAGGAGAGAATCAAGAAAATCTATGACAGGAAAGCAAAGGCAGACAAATTTCAATTGGAAGAAGTGGTGCTGAAATGGGATGCCAGAAATGAGGAAAAAGGTAAGCATGGTAAGTTCAAAAATATCTGGAAAGGACCCTTTAAAATTGCTGCATATTGGGGTTAGAATGCTTTTCTTCTGAAGGAGATGAACGGGGAAGATTGTCCAGGAGGGCCGGTCAAAGGTCGGCTGCTCAAGCGGTACCATTTCTAAGATGTTTTCTGCTGACTACATTGTCATTATACATACCATTTATTTTAGTTTCATCGCAAGTGTGCAATGGGATCTTGTCTTCAGTTTGGGGCCCGAAGTGAAGGCTATAATTCTGAAGAAGGATTTCAGTTTTGGTTTGAGTTTGTTGAGTTGGTTTTTTTCAGTCATTTCAGTTTCAACGTTGAGTCAGTTTGAGTCAGATTTTCAGTCAATAAATCAGTGAACAGTCTTGTGTTGATTTGTAAAATTGTGGATTCCATAGCTCAATGGACGAAGGCACTGTCTGCTTTCCAAAGATCTGTAGTTCTTGGCACCTCCAAGGAGCTACCATCCCCATTGGAGCCAATTTTAGAGTTGGTATGTTCGTCCCTCCATCAGAGATCAAAATCTCTTTTGTTGCATTTCATCTTTAGGTGTCTCATTCATTTCAGTCATTTTCATTCCATTAGGAGCATCCATCTTCTGACGGAAGGGTTTTGTCACTCATATCCCTCATGTCATGTACCTGCTGGTCCGTGTTTATTCATAAAAATCAATTTTAAAGTCATTCACAGTTCTGTTTTGGTCTTTTAGTCAACAAGAGTCATTTTAGTCATTAGGTCTATGGTTTCAAAAATTTTGTCTTCAAAGTGTCCAATAATTCCAATAGGCCAGAGGGAGGATCAAAATAAGTTCTCATCGCAAAATTTCATTGTTATATTGCTTGATCGTGACTTTTCTTCAAAACTCAGTTTTGAAGAAAATCGTCATTTTGTCCTTTGTAATAAATGCCATGTATATATTTTCAAAGTTTTTCAGTTGTCCAAATCTTCTAGCGCAGCCCTGGTCGCCTTTGCCAAATTTCGTGCTAGTCATCCCTGCAAAAAATTGACAAAAGTTTCGTCATTCAAGTCAAAAAGTCAAAAAGTCAAAATGGAAACAAAAACAAAGTTTGTAATAAAATGTGAAAAGTGCCAAAGCCAAAACATTACAAAGTTGGGTTTTTAAGAAGCAAAAATAAAATTCTTCACTATATAAGATATTTTCCACATTTAATAATTCATTTGCACACCAAGAGACATTATTGAGCTGAGTCAAAACGTTGGAGGGCGAAACTGTGAGTTTGAAGGCAGACTGTCTGTGAGTTCAGTTGCGCGGCACGTTGGGAGGTAGTCGCGACGCACATAAAGGTCGCGGCGCACAGAGCCGATCTCCACTGTGTATTTTTCAACGAGCGCGATGCATATAAAGGACACAACGCACTGGGTTTTGTGCGTAGTGCACAGGGCTGACAAGGGAAATTTTCATCATTTCTCCATAAAATTGCAAAACGATTCTGCCTCCCTTGTTCCAAGTAAGTTTGTGATGACTTTGAATTGCAATTAGTTTGTGTTTGGTGCAGATTCAAGATTGGTTATAAGAATTTGAATGGTGAAAACATAAACCCTATTATTTGGTGAAAAACTACTACCTAGGGTTGTGTTTTGGTGTTTTAAAACTAGTTTGGTGCCAAAGACTCCTTTTCCCCTCCACCTTGTTGATTCCTTCCCTCATTTTAAACCTATCATCTCTATTAATCCCCTGTTCCTCTATATCCCAAATCACTTATTTCTAAAGTCCTATTTTCCCTATCCCTAAACCCTACCATTTCCTATTTCACTTATAAAAAAAATCCCCAAGTCCCAAAGTTCCCAAACAGTCAAGTGACTGTCCCCACACTTCAATTTTTACTTGACAAAAGTCCATTGTACCCACTGTCCACAGTCATTTCCCATTTGGCACACATTTGGCAATTGGAGACAAAACACCAAGTTCTCTTTTCTCATTTTCAACAAAACCAAACATACACTTGACATACACATTGCAAACACCATGACGGACACTGAATCATCATATGAACAAGACAGTGATTCTACTATAGAGCTACATGCACCAAGAAGGCACTAAAGCGTCGTAAAAGGCATGATAGGCTCAAAATATTGGCTGAAGCTTCTTTGGCTGAGCATAGCACTTGATGAGGGACCTTCAGTCCAAAATTCAAGGAATTTGGAGAAAATTTTGTCATTTTTGAATTTTTGGGTCGCAAAACAAGTTTTTCTGCCCGATGCGTAGCGCCACTTGGCGCACGCTTACGATTGGGAAATCCTCTGGAGGAAAACTTGGTATTTCTAGATTTTTCATGAAAATTTATGCATGCTCAGGAATGGCCTAAGAATTTCATCAAGTTCTGGGTTGCCTAAATGGTCAAAAACACCTTGAAAATGGCCTTTCTGCCACTTTTTGCACACACAGGAACCAGTCTTGGGAGATTTGATTTTTTGAGGGGAAAATAAACAAAAAATCCAGAAATTCCACTTGGGTTGGAAAGTAGACAGATAGGGATTTCCGACGAGCTATCATGAGCTCAATTTGGACTTCGGGAAGGGCCTCAAAATCAGCTCCAAAGTTGTGCTACGCATAGAGATTTTGGGCGCGGCGCATAGAGGATTTTGGCTTATTTTTCATTCCACAGCTCAAAATTTCGCCTAGTTTTCGCCAGTTTCACTTTTTCATGTAAATTTTGATCTACCTTGATGTAATTTCATAACCATGATGTAATTTTGGCACATTTTTACTTGTTCTAGAAGATTCATTCACCAAAAGGTGAAATGTAAGTGAATGGAACAGTTTCCTAGCATATAGAGGCAAGTTGTTTCATGGCCTATTTTCTAGTTCCTAGTTTAGATATGGTTGAAACAGCTCCTAGAATGATGAGCTTGACCCCTAGGGGCATGGGAATGGGTTAGGCTTGTCTATATGATGTATTTTCTCAGTCATTTTCAGGGTTGGACATTTGGGATTGAAAGCACTTCATTGTACATTTCCTTCTGCAATTTTGGCAAAGGAATAGACCAGGGTTTGCAGCCCTCTTTGGGATGCTTGTGGCTCTGTCTTTTGATGGTGTTTTCCTCTATGTATTTGTAATTTCAATGATGTTTATGTGTACCATTTTCATTCTCCTTTCTTCTTAAACTGAACAAACAAGTTATAAAGGTAGAATTCATTAGTTTTCTTTGCTCTGCTTTTAGTTTGGTTTAGTTTTTCATGTTTTCATCTGTTTGAGGAGGAATATTGAGACCCTCTTGCCCTCTTCAGCTACTCACCGGTCTGATCCATCCATGTATTCAATCTAAAGCATCAAAACTATTGCCTTCCTTGCCCCAATCAGAACTCTGCAAAAACTAGGCCTAATCCCCGCACCCAAAACTGCCTTTCCCTTTGATCCAACAAAAACCCCCAAAATCAAACTCAAAATCCTTTACTTATATACCTAGCCTGAAATTAGATTTTATTTCAGTCATCTCAAGCCCTATTGATTACTTTTCGCTGAGATTGACCTGGAGAGAACCCTCTCCTGCTCTGGTAGGGCAAGCTACCAGACTGAGCGTGGTTTGATGTTACCCTGAACTCTGCCTTCTTTCAGCCTGAGGTAGATTTAGGCAATAACAGCTTCATTACATTCCCACGGAAGATCAGGATGTAGATATTTTGATGAAGGCGCTTACCAGGAGAAAATTTGAATACCATAGAGATAGGATCGAGGTGAAGGATAATCCCTTTCTTGTTGAGAGGGAGTGTTGAAATTCAACAAGAAAATTTCAGCACCAAGGCCTAGTGCATTAAGCACCTACACTAGGGTGGGGCCCACAGGGATATTTTTGGTGCATGTCTATTTTAGTCATCCCTTAATTACTATGGACAATAAAATGTAATCTAGTCTCAAAATAACTTGTAATAGTTAATTGAGAGTGATAAAATCAATTATCTCATGAATTTCGAGTTAGAGGTTGTTAGTGAGGCATGCCGAGTAATTCTAGTTGTAACAGAGTTTGAAGTGCTGTGGTGCATTATTTAATGCATGTTGTAATCATTTTAACTCATTTAAGTGAGTTAAACTCAGTTGTGCTAGTCGTAACTGCTTAATACACTAGTGAGAGATCAAGTGAATTAAATATTAATTAATTCACAATCAGTGATCTCACACGCAACTGAGGATTTACTATTATTCGCTGCATGCATGTCAGATCTAGTGGAGACCCAGTTAAGATCTAGGTGAAAGGGAAGTTGACTATCAGTTGTAGGATTATTGGGTTGCACCCATGCAACCAAACACCCATTGGAGTGTCCATGATACTTGCGTAGTCAAGGAAGGAAAAAATTCCTATTCTTTAGCGATTGAATTCATCATGGATTGCACAAGACAAGCATGTTTTCTGGAAGCAGTAAATTGGATAAGTATTGTTAGTTTTATGTATGACAATGTGAGAAAATTAGCTGAGTACAAGAGGGCCCTTGTGAGAAGAGTTTGTATGTAATTGTTTCATGATCCATGCTGAATCTACAATAGAAGATAGTGGGGTTTTGAGCAGCAAGCTTTCCTTGGGAAATTATCTGTGTTGTGTTTGATTTTATTCTTCTATACTTCATGTGATTGGCGATTGTGTTTTTAATTCCGCAAAATATTTGTAGAAGAGATTCAATATTTAACTTTAGTACATTGTTAGATCAGATTGAATCCAAGATATACATGAGGGTTGTATAATTTCTACAGCTCCCACTTTGGTAGCTTCTCCCTCCCATTCACAGAGTCTTGGTAACTATGCCAGCTCTTGGGAAGGCCTAGAAGTGCTAGGCTCACCAAATCATTGTCAGAAATAGTGATCCCAACACTTCCAAGCTCATCTCGACATTGAGTGAACTTGGTGAAGTAATTTTGGATCGTGTCGCCTTTCTCTATTTTGATATTTCTGAGCTTGTATTTCACCTCCAGCTTCCTGTGGTCATTGTTTCTTTGAAACATTGTATATGGAGTCACCTTCCCATGGAGACTCGAGACAATATTATCTTGAACTGCATCTAAAAATATCCTTCTCACCTTTGCCACATTCTTCTTCCGTGCATCATGCTGTTGAGCATCGGTCGCATCGGGCTCGGGAATATCTGTGTTAATGAATCCCTTCAGTCCATTGTCCTCCAACATTGCCTCCATCCTGTCCTTCCATGCAATATAATTCGAATTTTCCTCGAGTGCATATTAGAGTCTCAAGCCATTGAAAGACATCTTGATCAATTGCTGGTACCGAAGAATGAATTTGGAAATTTGAATACTTTTTCAACACAAACTCAATTTAATCTCTTCTATTGTGATTCTCGATGCTCTGATACCATGTATAAATTATACCAATGGGATTCAATATGACCTTATGATGTACTAAAACAAGATACTGAATCCTTTTACAAATTTGCGGAAACAAAACACGATTGAAAAATCACCTATAAGCAAGAGAAATAAGTAAATCAATTGCACAACACAATATGTATCTGGGGAAATCACACTGCCTAAAACCCCACTATCTTTATATTGTATAAAGTCAAGGATCATGAAACAATACAATTATTTCTCTCTCAAGAGAAACTCATGTACCCTAACAACTGTTTCACACTGATCTAGGAAAAATCGGACAATTACTTATCCAATTATGAGCCTCTGGTTAGCCTACCGTTCTCATGAATTCTTGGAGGAATTAAGCCCCTATTAAATAGGAAAATCCCTTGGCTTGATTGTGCAATCCTAACTAGGCATCCATGTGACTTTATAACTGACCTGCACAATTTTCTAATTATACAACTGGTATTTATCATCCCTTTAACCTCAGTTTGAACTTGGTCTTCCTTAGAACTGACGTGTAACAACTATTTATAGTGAATTATCAGTTAACTGATTGATCACTCATTGTGAATTAAATCATATTTAATTCACTCGATCTATCTCTAGCTCATCACTTAGTTAGAACTAGTTAAACTGATTTTAACTCAATTAATTGAGTTAACTAATTACAACTCATACATAACTGTAACTGGACCCCCTTAAATCATGGAATCAACTCTACGTGCCTCGTCTTTGACCCTCATCTCAAATTTACTAAGCTAACTTAGTCATTCTGACTTAGTTAACTAATACACGTTGTCATGAGATGAAATTACAATTTCTCTTCCAATTTAATTAAGGGAAATTTAAATCAGAAGCCCCCTTGGGGTGCCATTTCTTGTTTCCATTTCAACATAAAAATCTGGAACCTTTGATGTTCTAGTAATGTTATATTTTCTATGTTTCTACATTGAAACCCTAACTCATTAGGGTTTGGTGGAAAATTTAAACAAGACCCTTATAATGTCTTAGAAATATTTTCCTTGGTATGTGTGTGTTTGTCTGGTCAAACCCTAGTCTAATATGTTGTCTAACTCTTATTGATATTTTTGAGGTTGGTTTTGAATAACACATGATATGAAATTCCTAGGCATGATTATGAATTCCTAGATATGTGTGTTGACCTGGTTATTGATGGTCATAAGTTTTAGGATTTAATGGAAGTCCTTGTCTGATACTTTGGGATGATGATATTTGGAAGTATAGGGTTTTGTAGCTAAACCCTAGTAGTAGTTAAAGTGTCTAGTACGTGTGATGTAACAATCTGAAAATTCTATTTGTGATAATTGAGATCATGAGAATGAAAATTCTAGGGATTTGAATTTGAAACTTAGCAGAAGTAAAATATCTGATGAATACATGACAATATGATGTTTTGAGATTTGTGTAAGATTGATGAAATCTGAATTTTCATGATTGATTGAAAATCTAGGGTCTTCAACTAACCCTAGTGGAAGTTGAGCATGATATTGACTGAGTTGTGATTGACCTTGATTGATTATTTTGTATGAAATCTAGCATTTTTATGAATCACTAGTGGAAAGTCTAACATGTGAATTTTGAAGATTTTTAGATGTCTTGTAGATCTATATTTAAATTGGTTATATGGTTTTATATATGTTGTAGTAAGGTATGTTATACCTTTGGAAGAAACATTGAAACCCTAGATAGAATGAAGACGTTATGAAGTAGTATAGGGTTTATGACAAAGTCCCTGGAAAAATGTTGAAAAGTTATGTCTCTTGTTTGGGTATCTGATATGTGTAAAGTTGAAAATTATTTCGTGATTCTAATATGGGTAACTTCATGCTTCTATATATTTGGTTGTACTTGCTACCTAAGTTGTGCAGGTACACAATCTTCAATATGGTGAAGATGCTTATTGATAAGCATGATGCAGATGATGGTAACTCTGTTGAGATTCAACAAGATGATGAGCCTAGTGAAAATTAAGCACCTTCACTAGGTGGGGCCCGCAGGCTATTTTTAGGTGTATGTCTATCTTTAGAATGGTGAGAATATTCTAAAATTAGCAGGATGTTGATTTTAGATGTTTGAGCAAATTCTATCTTTAGATGAATTTTATTTTTAGAAGATGGGCAAAGTCTATTTATAGATCGCTAATCTAAAAATAGAATGCATGTCGATTATTATTATTAAGCCTTGATAATAATCAGACAATAAATAGTAACATATTCTCTTGGAGCACTTGATTTCAGTGAACAGATGTGGCACATCAGTGGGCTGAAGGAATTACGCAATTCCTAGGGTGGTTGGTGACTCATGCATGGAGGACTTCGTTATAACTAATTGTGGCAAGTTGTAACAGAGTTGGAAGAGTAGTTATGAGAGTTGTTATTTAGTTTAACTCAGTTAAGTGAGTTAAAATTAGTTGTGCTAGTTGTAAATAAATATACACTAGTGAAAGATGAGTGAATTAATTATTTAATTAATTCACAAGTAGTGTCTTACTTGCAACTAAAGAAATACAATAGTTAACTACTTTCATGTCAAATCCAGTGGAGACCCAGTGGAGAGATAGGTGAAAGGGTGTGTTTTACTATCAGTTGTTACTACAGTGATGCATTCAATGCATCTACAGAGAAATTGGAGTTTCCAATGAGGATTGCGTAGTACAAGCAAGGAAAGATCGAATTCATTCATGGATCTTCTTCAGCAGGGATTGCGTAGTGGAGGCAGGCTGTCAGGAGGCAAGAAATTGGTCCATAGATATGCAATTTTCTGCATGATAGTGTGTGACGATTGTATATTGTATTGAGAGCTCTATGAGCTGAGATTTGTATGAGATTGTTACATGTTCCATTGATATACATAATATATGATAGTTGGGGTTTTTAGCTTTAAGCTTTCCCGGTAAAAAATCTTGTTATGTGCGATTGATTTTTCTTCATATGTTTTGCAATTGGAGATTTAATTTCCGCAAAGAATTAAGTGGAAGGATTCTGTATTTAAAATAAGTTTAAATTTTTAGATCAAGGGAATCCAGAAATAAATTATTGTGTTTATAGATTTCTACATGGTATCAGAGCAATGTTAGTCACTGGAGATTGCAATATTGAAGCGGTGCTGAGTTTTGTGCTGGTGGGACAATTCGAATTTGCTGCAAGAATTTTTGGTGCGACAGTTGAGTAAACATTGAAATGGATTTCAATGGGTTGCGGTTGGAGTATGCACTCGAGGGCAGATCTAACTACATAGCTTGGAAGGACAGGATGGAGGCAGTGCTTGAAGATAATGGTCTGAAGGAGTTCATCGATAGCGATGTTCCCAAGCCCACTTCGACGGATGCTACATTACTTGACGCGTGGCAAAAGAAAGTAGTGAAGACAAGAAGGATTCTATTGGAAGGTGTGAAAGACCATATTGTGTCAAGCCTTCATGGGAAAGCCAATCCATTTTCAATGTGGAAGGCTTTGACAAATATTTTCCAAATCAACAACGACCATAAGAAGTTGGCGCTAAAAGATAAGCTCCAAAAAATCAAAATGGAGAAGGGCGAAAATATTCCAAAGTATCTCACGAAGTTTGTTCAATGTAGGGATGAGATGGGGACTGTGGGAATTACAGTTGCTGATGATGACTTGGTGAGATTGGCTCTCCTTGTACTTTCGAAGAGTTGGCACAGTTATCAAGACTTTGTCAATGGGCGGGAGAAACTACCGGATTGGGAGCGACTTTGGTTGGATCTAGTGTAGGAGGAGATAAGGCAGAGAACCAGGGATGGATCTTCATTAAAACATGATGATGAAGAGGATTTTGCTATGGCTTCCAAAATGAGGAAAGGGAAGGGGAAGAAATCCCATCCAAAATCTGAGGCTAAAGGCAAGAAGCTGGATTTTTCCAAGGTGAAGTGTTTTCACTGTCACGAACATAGGCATCTCGCTACTAATTTCCCACAGAAGAAGAAGAACAAGAAGGTTGCTGGAGCTGCAAATGGTGAGGCCCTTGCCTCGCAATTTGAACTTGACTTCTCTTTGATCACATGCTTGGTTTCAAGCGCAATGGGATCAGTGTGGTATCTTAATAGTGGTGCTTCCTTCCACATGAAATGAGATAAGGAGTTGTTCAGTGACTGGGAGGAGAAAGATCTCCAAATGCATATAGAGATGGGCGACGATGGACGATACAGTATGACCGTCATTGGTACCATTAAATTTGAGAGGGAGTCAGGTGAACCATTTCTATTGAAGGATGTTATGCATGTTCCAGGTCTAAAGAAGAACTTGGTCTTAGTCGCGATGTTGGAGGACAGAGGTTATGACATTGTTTTCAATGATGGAAAAGCTTTCCTTCGACATAAAACAATGGGTCAAACCAAGAGGATAGGGATTCAAGTCAATAATCTCTACAAGCTGGAGGTAGATGGTTTCGCTGCAATGGTGGGAAAAGAAGAAGAAGTGGTGAGCCGGGATGAGGGATAATTATGGCACAGGAGATTGGGCCATCTTCACCATGGCGCCCTGAATATTTTGTAGCAGATTTATATTGGACTTCCCAAGGGTACACTTGCGCAGATAGATCAGTGCAAGGGATGTACTATGGGTAATTTTGTGAAGACCACCTTTCATGAAAAGGAGAATCGTTCTTCGGGGATCCTAGAGAGAATTCACAAAGACGTGTGTGGACCATTCTCGGTTGCCTCAACAACAAAACACATGTATTATGTTATTTTTGTTGATGACTATTCTCGCAGATGCTGGATATTCTTCATGCAGAAGAAGGATCAAACATTCTCAAAGTTTTGTGCGTTTAAAGCATTAGTGGAGAAGGAGTCGGGGAAGCAAGTGAAGGCTCTGCGGAGCGATAATGGTGGTGAATATATCTCGAATGAATTCAAAGACTTCTGTAGCAAAGAATGAATTCAAAGAGAACTCATAGTGCCTCATAACCCAAAGTAGAATGGGGTCGCGGAGAGGAAGAAAAAAATAGCTCGTGGGTGCTACACGAGCTATGCTACATGATTATGGCCTACCAATGCACTTGTGGGCGGAAGCATGCAACACTGTGGTTTATGTGCAAAAACGTGTCCTCATAGAGTATTTGGCATGAGTACACCTGAAGAATATTTTATTGGTAAGAAACCGGATGTTTTTCACTTTCAGATTTTTGGTTCATCTATTTATTTTCATGTGACCAAGAATGCCAGGAAGAAGTTGGAGCCAACTGTAGAAGTTGGGATATTTTTGGGGTACACAGAAACACCCCATAATTATCATGTCTATTTTCCAAATATTTGGATGACTGTGGTTCGACGGGATATAAAATTCGATGAGGAGAAAGCCATGAAGTTGTCGCTTGAGAGGGAGCTACACTTACATGCAGCGGAGGAACTACTTGTTCCCAAAGATGAGCCTCAATATGTGGATCAACCACAGGAGGAGGATCATGGAGTGGAGTCCACTCACGCAGAGCCAAACATCAAAACTGGTAGAAGGCATACCACAAAAGCTAAGAGGCTGAAGCTTAATGCGACATAGAATGTAGGAGTCCCTACTTCACAATGCAGACATAGACAGTCTCTTGACCTATATACTAGATACATGGCTCTCATGAGAAAATGTATTGTGATAGATCCATCTTATTTTCAGGGAGCAGTGCAGGAGCCCACATGGGTAGATGCCATGGTGGAGGGGTATGAATCCATTGTCAAAAACAATGCTTGGGAAATTGTTCCAAGTCCGGTTGATAAATCAGTGGCAGGTTCAAGATGGATCTACAAGGTAAAGCAAGTTTTTGATGGGAGTGTAGAGAAGTATAAGGCAAGATTTGTTACCGGGGATTCTCACAGATTGAGGGGATTGATTATGAAGAAACCTTTGCACCTGTCACACGGTATTATTCCATAAGGACCATCCTTTCTCTCTTAGCACAGATGGGTAGGCACATTCATCAGATGGATGTGAAGACTGCGTTCCTTAATGGGATCATTGAGGAAGAAGTGTACATTGAGTAGCCTGAAGGATTTGAGATCTTCAACAATGAGTCGCATGTGTGTAGACTCAAAATAACGCTGTGTGGGCGGAAGCAACCACCCCATGCTTGGTACACTCGGATCGACAACTATTTCACTGGACTTGGCTTCACTAAGAGTGAGGCGGATGCAAACCTATACCAGATTGTGGTGGAGGGTAAGATTTTAATCATTTTTATTTATGTTGATGATTTAATACTGACTGGTGATGAGAAGCGGATACACTCATGCAAGGAGGACCTTGCAAAGGAGTTCGAGATGAAGGATATGGGTCTCCTTCATTATTTCCTTGGATTGGAAATATGGCAATGAGAAGGTGAACTGTTTGTGTCTCAAGGAAAGTATGCTTGGGAGATACTCGGTAAGTTTCACATGGAGGACTGCAAACCCATGGATACTCCTCTTCCAGGATATTGGAGGAAAGAGGATGCTACATCAACTGTTGTCGACATAAATAGTAATTCCTAGAGACAGCCTAGAGTTGCCGTAGACCAGTGCCTAGGACATCTTATCATAGCAAGGAGCACATAATATAACTTGGGTGTCAATCCAAAAGGCTCTCCTGCTATCTCTTGTGAAACAAGGAAATGTATTTAAATGGGACCAGAACTTACAGAAACTGCCACAGGGAAAGTAATGCTGCAGAGACAAGATGCAAAACTTCGACACAAAAGCATCAGACAGTTAAGAGACAATTTAATGTAAAGAGGGCCAATTCAAGTAATATGCCACAGAAATTAAATATCAGAAGGTGTATGTAGTGAAATAAATATGAAAAGATATTAGTTAACTTTGGACTGATACCCAGATACACAACAGAACCACATATGAGCTTATCATTCTAAGAATCCATACATGACAATGGCGTTTCAAAAGCACCCTCCCAAAGCAACTAATATAGCAGAAAGATGGTTGAGATGAATATGGAACAGTATATCATGCATGAGCCATATTTAAAGCGCTTGACTGATTTAAGTATGGGCATCAACTAGGATGAATCCTTACCAAACCAGTGAGCCACTCACATTCCAAAACATGATACAAGAAAGTGGATGAAATGAAATGTTATATTAAACACATAAGAGAAAGTTACATACTGTGAAATACCAAATACCAGAATCCTCTAATACAGATAGAACTCCTCCTCACTGACACCCTACGGGCTCTGAGCCTTCATACAAGAGCTTATACAAAATGTATGCAAAAATGCCTTTCACTGCAATTTTTTTTGATAAAAATATGGAACCCTTACAATGAGTTTCCTCCTGGATTTTATAACTGAGAGGCCATAAAATCTAGAAAAGAGGTAGGTAGTGAACATTTAATTCGCCTAATTTAAACAAAATGGCGGAAACATTCGCGCCCATACTGCTGAATAATTCTGCTGTACTGTATGTACTCTATGCCGGCTTCCTGAAATAAATGTGCTGGGGATGAAAATATTCTTCAAGGACATGGTACAAGGATAAATTCGAATAAACATTCTGTCCTTCCAGATAGGAAAATCCTGCTGAAATAAAACCTGGAGGGTATTGTTTTTTTTGTGCTTTGTACCCTCTGTCTTCCAACTTTGAATTCAAATCCAAAATCTTTAATGCTGAACACTGAATTTCTCGATCATTCACTGATACTTCGCTGCTGCTCCATTAATGTTTCTATTTGCGAAATATGCCTCTTGAATGACTCTAGAGGGTTTGGCAGATTTTAACCCTGCTCCTTTAATGAAAATCCTGTCATATGTCTTCTCAGTCCTTTTCTTCATGCGTCTGGCTCTTAAAAACGGTCTTTTTTCTGTTTCTCTGTGACTGTACTGAGACCTTGAATCTTGGCGGTCTTTCACCACTCGTACTCTGCAAAAACACATAACTTGGTCAAGAAATCCATGCAAAGAGAAGACTGGTTATGGAGGGCGGAGGAAATGATAGCGCGGCAGTGACGGAAGGGTGGTCTTTCACGAAATAATAGAGACAAAATGCAATGAAATGATGAAGACTTGTGAATAATAGGGTTTGATGGTTGAATGCAGCGCAGACCGTTAGATCGTGGTCTGGGGCGAAGATCAACAGTGGAGATCGAGCGGAGGGACGACCTTTAATGGGAAACATGAAACTTTGGCTAAATACCAAAATGCAAAGGAATCAGACGAAAATGCTATGAAAATGCGCGAAACAGATTGTGCCTGGTGGGACTCGACGGAGGTGGAGGGTGATGTGGTGGCGGGAAGGTTTGCCCGATCGATAGATCGCATCGTAAATATCTGTGATGGGTGATCTGAGCGTTCCATAGAACATGCGATTTTGCGATGGATGCGATTGGGATGATCGCAAATCGCAAAGGCGGAAAGTGCGATGGTGGAAAGTGGCACCAAACAGAAACCTTGCGCTATGCGATGGATGCGATTAGTGCCTTAAGGGTCAGCGCTCGGTCCTAGGCTAAGGGCATATGTGGGGAAGTGGTTGGGGCTTGCGAATAAGGGGCTAGGGCCTTAATATAATGTTCAAAGAGGGTTTTGGCCCATTTTTAATGTATTTCCAGATTGGGAAGGGCAATGATAGAGAGGAAAAAGGGGACTTTGGCCAAAGGGGGGGGGGGAAGGGAAAAATGTGGAGTTTTGCAGAAATACAAGAGATAAGTAGAGGCCTTTAAAGCACATATTTTTAGGAATCAGTGAGGCTTATTGACTCCAGAACAGCAGAGGGAAAGGGATTAAAGAGCAGGGAATCATGAAAGGCTTCAAGGATGATGTATTTTCAGGAGGAATCCATTCTTTGGAAGCTTAAAGACAACTTGACCCCTTGTTTGCTTGCCAAAAATTGGTAAGGGGCTAAGATGATCAACATTGGCTCCACCTGGGGACGGAACGTTCATCCATGGGCGTGTCGAGAACTCGCAGACCACCTGATCATATTCTATGCAGGCCCTGTTCTTCAGCATTTCAACTTCTCACCTCAGGGTTCATCAATTTTTACAAAAGGAGAAATAAACCTATTCTACTACTACCCTTATTACTCCATGAAACCAGATTAAATTGTTGGTCTCATATTTTCTCTACATGCTAAAACAGAAATTGAAAAACAGCCAAGCCAGGATGAGACTGTCTGGCTTGCTGGACTTTGCAAAAATTAAAACAACTAACTACATGCTCACAGACTGAGCTTTATTTTAGACTTCCTACCTACTCTACTCTAACCTAGAAATCTTTGATGCTCTAGTTGATACAATAATGCCAGTGCAACCAATCAAGCAGTAACAAAAAAGGATATGAGCACTGACTGCTTGTCAGAGATAACCACAGGGCGCTCTGCATGTGGTTCTTCAAAACTGTGGTCATCATCAGTGGTGACCTCTCCGGATGAATCTGGCCCTGGGAAAGGATCAGTGCTGAAGAATTTGAGCAAATCAGGGCCTCCATATATTCTGCCACAGGATCAATGAACACATGATGTACCAGCTCTTCTTTTAGGCCTTCCATGATTGGCAGGCTGTCTGTGTCCTGGGCAGTTTCGATTACTGCATTTTCCACTGCATTCTTCTGAGTGACTCTTGAAAGCCTGATCACCTTCTTCTTGTATTTCAAAAGGCAGTAGAATCTCTTATTTTTAAAAGGAGGGAGACTTTCCCAAAAGGATCTAGGATCTATGAACTGATATGATCTTTCTTGTGAGTTCAGAAATCCGATCTCAGCTTCATATCTTTCAAACACCAATTCTAGAAAAAATTTCTTAAGCAAGGGTTTGGAACTTGGGATGAGAAGAATAGCCTGTGGAAGGTCCTCCACTTTGTTTTGCTGGTGTCCATCAGTAGCATTATTCTTCCATTTCACATTCCTGTCATTATCAGTAATAACAAGTTCCTTCCCATGGGGCATGATTGCCTCACCTTCCTTCTTTTGTGACAGTTCATCTGTATCCAAGACAACTCCAAAGGATGGATTGTCTTATGCAATATCTGTCAACACAGCCGAATTGTCATTTTTGAAATCATAAGACCCAATGGTCTTTCTTGATGATTCAGTCACCAATTATTTCCTCAGAAATCCTAAGTCTCTTCTAAGACCCAGGAAGTCTTCACTATCTTCATTCCCTTGTATCTTTACATCCTGCAATCCCCAATTTAGAAATTGAGGTTCTTCTTCCTGCATCAAATCATGTTTATTCAGCATAATCTCCAGTGATCCAATTTCTTCATTCCATGGATTAAAGTCTTCCACCGAATTTCCTTCCTCCTTTCTTTGACTATCAAGTGGTGTCAAATTTCTTCCATCATCAACAAAATCTTTGTCTGTGACTTTCTACACTGTTGATTCCTTCTGAGCAAGTGCATCCTTTTGAAGTGGTGCTTCTTATTCTTGGTCTCGAGTACGAGTCCTCTTCCTAGATGATCTGAGATCATATCTTCTATTGAAATGTGCTTGCATGAAATCATTAAATTGTTTACAATAATGGTCAATTTCTGCATCTTCTGTGTCTCGGACCCTTTCTTCTTCTTGCAATGAGCACTCCGCTCCATCATTCCCTTGCAGAGGGCATTCTTCTCCATCAGTATTTGAGAAGGCAAGATTTGCATCCTGCAATTCATATGCAGCATCTTCAGTGGAGTCATTTACTGGGCCTTCCAGGTACAATGGGTGTGGAACTTGATCTTGTTGCTCCTTTTCTTCTCTTGGCAGTATTTGTAGGGGTGGCTTTCTATACTGAGGATTGTAACCCCTATTTGGAGCATTCTGGAAATTCTTGGAGGCTGCATTCTTGGTCTCCAATTCAAGCTTGACTAGTTTATTAGAAAGATTCTTAATCATTCTGTTCATTTCTTCAATCTTATCTGAATCCTTATCCTAATTAGAAGTGGATACTTCTTCTTTACCTCTTCTTCTGGTATCTTTTTCAGCTTTCCCTTTTAATTTTCCATTGGAGGCAAAATTTGCTTCCAACTCAAGAGCATCTGACTGAGCATCATCTAGGGTGGCAGGATTTCTTTCCCTGAGAGAGAAACCAAAATCTGAGTCAAAGGCTGCTATGAAAACAACTTTGGCAGCATTCTGATGAGGCTTCATATCAACAGGAAGATTTAGATATAACTTTTTAAACCTATTGATAAATTCTGACACCCCTTCATTATGTTTCTTCTTGAGTGTATTGAACTCAGTAAGACACTGTCCATGATCTTTCTTTTCTCCCCATTTTCTGAGAAAGGTATTTTCCATATCGTCCCAAGTGGTTACGAAACGGTTTCCTAATGTTTTGAACCATCTTCTGGCTTCACCGTCCAGAGACTGCACAAATAATCTTAAGACCACATCCAAATGTTCTACATTAAAGTTCTCTGCAAAAGAGAAAAAGGTCTCAAGGTGTTTCTGAGTGTCTATTTCATTTTCCCTAGTGAATCTGGGCAATATCTTTAAATAATCCTGGGGCATATCATTCAATACTTGAGGTAATGCTAGGGGAGCATATTTGTTTAAAAAAAAAGCAGGAACATTAGCCATTGGAGGAGGAGGTGGGGGTTGTGCAACAATCTGATGTACGAAGGGAGGAAGAGGCAGAGGTGGAAGTGGAGGATGAATAACAATAGGAGTATACTGTACATAGGCCTGAGGTGTGGATGAAAATAATTCACGATTAACAGAGGCTACTTCTATAACTTCTTTAACTTCCTCAGCCTCAGGGGTAGGATGAAAGTTCTCTTTAGCTCTAGCACTTCCCCGGGGTGGGCTATTTGAGTAATATTCAAGATTTTCCTTAGTGGAGTCGGGATTTTCTACTTGGATTTCTTGAGAAGAAGAGGAAGGATAATCTTCTACAGAATATTCAGGGATCTCAGCACGGACTGATTTCCTTTCTTTCCAACCTATTCTATGTATAATCTTCTCAGGGTCAGATACTGAAGGTGTCTTTAACTGTGCTATATCTGACCTTAGATGTGGCTTACGAGGAGCCAGGACTACCAATAGATTTATCAAATAAACAATAGTGGAGTCACCAAGGTGAGAGATATGCAACTCTTCAACTCTCTGCGCTCACCTGATTAGAGAGTGAATATGATTTGTCGAGGCCCAGGGATAATGATATTCTTAAATTCGATCCCCGGCAACGGCACCAGAAAGATGTTGTCGTTCCTAGAGACAGCCTAGAGTTTTCATAGACCAGTGCCTAGGACATCTTATCATAGCAAGGAGCATGAAATATATCTTGGGTGTCAATCCAAAAGCTCTCCTGCTATCTCTTGTAAAACAAGGAAAATGATTTTGGATGGGACCAAACTCTCTCAGAAGCTGATACAGAGATAAGAATAATGTAGGAACAGCATGCAAAAATCTAACACAAAGGCATCAGACAGTTAAGAGACAATTTACTGTAAAGAGGGCCAATTCAAGTAATATGCCACAGAAATCAAATATCAGAAGGTGTATGTAGTGAAAGAAATACGAGAAGATATTAGTTAACTTTGGATTGATACCCAGATACACAACAAAACCGCATATGGGCTTATCATTCTAAGAATCCATACATGACAATGGCGTTTTAAAAGCACCCTCCCAAAGCAACGAATATAGCTGAAAGATGGTTGTGATGAATATGGAACAATATATCATGCATGAGCCATATTTAAAGCGCTTGACTGATTTAAGTATGGGCATCAACTAGGATGAATCCTTACCAAACCAGTGAGCCACTTGCATTCCAAAACATGATACAAGAAAGTGGATGAAATGAAATGTTATATTAAACACATAAGAGAAAGTTACATACTGTGAAATACCAAATACCAGAATCCTCTAATACAGATAGAACTCCTCCTCACTGAGACCCTACGGGCTCTGAGCCTTCATACAAGAGCTTATACAAAATGTATGCAGAAATGCCTTTCACTGCAAAATTTTCTGATAAAAATCTGGAACCCTTACAATGAGTTTCCTCTTGGATTTTATAGCTGTGAGGCCGTAAAATCTAGAAAAGAGGTAGGTAGTGAACATTTAATTCGCCTAATTTAAACAAAATGGCGGAAACATTCGCGCCCATACTGTTGAATAATTATGCTGTACTATATGTACTCTATGCCGGCTTCCTGAAATAAATGTGCTGGGGATGAAAATCTTCTTCAAGGACATGGTACAAGGATAAATTCGAATAAACATTCTGTCCTTCCAGATAGGAAAATCCTGCTGAAATAAAACCTGGAGGGTATTGTTTTTTTGTGCTTTGTACCCTCTGTTTTCCAACTTTGAATTCAAATCCAAAATATTTAATGCCGAACGCTGAATTTCTCGATCATTCATTGATACTTCGCTGCTACTCCATTAATGTTTCTATCTGCGAAATCTGCCTCTTGAATGACTTTGGAGGGTTTGGCAGATTTTAACGCTGCTCCTTTAATGCAAATCCTGTCATATGTCTTCTCAGCCCTTTTCTTCATGCGTTTGGCTCTTAAAAACGGTCTTTTTTATGTTTCTCTGTGACTGTACTGAGACCTTGAATCTTGGCGGTCTTTCACCACTCGTACTCCACAAAAACACATAACTTGGTCAAGAAATCCATGCAAAGTGAAGATTGGTTATGGAGGGAGGAGGAAATGATAGCGTGGTGGTGACGGAAGGGTGGTATTTCACGAAATAATAGAGACAAAATGCAATGAAATGATGAAGACTTGTGAATAATAGGGTTTGATGGTTGAATGCAGCACAGACCGTTAGATCGTGGTCTAGGGCGAAGATCAACGGTGGATATCGAGCGGAGGGACGACCTTTAATGGGAAACATGAAACTTTGGCTAAAAACCAAAATGCAAAGGAATCAGACGAAAATGCTATGAAAATGCGTGGAACAGATTGTGCCTGGTGGGACCCGACGGAGGTGGAGGGTGACGTGGCGGCGGGAAGGTTTGTGCGATTGATAGATTGCATCGCAAATATCTGCAATGGGTGATCTGAGCGTTCCATAGAACATGCGATTTTGCGATGGATGCGATTGGGATGATTGCAAATCGCAAAGGCGGAAAGTGCGATGGTGGAAAGTGGCACCAAACAGAAACCTTGCCCTATGCGATGGATGCGATTAGTGCTTTAAGGGTCAACGCTTGGTCCTAGGCTAAGGGAATATGTGGGGAAGTGGTTGGGGCTTGCGAATAAGGGGCTAGGGCCTTAATATAATGTTCAAAGTGGGTTTTGGCCCATTTTTAATGTATTTCCAGATTGGGAAGGGCAATGATAGAGAGGAAAAAGGGGACTTTGGCCAAAGGGGGGGGGGGAAGGGAAAAATGGGGAGTTTTGCAGAAATAAAAGAGATAAGTAGAGGCCTTTGAAGCACATATTTTTAGGAATCAGTGAGGCTTATTGACTCCAGAACAACAGAGGGAAAGAGATTAAAGAGCAGGGAATCATGAAAGGCTTCAAGGATGATGTCTTTTCAGGAGGAATCCATTCTTTGGAAGCTTAAAGACAACTTGACCCCTTGTTTGCTTGCCAAAAATTAGTAAGGGGCTAAGACGATCAACATCATCAAAGGTAGTGGATGCTACTATCTATCGACAGTTGGTGGGTTCGCTCATGTATTTAGTTAATACAAGACCGGACATATGCTATGCGGTGAACCAGCTTAGTCAAGTGATGGTTAAGACTACCAAGCTCTTTTGGAAGGCGGGAAAACATGTCCTGAGATATCTCTGGGTCACATCTGAGTATGGATTATGGTATATACAGAAGGATGAGGTGAAGTTTCATGGCTTCACAGATGCAGATTGGGAAGGCAGCCCAACGGACAGAAAGAGCACATCAGGAGGGGTTTTCAGTATCAGATATACAACTATTTCTTGGTATAGTAGGAAACAAAGATTTGTGGCATTCAGTTCAGCGGAAGCAGAATACATGGCAGCAAGTCAAGCTGCATGTGAGGCTATATGGAAGAGGAAGATCCTGGTCGGTTTGTTCAGTTCTCATTTAGATCATACAGTGATTCATTGTGATAATCAGAGTTGCATTAAACTCTCGATTAATCATGTGTTTCATGATAAATCTAAGGATATAGATATCCGGTATCATCATATCAGAGATTGTGTGCAGCGGAAGATCATGTTGCTTCAGTACATTCCTACGGAAGATCAGGATGCAGATATTCTGACGAAGACGCTCACCAGGAGAAAATTAAAATACCATAGAGACAGGATCGGGGTGAAGGATAATCCCTATATTGTTGAGAGGGAGTGTTGAGATTCAACAAGATAATGAGCCTAATGAAAATTAGGCACCTTCACTAGGTGGGGCCCGTAGGATATTTTTAGGTGTATGTCTATTTTTAGAATGGTGAGCATATTCTAAAATTAGCAGGATGCTGATTCTAGATGGTTGAGAAAATTCTATCTTTAGATGAATTTCTATTTTTTGAATATGGGCAGAGTCTATTTATAGATCACTAATCTAAAAATAGAATGCATGTCGATTATTATTAGCCCTTAATAATAATCAGACAATAAATAATAAATAAGGAAAGTGTATGATGAAGGAATCTTCTGTCAAAGTTTTAGTTGATA